>OX243811.1:41538646-41923646 GCA_945859605.1 Lumbricus rubellus | reverse complement strand
TCAGTTTTCTGCTTCTATGTCTCACTGACTGTTTCCAGTCTCCTTCTTATTCTTCTAAGGTCTGTTTTCTTTCTCTAATTCCTTCGCCGCTTTTCTTCTCTGCTATTCCGGTCCGTTTCTCTGTGTTTTTCTGTGGCGGCGTGTTTCTCTCAATACCCACCAATGTGTCTGTTTGTTTATCTGTTCTCTTATTGGCCAATGCCTACAAACCTGTCTGTGTTGATGTCCGCCTGCCTATGCCTGTCTGTGTTCATGTCCGCCTACCTATGCCTGTGTGTCTTCATGTCCGCCTGCCTCTGCCTGTGTGTGTTTACGCCAGTCTTTATGTTCCAAGTCGTTATCGTTGTTTGAGGTTAGGTGGCGTGTGGCCAAATGGCAAATCGGCAAGTGAACGGTTTCTGGCGGGGAGAGAGGAATTAACGGAACAGGAGGAGGGCAGGGCGAGAGGTAGGAGCGGGGGATATAAAGAAAGATGGGAACTGAGAAGGAGGAGAAGATGGAGGATTGAGGAAAGGTGGATCTAAAGAAGGACGGAGCGATGTAGGGAAGTCAAATTTACCGGGAGAACGAAGGATGCAAATTACTAGGATGGATAGGAGAAGTGAGAGGAGGAGGAGGAGGAGGAGGAGGAGGAGGAGGAGAGCAATGAGGGAAGGCGAAGTGGAGGAAGGAGACAGGATGGTTCAGTTAAAGGAGAAAGGAAACTGTATAGGAGAAATAAGGAGGAGCTAGGAAGGAAAGGAGGATGGAGGACAGGATGGAAAGTGGAAATGGAGGTAGACATATAATTATAGGCATTGAAGGGCATTAGTAGGGAAGGAAGAGAGAAGTCGGCGGAGGCATGGAGGGATGGCACAAGGGAAGGAGTGGGAGGGAAGTGCGGATAGAAAAAAATGAGAGACAATGGAAAGCGGTGATGGAAAGATGGGTGGAAGGCGGGAGGATGGAAGTTATCAGCGAATAGAGACATGGAATGATGGAAAGAAAATAGCAGAGAGACGGAGGAACTTCGAGGAAGGACTAACCAGAATGAGGTGAAGACGGATAGAGAGAGGGAGGGAGAGAGAGAGAGAGAGAGAGAGAGAGAGAGGGATGGATGATATTATTGTGTCTACTTCGGCCATTGCGCCAAATGCCAGAGATATGAGTATCGGGATGAGGCAAGTAATAAACCGCACTCGACCAAGTAAGAATAATTTTCGTGCTTAAGCCAAAACTTCACTTTGTCAGTAGAAACACGAGAAACTTAAGATAGCCATTAGGCCTACAGAAGAAGAATACAAAAAAACGATAATAAAAAGGCGAAGAAGAAGATTACGCAGAAAAAGATGAAGACGATGAAGAAGACAGCAGAGACGTATTAGACCTATACTATGAGACTGTAATTATGGGATCAGGATCAGACATAGGCTAGCCTATTATAGAGCCAATCTTGTTAGGCAACATTCACAGCTCTGCATTTGACACTGCAGATCATGACATCCTCTTGCAGCGCTTATCGATTTCTTTCGGCCTCTCTGGTAACGCACTTGATTGGCTTGCTTCGTTTTTGCAGGACCGCTCCTTCATGGCAGCTTATGGATCCACTAAGTCCTCATGGGTCCCTGCTCCAATAGGTTTGCCTCAAGGTTCCGTTCTTGGACCCCTCCTTTACATAATTTACACTGCCAATCTGGGCTCCCTGCTGACAGCTATGGATGTCCACAGCCAATCTTATGCTGACGACCTGCAAGCTTATGTCCACTGTCTGGCGGTTCATGCTGACGCAGCGGTTGGAACAATAAGCCAGACTATAGTAACCCTGCAGTCCTGGATGTCCTCAAACCGACTGCGCCTTAACCCTAATAAGACTCAGCTTATCTGGCTTGGAACGCCCCAGCAGCTTTCCAAAATTGATTTAGCTTCCCTATCCTTGAAATATCCACATTTCACTTTTTCCACTTCTGTCCGGAATTTGGGAGTCATCCTTGACCAGGAACTCACATTTACGCGGCACATTAACCTTCTTTGTCGCAGCTGTTACTACCAGCTTCGGCAGATCAAGGTCATTTCCCGCTCTTTGACTCCTAGCACAGCCTCAACACTTGTTCATGCATTTGTAGTTTCGCGCTTGGACTACTGCAGTTCCATATACGGTGGACTTCCAGCCTCTCGGGTGGGGCCCCTAAATAGGGTCCTGCGCACTGCTGCCCGCCTCTTAGGCCGCATTCCCAAATTTGGCCGAGTCTCCGAGTACATGCGGGATGTACTCCACTGGCTCCCTTACCCACAGCGCATTACGTACAGAATTTCCGTATTGGTCCGGCGCTGCTTTGAGGGTTTGGCTCCTTTATACTTGAAGGAGCTCTGTTGCTCGACCACGCACGTTCAACGCCGCTGCTCTCTCCGCTCAGCTGCGCAAGCGGAACTTATTGTTCCACGCTCTCGGACTGCAATGAGGCAGCGCCGTGCTTTCTCCGTGGCTGGCCCTGCGACCTGGAATGAGCTCCCTGTTATCCTTCGTCAAATAAGCTTACCTATTAGCCTTTCTACTTCTACTTCATTTCTTTCTCTTCTCAAAACTGTCTTATTCGACCGGGGTTGGACTGGGAGCGCTCCTGAGTAGTAACCTTGAAGGAGCGCTATATCAAATTCTCAGTAAATAAATAAATAAATAAACATGTTTTTTGCGACATCGTTTACTTCGCCTCGTCATATGACATCGACGTACCACACCCATTGTGATTGTTCCATCCTTTCGATGAGCTGTGATGGAGTCTGCCTCATATAATTGCTCTCAACGCCGAGAAGTCAAGGGTTAAACTGAAAGAGCGTTGGAGTGTAATGTGAGGGTTGGACATGATTTGTTGGATATAGCAAGGCGAAAGGACAAGAATGCTGAAGGATCTTGAGTGCTACTTCTCCATAACCCAGAGCATGTTCACTTGACGTTCGTCTCTCGGTTTTATTGAATAAGCGAACGAGTAAGTAGGCTAGGTTTGGTCAGTCAATTAGCATTGTTGTCCGATTGAGTTAGTGGTTCACTGCTTCACTTACTGATTTGCTCAAAATGCAAAAAGAGCTTTAGAGCTGCATACAAGTTCAAGTCTCTGAGTTTGTGGGTCGCTTCACTTCACCACTCATTCGACGTGAATCACGTGATCCAAAGATTCCTGTGAGCGTCGACGAGCTATTAGCCAAGGCTGCAGCCAATAAACGAGAAAACAATAATGTCCCAATAATAAACAGAATGTTAGTGGTTCGTACGTTAGGCTACGCGAAGTGTCTCTGTAGTTTCTTGTAAGACATTCTGCGTGCATGTGACTAGGCCCATATATTTATAATTATACCGGGTGGCGCATACTTTGTTAATTTGGCAAAGATCTAATTTCAGAGATATCAAATATTAATTTACACCAAAATGTTAAGCAATCATTTATGTGCACACATGTCAAATTTCAAGAGAGTATGTTTATTATATCACACTCTGCGGCAAGGTTATAACGTCGTAGCCTACCTGTTAAAATAGGCTATTTTGCACAAAACTACGTCATTTATTTTGCCGCGAACGAAAGTCTTCAATTGCGCCAGTAAGACTTTATAATGAGACTAGTCGTTTCTCTAAACAAATTTAATGGCATCTGCTGGAGTTTCAATGCACGGTAAAACACACATCATCATCATTGATCCTCGGAAACCAAAGTCAATGGAGAGTAGGCCTATTACATTGGTTTGTTACGCGATAAGCTCATTCCCGAACGTCGTATGGGCCTAGTACGTAGACTCAATTAATCCTGATGACAATTAGGCCTACATCTTTCAACAAGACAGTGCTCCTTCACATCGTTGCAGATTGGATCAGCAATTTCTTCAAGCAAACATCCCTGATTTTATCCACAGTGATGCCTGGCCTCCAAACTCTCCCGATCTAAATCCTATGGTCTACTTATGCACGGAGCGCCCCAAAGGAGCTTGTGTAATGTGTATGCTGGTCGCAGAAAATTGTTTCTAAAATTAGTGCTGACGAACTTAAGCAGGTCATTGAAGTAAAAAATTAATGGTCTCTATTAGACGACACACAAATAGGCCTACAGAAGTCAACAGGACAGTGGAAATAGCGTTTAAGGGTCGTTACAAGAGAAAGCGGAGGATCAATCAAATTTGCTCGCGTAAAACATCATCATTAAACAACTGTGCAAAATTTTGGCCATGGGTCATACAGTTCTAACAACAATTTCTCTCAAACGGTTGAGTATTTTTAGCTAAAATTTGGCTGTGTTGTACAAATATGAATTATGATTAGTTTGATGTACTATGATTTAGTTTATCTTTAAAATTGTTTAATTGCCAGCCTGCCAGGTTAACAACGTTTGGGAACGTTTTTAATGACGTAGGTTTGTGCAAAATATTTTAACAGGTACCACGTTATAACCTTGCCGCAGAGTGTGATATAATAGACATACTCTCTTGAAATTTGACATGTGTGCACAGAAATGATTGTTTAACATTTTGGTGTAAATTAATCTTTGATATCTCTGAAATTAGATCTTTGCCAAATTAACAAAGTTTGGGGACGCTTTTTATGCGCCACCCGGTATATACACACTTATTAGACACACACCGTGATTCAAAAAAGTAAGCCAAATTATTTTTCATATATCTCTAATGCCTGACAACATATCACGCTAAAATTTCCCAAATATTTAGAGAATTGGACCAAGAATATTATTCCAACATTTCATGAGATAAAGTTGAGCGGATAAAAAGATATGAATCTTTCAACTTCATATGCCGATATTGCCGTTTACAAGCAATTTTCTGTCAGATTCAATAAAAAGTAAGCCAAACTGTTTTTATTATGTCTCCAATGCCTGATAATTAATCATACTAAAAGTTTCCAGATATTTAGAGAATTGAACCAAGAAGAGGATTCCAAAATATCATGTCATAAATTCGAACGGGTGGAAAGATATGAATATTTGAACTTCATCTCCAGAAATTTCAGTTTTCAGCATGTCGCTGCGGTTTCAATGCTTGATAGTTCCCAATTTTGGCCTTCAGTGATCCTGGAGTAAAAATAACGAAGTATATTATTGCAACGTTCTGCTGTCACAACATCTTCCACCTTTTATCATAAATCTATAGCCCCAGAAGGCTTTCTTTTTCAACAGAACAGCGCCAGCCCACAGAGACAAGAAAACCATTGAAATGCTGACAAGAGAGACGCCAGACTTCATTTCGCCCACATTATGGCCTCCGAACAGTTCAAATTTGAATCTAGTCGACTATAAAGTGTGGAGCGTGCATGATGCAAGACCGAGTCAACCAGACAACAAACCATGATATAAACGATCTTGTTGGAAGTGTGGGATGACCTGGACCAGAGGACAATCGACGATGCTGTTGCCCAATGCATGGCGCCAGCGCTTCCAGGCTTGGGCGAAAGCAGGAGGAAGACATTTTGAGCATCTTATTTAATTATATAGGCCTAATCAAACCATACAGTTGGAATCATATTGGTGGTTCAATTATCTACATTATACGGAAATTTTTAGAATGATTAATCATCAGATATTAGAGATATAAGGAACAGTTTGGCACATTTTATTGAATCTAGCAGAAAATTGCTTGTAAACTTCAATTTCGGCATATGAAGTTGAAAGATTCATATATTTTTTATCCGTTCAAATTCACCTCATGAAATTTGGGAATCATATTCTTGGTCCAATTCTCTAAATAGGCTATTTGGAAAAAAATTTCGTGATATGTTCTCAGGCATTAGAGATATATGGCTTACTTTTTTGAATCACGGTGTATATAGGCCTTATACGGTTGGTCGTTTTTTGGCCACTAAAAATTAATGTTCTACGAACTTCTTCAGGCCTTTAACTAAGTGTAAGGAACTTTTTATCCATAATATGTCCCCCAAGATACTTTCTTCCACTGTTCTCCCATCTTCTGTAGGCTTTTTACTACATGGGACGTCAGAATGTCATTTTCATGACTCACGTAGGCTACGTAGCCTACGTGTAGCAACCGTTTAGTGACTTTCTGGATGGCTTGAGTGGTAGGAACACTAGAATGCTGCTGCTTGCCAATGTAGCCTACTATTTTCCTGCGGCTTCTTTTTCGAACTTTTGCAGAGACATTCTTCTTCTTTATTGCACTCTTCCGTCAGTCGTGCGACGAGGATGAGGCTCTCACATGACTTCTCCAGACTTCTGTACTTCTGATGAGATCCTTTGCTCTTGTCATGCTAATATTCATCTCCTTCAGTTATAAGAATTCGATGTGTGTGTGCGTACGTGTGTGTGTGTGTGTGCGTGCGTGTGTGTGTGTGTGTGTGTGTGTGTGTGTGTGTGTGTGTGTTTTACTTCTTCATGTTTCGATTGCCTCCTGTCGGATTTAACTCTGTGCAGCAGAACGTGATGTCTATGTTTCTCCTCATAATAATCATCTGTGCCTTATTTCATTTCTTACATGAAGTCTGTTTGCGCACGATCTTCTAAATGTTTACTAACTCTGCACCAACCAATAATTATGCTAATCAATTTATTTGTCATTCGCCTACTTTATCCGCAAAGAGGTTATAGGACCTAATTTAACAAGCAAGTCGCCATGATCCTCACATCTAAAGTTTCATTATGCGATAGCCTGAACTTCCTGAAGCGTTCGACGAGTTAACTAACGATTTTTACTATGAATTGGTGATCTAGCTACCCTCACAGTATAGGCCTACTTACGCCTCTGCTAAGAGCTAAGACAGAGGCAAAAATCGCATTGACAACAGAATACAGCACTGTGGTTAGAAATTGGAATAGAATATAGGGCCTAATAGACATAGGCCTATTAAAGAAAAAGTCTTATTAGTTTTTGAAAATTTGAAGTAATCACTCATATCCAACGCCTGGTTATGCGATGCCCACCAAACATAATAGAGTCAATTTGTATTAAGTTTACAGCTACGCTCGCTAGAGGCCGATGATGATGATGGCTCTTGATGCTTATAATTAATTGCATGCTGTCACTTTGGACAGACTTCTGCCAGAATAGCCTACTCTCCGCACTCCCTTCAAAACTTCTGGTAGGCGAATAGCATTCATGGAATGAATCAGATTGTTCTTATTCGAAGTTCTTATTTGCTGTTCTCGCAGCGCGTCTGCAGGCGGCTCAATAAAGGACATGCTCACTTACTTACTTACTTACTTAATAAATAATAATTACTACAAGGCCCTAATCAGCGACGGACTTCTCAAACCATTTTAGTTAATTGCAGCAAGCGGTGTCTCAAGACACGTTGTGGCTGACGTCGAACTCCCTTCACCTTACAACAGGCCGGCTGAAAGTGAGCCGGGTCTGTCCGGGTCTGAGACCCGACATCGATTTTGGAGACCTGCTGCTGCCGGGTCTCAGCCGGGTCCCACGAAAGGTCGTCAGGTGCCGAAACTAGGTAAAAATGGTAGGTTTTTTAGGGCATTCCCCGAAAACAAGGTCATCAACTTTTTCGAACGGGAAAATTGAGGAAATTCCCCGAAGATTTTTTTTCGGCAGTATCCTGGTGCGCTCGTCCGCCAAAGTGAGACCCAGCAACTTTTCAAAACCACTTTCAGCCCTGCCTTACAAATTTACAATGTAGGCCTACATCAGTTCCTCTTAATTCTTGTCCTGTCAGAATTAGGCTAGCTACTATTCGGTCACCCTGCGCGTATCAGAACTACTCGATCCTGACCCATCATCAGCAGTCTGTTCGACGAACTTGTACGCAGGTGGATCACAATCGTCCTCGTTCGAGTACTTGAAAGAACAGAAGGTTTCGTCACAGACGAAGATGACAACCGCGCCGTTGCTAGGGCGCGCCATGGTAACGGCCTCGTCGTAAGGGGGCGGGGTTCTGGTGGCGGCGTTGATGACGGCTGTTGCGGCGTCATTGGAAACGACGTTCTCTACGTCTGCTGAAGATGGCGGTGGGGGCACGATGGAAGGGCAACACCAGGCGCAGTAGAGCCAGCACGGCCGACTACAACTCTTGCCTGTATAATATATTATATGGAGTCAATAAATAGCCTAACATAGACGCAGAGTGTAATCACCTAAAGTCCTAAACATAAACTAATTATATGACTGTATAATAATAGTGTATTATGGGCCAAAGGCAACATGCAATTATGTAAATAGAAAGCGATAGACGTTTTACGGAAACTGTACTTTTATACAAGGAAAAGCATAAATGCATAAACAATAAATAGGCCTTGTATACAACTAGTACTCCTATAGGTCTGGGCGCTATTTATAAACAGATAAATATAACTTTAAGAAAAAAAAGATATGCCGCTCTGATCAAAGTTATTCAACGGTTTTACATGAATCAAAATTGATAATAACCTAGGCCTATAAAGGCCTAGGTCCAGGGGCGGATCCAGTGGTCAATCTGGCCATGCCCCTCATTTGAAAAGTGCATAGGATGTGGGCATGTGGCGCACCCTCCCATTTGGTTTCAACAATGCAGAGATGAGAGATTACTACCCCAGACGTTTCGACCAAATGACTAAACATAAAAAAGGTCATCAGATTTTTCTGGAAAAAAATCACCGACAATTTTGGCGCCCCCTTGAAATTTTCTGTATCCGCCCTCTGCCTAGGCCTATCCTAGTTAGTTACAAGCGTGCTATATGCAAGTGGTGCACACACACACACACACACACACACACACACACACACACACACACACACACACACACACACACACACACACACACACACACACACTCACACACACACACACACACATATATATGCAAGTGGTGCATGTAATTATAATAACGTCCGTCTGCTCACCACGAGGGCAGATGTCAGCATCGGTAAGTCCGGCGAAGGGTCCGCTCTGCAGGTACCACTTGTTGCATATGCAACAGCAGCAGAAAGCAACGAACGGACAACAGCTGGCCAAGACGAGGGCGAACCACATGTAGGCGGCGAAGTAGCAGGGGTTGCCCTGGCACGGAGGCATGGCGCTGACTGGCCACGTCGTAGAAGCCAATTCTGAGTCGGACATGTCTGCTAGAAATCGAGAAATCAATAGTACTGAACAATGAAATGGTACTTGCAACAATGCAACCGGTACTGTTACTGGCATGATACTGGTGCGGACGTGCGGTTGCATAATCATTGGGAACGACATAGTATTACTTGCAGCGGGTATGGGCCTCCATAAAGTATACGTCACGCTCCAGGGGGGAGGGGTGTAAGAAAGTGTGAAAGTTTGTGACAGGGGGAGGGGGTCAGGCCATGTGTGCCGTCACACATTTATTTTTTAATGATGTGTATTATATAATTGTCTAGTCTAATTTTTGCAATTTTTGTTTTCAAATTCAATTTACATTGAGTTACTGACTGCTTCAATGAATAACTGTGACAACTGTTGACAATTAACTATTCTACTATTAAAGTCATTTTAATAATGTGATAGTTCTTTTAAGTGGAAACTTTACAGTTTAATAGTGAAGTGTGTTTTAGATTAAATTTGAATAAGGTGTTAATTTTTTTTAAATTCGAAAGTGTGACGTACTTTAGGGGGGGGGGGTCTGAGAAAGTGTGACGTACTTTAGGGGGGGGGTTCGAGACTTGTGACAGTTTGTGACAGGAGGAGGGGGTGGGGAGGGGGTTAAAAATGGTCAAAAATAGCGTGACGTACTTTATGGGCTACTGGAAATTCTACACAAGTGGGGGCGCCGTGGTGTAGGGGAAGTAGGGGCAAGACGGACCCTTGGGGTATGATGGATCCCGACAATATAAGGTATCTATGATATCGCCACCTTCCGAATGAACTTTAATTACTGTAATACTGTTGGCGCTTTGGTGATTTATCCAAAGTAAGCGACCGAAACGACATTTTTGCGGGTTTTATGATGAAAAGTTTGTTTTCGACCTGTCCGATCTTATTTTCAGGAAAGAGTTATTTGTTAAGTATTCGATTGCACGTTGTGACAGGCTTTTGATAAAAATATATATTGTTAAACACCCTTTTCTGCTGTATTAACGAATCCAATATTGGCAGGATACCCAGTAGATTTATTTATTTTTTGATGAAAAGTTTATACCTTACCCATGGGGGCGAGTTGGATCAGTCACCGACGGGGCAAGACGGACCTTGTGATCCATCTTGCCCCGTTAGTGTGATTTTCTCGTGTGATTCCACTTTTTTCATCTGATTTCTACTGTTTATTAATTATTATATTATTATTACTGTAACAATTATTGCTGGATACAATAATAATAACAATTAACGCGAAATACACGATTGCAGTGGTCTTTCTTGTTCCACCATGGGGGCAAGATGGACCACTAAAATCATTTGAAATTGTAAAAATGTACTTCAATGCAACTTCTGCGATATTCTTAGTGTTTTACTTTATAGACGGTCACATTTGTGCATAAAATAGCATTCTGCATGTGATCACAACATGCTATGATGAAAGCATAATGCGTGGGGCATGATTTATTAGACTGGTCCATCTTGCCCCATAGTGGGGGCAAGATGGACCACTACTACTAAATTTAAAAAAATTTAAATCTTATTATCAAAAAGAGATTCAATTAAATTTGTGCTGCCCTTAGCTAGGGCACTGTATAAGCTACGAGTAACAAAAAAAATATTTGCCCGTGAAGCACGTTTATGGTGTCTTAAAACCAGAAATCCGTTACGGGGTCCGTCTTGCCCCTACTTCCCCTACGTAGCTAGTGGGTATGTTCTTTGCCCTGCAGCTGGAGGGTTGCCGGTTCGAATCCACCTCAAGACGCCGCGTAGAGACCTTCAGCAAGTCCTTCACTGGCAATAAATAATTATTGCTCGTGCGCTTCGACGTGAAACGATGATACAGTGTCCGCGCTGTAGTCGGGAGCGCCACTGAGTAGGGAGCTTGAAGGGCGCTATATATATAGAATTGGGGAATAAATAAACACGGTTGATTCTTGTGCTTAGTAGGCTAGTAACCTAGCTACCGCTTTGATTCTCATTAGCCTACTCTGCGCCATGGCCATGGAAGGAGTTTGGTTTAAGTTCTTGGGGGGGGGGGTTGGGGGGAGGCGCTAAAACAAAACTTGCCCTCCTGGGTTTTGGGCGGACGAGTTGAACATGAGATAATGATGACGACAACCGCGTCAATCGACGACATCATTGGTTATTGTGATGATCATTCATAATGACGAGGCGATGATAAGGGTGACGATGATGATGATCATAATGACGATCGTTGTGATGACGATGATAATAATGACGATGTGATGATGACGATTATAATGATGTGATGATGATTAGAATGACGATGTGATGAAAATGGTTATAATGACGATGTGATGATGATGATGATGATGATGATGATTATGATGACGTACCATAATTATAGCGGATATAAATGATGATGAGTATGAAGATAAAAATGGTGATGATGATGATCAGTGTTTCTTCTATAGTCTAATTGGAGTACGGGGCGGGTGGGTGGAGAGAAATTATGGTTTCTGGGGAGAAGTGGAGCAAATTAACGGTCGTTCAGGTGAATGACAACAGACCGCTAAGGCGGACAGCGGTGAGGAGGTGACACCATTTTGTCCGGACCTTTTTTCTGTTGACCATTATTTCTAGCATAGGCCCTAACATTTATTTTTCCCATTCTACGTACCCAGTGGCGTAGCTAGCTTTTCATGGGCCCGTGTGCAGAAGTTCCTCATGAGCCCCTGATTGACCTTGTTAGGCCGGTATTTTGTGTTCATGCAATCAGCATGAGAATTGTAGAAAAATAACACGGGGGTCAGACGTTGACTTATGTGGAGTTGGGACTTGGGCGTATACGATGAGGACCTTACTATGGCGTCCAAAGAATGACTGGGGGTTAAACCCGCAACCCTCCGCAATTCTTACTCTGCATGTAATCAAGATCACTAAAACTTATCAATGACATTTTGCTATTAGGCCTACACCTAACACATGCAATACAACACACAGAATAAACATGAATGTACCACGAATGAGACAGATAAACTAAAAGTGCTATAGCTTCGGATTTGCAATGTGCACACCAAAAAGACACGATCATCAATTTTTTTTTATTGTAGGCCTACCTAAAAATAAGTTTAGCAATATTCCATGCAAGTGCAAAATGGGGTAAATATGCGCGATTCCCTACAACCCTGATCTACACGACGTCGTGCTCAATTTTGCGTCTCCCTGATTGCGGGGTGAGAGCTGAGAGAAGTTGAGAACAATATGAAGATTGGAATTTGGTTGTGAAAAAGTGACAAGAAGACTTAACTTAGCATAGGCACACCCATGCCACTTGCATAGGAAAGTGAATCAGCGAAATAAGAATCTTATGCTGCATGGTATGATTCGTTTCTTGTTCTCAACTGAAAACTATGTTAGATAATTTTCATAACTCTAGACAAAAGCACAATTAAGTTAAAAGGAGTTCAGTTTAGTAGGGCCTACAATTTTTCCTGTCAACAGCACGGCGTCACTGCATCAGTAAAGTAACGAAGTAATGTACTACATTTGTCACAAAATAATGCGAATAACTAATTAGGTTCGATTAATAATTTAAAAAAAAATTATTTAGCAATTTCTGTGGGCCCCTGGAGGTCGTGGGCCCGTGTGCTTTGCACACATTGCACACATGGTAGCTACGCCACTGTACGTACCTACCTGCATAAAAAACATAGGCCTACACAGACCAATTTGTGCTCATAAGGATTATAGTGTCAAACGGGCCTACCTGTATTTCTGGTCTCCTAAACAAACAAACAAACAAACAAACAAACAAACAAACAAACAGCGCTGGTAGGCCTATTAACAAATAGCAACTGTAGTAATTATAAAAAAAGAAGCCCAGCTATAGTCAACCACCGACTAACCTCATAGCGTTCCTATACCGACGACGACGACCAATAATTTCACAACAGGTCATACCAGTTGAGACCAGCTTGCACATAGAACACTCAGCATGCAGCGCTGAAGACCACTTGTGATGTTCATGCACTCGCAGCTGAATATTAAGTTCGTTTTCTATTCAGAAGATTATTTTTATAAGCCAATAATTATGGATTCGAGACGACGGCTGAATATCACGCGGTACATAGTCATTGGTTTATTGCAATACTCGAACTAAAAAGCAGAATTTACCCATGAATCATAAGGTTTTAAAAGGTCAAACGTTGCCTATAATATTATATATAAAATACTATGCAATGCAATCTTATGCTAATGTGAAACACATTCGTGTATAAAACCTTAATAGGCTAAACGCTGCATTTACATGAATATTTACATAAATGCACATGAGGCGATGATCGAGGGCTTAATGACGGTATGACCGAATGACTAATTTTCTGGCTGACTTTTTTGGCCGTGTGGTATATGTTTCGGACTGGATAACTGACTGGCCGATTCACCTGCCTGTATACCAACAACTATTGTAGGTCTATGCATGTTATACGCCAACATACCTATCGAACCTAAGACATAGCCTACATATACATTCGAAACTAAGACATAATTATATGAGACTTACCTATACATTCTAAACTAAGACATTATACTTATACCTCATTCATTCAGTTTATTCTCTCAACCATTCAACAAACCTTATACCACGTTTAATCTTTTGGGGTCATAATAAAGTGATAAATAAATAAAATTGCAGGAGATACATACAAGCAAGCACACACACGTAGGCCTACGTAATGCGCATATACATGGAAAAGTCATGCATACATACATACTTGCGTATGTTTGAGATGCATGCACACACCCATGCGTACATAATACATACATACACACATACATACTGTATACATACATACATTCATGCATACATGCAAGCACACACACGCAGGCCTACGTAAATACATGGAAAAGTCATGCATGCATACATACATACTTACGTATGTTTACATAATATTTAAATACATTATCCTCTTGGTCAAGACCCCATACCGTTATCCCGATAGTCACAGTGAATAGTAACTCACTAGTATAGGCTAAACAGAAACAGGTTACCCAAACCTCAACAACCGTACACAAAGTACTACACATGTATGTGTACTTTTCCCCATCATAGCCTACTAAATACAACTGAATTGAATGGATGTCCCCATAATTGACTGCTATGCTCTGTATGCAGGCCTGACTCTTTCCCAACTGCAGTATACAGCATATTAAACAAAAAGGTTCTGTCTGATTGGACGAAGAGATTTATACAGAGATTCTGACATAAAATTATAGGTCTACATTGATTGACCTTCATGCAGAAGTTGCAATGCATGCTACATTGCATAGGCCTACCTATAATGCACAAACACATTTAATATACATTGTAGTCTACACAATACCTTGATGCTTACTGCTTATTACGAATCCTTATGGTAGGCCCATAATTACTCATTGTCACTGGGACTGTACATTTAGTCTTTAGACCTGTATGTAAAATTTAAAACTGAATTGAAGGGGTGAACAATAAGCTTCATTAATTGATTGATTGAAGCGAACAGTGGTGTCCCATCTTTTCTTAGAGAGAGATGGGGGGGGGGGTCTGGGTCTCATCAATTCCTGGCCGTAGATTTCTTTGCCCTTGCAGGGTGACCTGGTTGCTTAACAATTAATAGCACATCTGCAGCACAGCTTTGCTGCAGCCGATCCAACTTTCAGGAGTAGGTTACAAGGCATCTTGCGATATATAAGCTTTGTCTTTCAATCATCAGCAATTTCCGATAAGTGCATAAACACAATGTTTTTATCATGGTTTAATGTCGAGGCTCTATATAAATCTTTGTGATTACATTACAACAAAAATGATGTCACTGAGTCTGTTTAAAAGAAAACAAAACTGATTTGCATTTTCTTACAGTAAAGACAATGATTTTAATGTTCACTTGGAATGTACATTCTTACAAAATTCTTCACAAATAGCATTAGCAATTACCACAGCATAAAGCTGTAGACTACCGACGTCAGGTTTTCACCGATTGGGCCAAAAGCACACAGCGATTATTAAAATTAATTAAACCAATCATGAGACCGATTATTTAAATAATTCTTTAGTCAAAATATTCGGTTCAAAAAAATAAACCTACTATTGCATTGCACGCACGTAATTACACCAACAACATAATTATCAGCAAGTTGAAATACACGAGTCTCATCTCTACAGTAAAAATTAAATACTTTTTTAATAAGCTTAACTATGTACGTGATTAAATACTTGCATGATTGAATAGAATCTATTGGTCAATGCAGAACGAAGAGAGACAGACATACAAACAGACAGACGTTCTGTCGATCTGTCTCTCGATTGCTTCTTGCAATCTCAGTCCATGTCTGTGGGTCAGTCTGTCTGTCTGACTCCATTCATGTTTACATACACGAATTTAAATGGTTATTTTTAACATCTCTGTCTGATGCCATCGTTTGTTTCTAATCAGACTCAATCTTTCCAACAATTTAACCGATTTAAATGCTGTCTGTTTTCCTCTTCCTGTGTTTGTTTTCTGTCTCCCTCTCTGTTTATCTCTCCCGCTCTGTGACTCTGTTGCTTATTTGCACCATTTACACCCAGACTGTGTCTTTGAATCTACCTCTTCTATGGTCCTTCCATCTATTTCTCCACATTTGTTCCTTTACTTTACATTGTAAATATTCAGGACCATCTCCATCTGTCCTCCTAAATGTATTGGTCTCTGCCTTCAACATTTTCCATAGAACTCTCTGTTGTTACTTGTTTATCTCTCTCTGTCTACTCTAGAAACTCTGCAGCCATCTTAGCATAGCCCCGAACGGTTGACACAAAGCCAACATGGCGACAGATGTTTGGCTCCACCAGATATCGTCTCAGTCCATGCTCGCTGGCAAATGCATCAATTGCTAGATCCACTGAGAAGTCAATGGTGCACTCCTCTTCACTAAGGTACTTGGTGAGACTTTCAACAACGGACACTGGATATAAGATAGCCTGAGTGCAACAGTCAGGCGCTCTAACCAGACGGTGTGTATAAGGCGAGAAACGTCTCCATGACCGTACGTATTGTCTCCCAATGAGCACAACCGTCATGATAGAAGTCACAGCCCCTATCACAAACACAGCAGATAGACGAGTTTTTGTTGTGCTACGCTTATTGGAGACTTTTAATTCTAGAAGTAAAAGAATCGTTCCACCAAGAAGCGCGATGCCAATCAGTTCGCCGACTTTGTCAGGTTCATATCCGTAGCCTTGCCACTTTTCAGGGTAGTAGAGTTTTGTAAAGAGCCAAGGTATCGGACTGTCTTTTCGAGCGTCAATCCGTGATCTCAGCAGGTGATTTAGGGTCATGAACGAATTAGGATTCAGCAGAACATCATCTTCCATCATGAGAATATAGCGAGGATTGTAGTTGTACGCCTCTCGCAGGCAGAAGACATAGTCAGATTTCTCCTTCTCGAAAATGTTGACTTTTTCCTCAGGCCCTAACCGCACTGTGTCATTTGGGAATCTTGAGATGACTTTAACAAATTTTGACAAGTAAACTGCCTCTGAATGTTGACTTTCCTTTAAATCAACATTGCAAATGAACACAATCTTATTTCTGAAGATCTCATATCCATCATTTTGGATGACAGATAAAATAGATGCGACTGTCTGAGTAAGATATCCAAGATGACCAACACTTTCTGAATCTCTGTTCATTGTAATAACAGCAACAACCAAGTCAACCGGTTCCTTTGCTGACGATGTGGTTTTTTTAACGTAACTGCGGAAGAAGTCTTGAGCATGGGAAAATCGTAAGTCATTTTCATCGAGGATTTGATGTACGATTTCTGGGTTGTTAAAGTCGGAAAAGAAGAACATGGAGTATGGCCACCGACGGCAAAGCCAAGGAAGGAACACTAAGAAAATGCTAACGTAGATGAGGCCAAATAGGAGAAGAGCCCAAAAGCTGCGCATTGTTTAAAGTTCCGTTGGACACTTAGTCGTCCTGGTTTCAAGAGATGCTTCTGACTTCAATGCTTGCACTACAAATATTCACATGAAAGCATAAATTACACAACTGCTATCAAAGTCATTACTATAACAGAATGAAAACCATGTTTGCTACTAAATTTCATTATTAAATAATTGTTTCTTAAAACATTATAAGTAATTTCATTATCAAATTATATATAGTTCTACCTTGAGCACACAACTTATTTTCACTGGTTTTCTTGAATAATTTTTCTTTACAATAATGCTTAAAGCAACCATCAAGTATGTAATGCCATGTGCAACATGGTAATTGCAACAGAGAATTCATGCCATTATTATTATCATTGTTATTTTTGTCCAGGTAATACAATCCATTAAGATTTAAAAATGTACGTCCTTCAGCAAAATCTGTCTGAATCAGCTAAATCTGTCCACGTTTTTTCACTAACAGAAAGTGTTGCAGAAAGCACACTACAGCTCCCATATAAAACCAACCTACATTGTAACTCTGGTCTTCCACAATACTTAAAGTCAGTCAGTCCTTATTCACCATGCTCATCACTTTTCAAGCAGGTCAACAGGCCATACCCTAAACTAGAACTGTTGTTGGTCAAGGTGTGCAACAAACAGTACTTAGCAACTTAGTATTATGTTACCTGTAGACTTCCGATGTGCTGATATACCAATACTCCGAGGATCACATGATGATAAAACAAACCTGAAAATAAGATCATAAGAATAAGTTTTGGTACTAAAGGGCCAAGAAACATCAATATTTTCAGCAAAAAATGCAATAGGGCCTAATTATTAATGTATGCACATACAAGGAGCTGAAAACTGTCTTTCTGAAAGTGTCTGTATGCTAGGTTAAGTTATAGAATAGCTTAAACAAATATATTATCAGCTTAGAATTACTGCAACTAGTATTAGTTCAGACTAGTTTTAATTTTATATCATGGCATTATATAATTTTGTAAGTCATCATCATTATTAGAATGACTGCTGTTATTATTATTATCATTATTATTATTATCACTATTAATTTTATTGATATAATTATTACAGATGCTAAATCAACTTAACGAGCTAGTAGGCCTACAACAAACACTCCAATTTTCATGTGCTTAAAGTGCTGCCCTTGGTGAAAGAACCGCCACCAGACAATGAGCAATAGTGACCACAAATAAGATCTCAGCACAAGTTATAGCAGGAAGGTCATTCACAGCACAACCTAATCACCAATGCTCCCAAGTGCAAAGAACCCCTCAAAAAGTCTTAAGACAACGAGCAGAACAGAAGTGACCACAGATAAAATCTCAGCATGAGACAAATTATACCAGGAAGGTCATTCCACAGCAAAGGGCCAACAAAGGCATAGACCCGATGCTGTGGCAGTCCGAAAGCGTGATTATGGTGACACTGGGGCACGAAGAGCAGATAGATCGAATCATTTCCCGCTACCCTCCCAAAGGTTGACTCAGATTCGGCAGGTTGGCGTTGGTCAAATGAGCAGCCAATTCCTAAAACTTCTGACGCACTGGGACCTTTCATGGTTATCAAAAAGTTCGACCCCGCTAATAACCATAACCACACTTTTCATTTAAACCAAAAGTAAAAGAGTTTATCAGATGTAATAGGTCACAAATGCAATATTTGGGCCTTTGGCTCAAAAGGGAGATCGCTGAAAGGCACTAAGCCCGCTAACAAAGGTAAACCACACTATACTGTGGGTAAACCTAGAATAAACATTGAATTGAACAGTGACAACTTGTCTTCATCAGCTCATACTCTGAATCGCTGTCAAAATGTGTTCCTGTCCATTTTAAATCAACGAAGATATTGCTATTATCGATTATTATCGATGATTTTATAACTAGGTTTTTCCCGTAAACTACTCATTTACCATATTTACAGAATCCTTGCTCTTCTACCGACCTATACTAGGAGCCTACTCCATTCAAAGATGATAAAATAGAAACTCACGTAAAACCGATTACTTTCTTATCCACAGATGTCACCACGTCTTCCTTTCGACGCTTGAAATAAGGATAGATGCTGTAAGGCATTATTTTAATTTAATTTGTCCTATTATAAGCATTCGCTGATTTCCATAAAAATAAATTGCAATACTTTGTAATGTAGCCCAAACAAGACGAGATAGTAATTATCTTTTATTTCTGCTCGTCTGATAATTTATGAGGGCCGCAATCCAATACAAAGCCCGTTCTAAGTTTGCACCTAAATATAGATAAGCAAGTAAGTAAGTATATAATTTAATGAACCGCCTGCAAACGCACTGCACGTAGCGCATTTTTTAACAAACAGAATTATGGTAATTAGAAATGAGCAACATGATGCAAAATACCCACATTTATTATAAACTTAGAAATTAAGTAATCGATTGCCTATTATTTCACTATAAAAAACTTCTCTTTACTTTATCATGTGTAGGCTATTCGTCGGTCGAGAATTATAAGGCTCTATGTCCATTTTTGAAATTTTTTAGTTATTGGTACCATGACGTAGATCTTGTTCAGGGCTATAATGTCATGTGAGAATCTAAGCTGGATCTTCAATATTAACAGAGATATTTACAAAATGAAAAGGCTCTATGTCCCCATGCATTTCAATAGAGACGTCAGACGTCGTAGATAGTCCCATGTTTTCATCTTTTTGAGAATTATAAGGCTCTATGTCCAACAGCAAATGAGACCGCTGCGTACAAGTCACGTGATCTAAATTTATCAATAATAATTGGGCCGGCCACGCATTCTGTACTTTGAGTGTCATGAGGCTCTAGTATGTCCAATTTTGAGGTGTGGGGCTTTCTTTAAAAAAATCATTAAAAAATGTGTCAACATTTTATTCACAGCCTTTTGCGATGTACAATTTTACTTTATTGGCAAATGAACTAAATCCCTTAGTTACATTTGTAATATTTTCAGTATTGTTTGTGTACTTGAATGATGAACTTTCAAATTGGGAAAAAAATTTTAAGCTCTCGCAATTTGCTTACATTGAGTATTATAAGGCTCTATGTCCAATTTTGAAGCGGGGCTTTCTTTAAAAAAATTCATTAAAAATATTTTTACGTTTTGTTCACATATTTTTTCTATGTACAATGTTACTTAATTGACAAATGAACTAAATTCGTTACTTACATTTGTAATATTTTCATTGTTGTTTGTGTGGTAGATTGTTGAACTTTCAAATTGCAATATCTCGGAATAGTACTTTTTGGACATAGAGCCTTATAATTCTCGACCGACGTATTGCTTGCTGTCTGTTCAGTTAGTAGGCTACGGTAGTTTATATTGATGTTAGCCTAATCAATATAAGGCCAAAGATTGATCAAGATTATTATAGGCTTTATAGCCAAGGATATTTTAATGCGCTACGTGAAGTATCTGTATTTAGATGCAAACTTAAATTAGAACGGGCTTTGTATTGGATTGCGGCCCTCATAAACATAAATTATCAGACGAACAGAAATAAAAGATAATTATTATCTCGTCTTGTTTAGGCTACATTACAAAGTATAGGCCCTATTGCAATTTATTTTTTATATCTTTGCTATAGCCACAGAACAGATAAAGCTTTATCTATTCTTACATAGGTAAAATTACATAGCCTAGGTCTACACATATTGAATAGGCTTGATTGAACTGAGAATTTCCATAAACGAGCGGTTGTCGCATGACTCGCATTCTGGAGCATCGCCAAAGCCATTATTCAAGTGAGTCTTAATTAAATTCTTAGATAATTGTAGCCCATATACATGTAGAATACGCAGCTGCAGGTCATTTACTAGTGCAGCGGCAAATTGTAGGCTAATAGACCTACATTTGCCTTTCTTCTGTCTGGGGTAGGCCTAGATATCCTGTTTCATCATTGTCAAGCCATGTAACCCACAATGTTTATGCAGTGTAGGCTATACATCTTGGTAGCAGTGATGTGGTCTCGAGACCACGGTCTTGGTCTCGAGACAGTCTCGAGACCAGAAAATAGCGGTCTTGGTCTCGGTCTTGAATGTGGTGGTCTTGGTCTTGAGGGTACGGTCTTGGTCTTGAGGGTACGGTCTTGGTCTTGGTCTTGAAGGCCCGGTCTTGGTCTTAAAGATCCGGTCTTGGTCTTGGTTTTTTAGCGTCGGGGCTCGATCATAAATTCGTTTCAATAAAATTTGATGCCAGTTTCATTTGGTTACATTCATTCAAGCGGTACGTACGTTAATGACTTTATTAACTTAAATTACTTGTTCACAGAACTGAAAACGATTAATAAAAACGTTCTGAGCTATTGAGCCTCAAAAATTAGAATATCGGTGCTGTTTGTCGGCTGCAAAAAATTGACAGAATCATATCTCATATTTCTTTGCACTCCTTATTTTCTATATCTTATGATTGTTAACCTATATTCTTCTAAGATATTCTTCTTAATTTACCTACTTTTATTTACGAATCTTTGAACCTTGTTTTCATTACTCTTCGTAATTGATTGGTACTAGTAGCATATTTGGTAGAATCATTAGAATGACTAGAATCCTATTTTGAAGTACTCCGTTTTAGCGTTTCATCTAATGGTCTTGGTCTTGGGATATTCGGTCTTGGTCTTGGAACACTCGGTCTTGGTCTTGGTCTCGAAACACCCGGTCTTGGTCTTGGAACACCGGGTCTTGGTCTTGGTCTTGGAACACCCGGTCTTGGTCTTGGTCCACCCGGTCTTGGATTTTTGGTCTTGTGCACAACACTGCTTGGTAGGCTACGTACGTGCGTAGAGCCAAAAAGTTCTAGGTATAATTATTACATTCATATGACTATTGTGTAATAATGTATGTGAATGTACGTAATCCATCTAACAGAACTGATGTTCTTTCTATGCATATCATGGACGACGATGATGGTCACTAAAAATGTCATTATAATCAGCACAATTAAAGTTCGGATATTAACAAATGCAGAACTCGCTAACAGTTTAAATTAGGCTTACCTAAAAGAAAGCAGAACAGCACCAACTAAGAGATTAGCAGGCAGGCATAGAGGCCTATATATGTTCTGTAAATCTGTCGGCACGGCTCCTTCTCCTAATCTCATTCAGTCTATCAATTGATCAGTCAGTTGCACATGTATTTGTGTTTTCATGCAAGTACATGTATTTAGGCCTAGTGGTTATTTTAGATGTCTCTGATACTTTGTCCCGTAACTCCCGTTTTAATCGTACCCGATCCTTCAAAATTTTAGCCCATCATTTATGTTCTGTCCGTCACCCTCCCACTGTCTTACTTGCAGTGGTCTCCCTTTTTTCTGTCAATCTATTTTATCTGACTGCACGTCTGTCTATCCGCCTGCCTATATGCCTGCCTGCCTGCCTTTCGCAACCTTAATTAACTGTGTCTGTTTCTGGGTCGCACTCCAACAGTGCCTTTCGCCTGCCTATCTGCCTGCCTGTCTGTCTGTCACAACCTTAATTAACTGTGTCTGTTTCTGGGTCGCTCTCCAACAGTGCCTTTCGGTCAACATGTATGTCTCTGCACCCACATGTCTATGTATTTTACTATATCAAATGTATTTTACTTTATCATATGTAACTTTTTCAATATCCATCTACATGTATCTGGCTCTATATCAGTCTTTGACTTTTCCTTGTAGCTCTCTCCGTGTGTGTCCACCTGTAGACCTGTCTGTCTATCTCTGTGTCTCAGTCCAGGAACTCAGCAGCCTGCTTTGAATCTCTCTGCATGGTCGACACAAAGCCAATATGGCGACAGAGGTTTGGTTCCACCAGATATCGTCTCAGTTCGTATTCGCTAGCAAATGCATCAATTGCTAGATCCACTGAGAAGTTATCTCTGCACACCACCATACTTAGGTAGTTGGTAAGACCATCAACAACGGACGCTGGATATAGGATAGCTGGAGTGCAGCAGCCTGGCGCTCTAACCAGACGATGTGTATAAGGCGAGAAACGTCTCCATGATCGTACGTATTGTCTCCCAATGAGCACAACCGTGATGATAGAAGTCACAGCTCCTACCACAAACAGAGCTGTCAAGCGCGATTTTGTTGTACCACGCCTGTTGGAGACTTTGGACGCGAAAAGTGCAAGAACCCTTCCTCCAAGAAGCGCAATGCCAATCAGTTCGCCGACTTTGTCAGGTTCATATCCGTAGCCTTGCCACTTTTCAGGGTAGTAGAGTTTTGTGAAGAGCCAAGATATTGGACTGTCTTCTCGAGCGTCAAGCCGTGATCTCAGCAAGTGATTTAGGGTCATGAACGAATTAGGATTCAGCAGAACATCATCTTCCATCATGAGGATATAGCGAGGATTGTAGTTGTACGCCTCTCGCAGACAGAAGACATAGTCAGATTTCTCCTTCTCGAAAATGCTTATTTCATGCTCCTGCAGAGGCTTTAAACCCAATGTACTTTTTGGGTATCTTGAGACGACCTTAACGACTCTTGACAAGTAAACTGCCTCTGAATTTTGACTTTCCTTTGCATCAACATTACACACGAACATAATTTTATTTCTAAACATCTGAGATCGATCATTTTGGATGGCAGATAAAACCGACGAGACTGTCTGTGTCAGATATCCAAGCTGACGAACACTTTCTGAACCCCTGTTCATTGTAATCACTGCTACAACCAAGTCAACTGGTTCCTCTGATGATGCCGTTCTTTTAATGTAACTGCGAAGGAAATCCTGAGCGACGGAAATTCGTTTGCTGTTTTCATCGAAGACTTGACGAACAATTTCTGGGTCGTTGAAGTCCGAAAGGAAGAGCTTGGAGTATGGCCAACGACGGCAAAGCCAAGGAAGGAACAAGAAGAAAATGCCGAGGTAGGTGAGGCAAAGTACGATAACAGCCCTAAAGCTGCGCACCTTCAAAACTCCTTTGGAGACTTGTAATATAGTCATCCTATAGTTCCGAGAGATGTTTTGTGGCTCAATACTTGCACTACAAAATATTCACATTCAATCTGATAATTATTATACCACTAGTACTCGTGTCAAAATCATTATAGCATAATTTTACTTTACACTTGCGGCCATAGATGCAAAAAACGATAAAAAAAACGACAAACGGTAACGGAAAACAATTTGCTTTTTGTTACATTTTAAACTTGATTTTAAGCTTTAAAGTCTTGCTTATGCAATTTTATCACAACTTTATATTATTAGGCCAAAATTAATTGGTTTACGTAACATTAATTTACCACAGTTATTTTTTCATATAACTTTGGTTTAATAAGAAATTAAGAAAAATTAAAGGTATTGAAATCTTTTCAAATTTTAATTGTAAACGTAACTTTGTTATTGATATTAGGCCTATTTCAAATATTATGACCATAATTTTTTTTAGCTCACCCAACTCATTGATAACCAAACTGATTTTGACTGCATCGTCTTCGCGAACGAATCATAATCATTGACGCGTTCGAACCATTCTGTGGAAGTCTATGGGAGTCCATGGGCGTCCGCATACATTTTTTCAGGACAGTGTAGGAGGGGGAAAGCGCAACAAATTTTGTTGCGACTTGCGAACTCAATAGATCGTTATCGGTGTGAGTGTGACACTGGAGTAGGCCACTTTGCGAAACAACTTCATTTCGTCGAGGTAGTGAGATAATGTAATTCTGCGCAAAAGCCTTCCACTAAATTAAATGCTGAAACCTATGCAATGGTGAATAATTAACGATAACATAAGCTTACACCTTTTCCGATACTGGATCAATAAGTAAGGTTAGGCCTAATATACTGATGAATTAAGCTATAGGCCTAGGCTACTGATCTGTATTTCAATAACATAAATATCATAATACAGTAGAACTCTCAAGACACGTACATGTGCGTGCACATGTGTGCCTGCCAATGGTGACTCTTCCAGATAACTGTGCATTGTTTGCTAACTGATTTCATATATTTGTTCTTAATGACACTTAACATCAAGTAGGCCAACGCAGAGAGCGCTTCTGAGTAGCTTTCTTGAAGAAGCGCTATAAATTTTCGGAAACGATTATTTGAGAATGAAGTCGAAATTAACTCACTTGGCAGCCATTTGTAACTGGTCGATTTTTCAGTAGTAACTACGCAATAGTGACGTCAGTTTGGCGCGGTCATGTCAACAACGACCGGACAGCATTTACCCTTATCCCAAGCCGTATAACACTTCGTAAATATTCATGTAATCATGTTATTATTTTCACCGCTGTTGGTTGACGCACCTGGAGCAAGTGAGTAAATACTCAATTAAGACTTAGCCTAATAACGGGAATTATTATTGCCTGTATTATGTTATAGGGATTGGTAGTCCTAATCATAGAGATGCATTATATATACGTATTACATATGTAGATAAATCGCTAGAGAGAATATCCAGTCTCTGTGTTAATGCCATTTTGCGCACGCTAAGGGTCAAGGCCATTGATATGCATTATAGTTACTAGATAGGAACTGCCTATGAAACGGTACGTGACGTTTTGGCGCCGCCGTTTTGGCGCGACCGTTTTGGCGCCGCCGTTTTGGCGCGACCGTTTTGGCGCCGCCGTTTTGGCACCGCCGTTTTGGCGCCGCCGTTTTGGCGCCCATATAAAAATTGATCTCAGCAGCTTATTTTCGATTCAGTTTACAAAAATACATCAGTACGAAGTGTAATATTTATTTTTCAAGTTTCATTCAGTGGTGTAATAATTAACCGTAATCTGTACCCTATACGGGACCGAATGACTACAACAACCCTATACCTAACCCTAACCGACCCTCACGACGCCTAACCTGATACTAACCGACCCTCACGACACATGTCTTATACATACATTCTTAGCTATTTCGGGCATAACTTTTGAATGGCGTGGAGTATCATTACAAAATTTACCTCAAAATGTGCGTAAATGAACCTCCTACAATTACCTACAATATCGTAATTTTTGTACTCTAGAACGAGGATGAAAAAAATTCCGGCGCCAAAACGTCCGGCGCCAAAACGGTCGCGCCAAAACGGCGGCGCCAAAACGTCCGGCGCCAAAACGGCGGCGCCAAAACGTCCTGCTTCGCTATGAAAGTACGGATTATCGCTCACTCAGGGATATCCCAGGATTCTTTGAGGCAAAGACAATGATTCCTTAGAGCAAATCCCAGGATTCTCTGCGGTAATACCCAGGATTCTCTGGGACAAGTCCCAGGATTCCTAGAGGCAAACCATAGCAAAGGATAGGCGGCACACTCTTCGGCTTAAAACGCAAATTTCTCAGCGATGATACAAAATTGTTTAAAACCAGACTAGGGTTTTGGAGTTGAGTGACATACAAAACAATCAACCTTACTGTATTTAGCGGCCACTGACCAGATTTCTTGAAAATAGCCTTTAAAGTTGACTAATTTAACACGGGTTTACATAGAAACATGCACGCCTCTCTCTGACAGGAAGTCACGTGTGATCCGCTGTCGGCCATGGACCAGTAGCCGAAGCTGTTCCAATTCAGTAAACCTAATACATATCAATGGTCAAGGCCGTTTAATCGGTGACCAGTGGTGTAGTGGTGAAAACGCGGGGGAACGCCGTTCCCCCACTTTTTTCCAGGGATAATGGAATATTAATAATACTACTACTAATAATAATATTATCATAAAGAGCGTTCCCCCACTTCAATTTTTAGGACTACACTACTGTCGGTGACGACACGGACCACTTTTGTAGCGCTTGTATTTATCTATATAAATAAAAATCAAACTTTCCAATAGTTTGTTGCCAGTGTTCTCGGAAACTGACGCACAGATTGTTTTGAAAATTTAACAAAACCTTCCATTCTAATAAGAGAGTTTCCAACTTTTTTTTCTCCGAATAAACGCAATATTTTCCACAAAAAGTGAACTTTCAATTCCGCTCGACCGCCATTTGCAAATTCAACAAAACTGCACGTTGCCAGATTTCAGAAACGCCCTGACAGTGACTGCGACCCTGCAGACGAAACATGAATGAGGTCGCGTACCGTGACGTCATAAGCGATTCGCATAATTATTTTCCGGCCTTTCAACATTCTTGGTTGAGGGAGGAAAGGAGCGAAGGGAGCGGGACGGAGGGGGAGGGGGAGTGGGAGGGGAGGGGGAGGAGCGAAGGGAGCGGGACGGGGAGGGGAGGGGGAGGGGAGGAGCGGAGGGAGCGGGACGGAGGGTGAGGGGAGGGGGAGAGGGAGGGGGAGGGGAGGCGTGGGGAGAGTCTTTTCTGCCACAGCAATGCGTGGCCGGGTACAGCTAGTGCTGCTAGTATAAAATAATAATAATATTTTTTATCAAATTCATTCTGGCAAATGCACCATAATCAGATGACAATCTTAATTAGGCTAACATCAATCTTAACTACCAAAGAACAGACAGCTTGCCATAGGCCTACTATTATAGGCTAATACCAACAAATTTGTAACGCCAGAAACAGAGCCGCTAGATTCCACACTGTGTCCCAATAAATCGGGCACCCTTTTTATAATGTGAATAAAACAGGTACCGGTAAATCTTAATCGATTTTCAAAATTTCAAAACTGTTTTTATCCTGAGATAATTATCTTACACTGATTCAAATATGAAGTTTCTGGCATGAATATTGACGTCACAATTACGTCATTTGCATCAGAGAATTCAAATGTTAAGTAATAAGTACCGCACACAACTTTTTCCAGCGCGACGCTCCGACGAACTGGTCACATAAATTTTTCGTAGAAGCTTATTTAAACCGCTGATTGTCCATTCCTTGTCCGAAAATTTTCGAAAAAACTTTTTTTTATTACAATTAACAATGGATCATAATTCATTTTTGAATTTAGCAAGACACCGTCTCCGTCATAAAAATTCATAAAACAATTCTTTAGCAGATCCCATATTAATCAGTAGGCCTATCCGTTGTCCAGTTATAGGGCCTACAAGGATTTCCTCTTTACAGCGTTTGTCTTTCAGAAGGCCAGAGTTTAGTGTCGATTTCAATGCCTCCCAGACAGTTAATCTCTCCTCCAGACATTACAGTCTGCTGCCAGAGCCCAGGGGCAAACGAAACGGATATGGGTTCCACGCTGTTAACGGCCTTCGTGCTCATAAGAACAGCAGCTCTCTGGGAGACCAGTGGGCGTAGGTCACTGATCGTTGCAAGGTCAAGGTTGTTTGTCAATGCTGCAAAATCACCGAACCGTGCCAAAACGTGTTCGTTACGCCTCGCTGCCTCTTCCGCCTCAACGAAAGTATCCTCTTTTTCTGAGCGGATCTTCTCCAGCTGCTGTAACAGTTTTGCTTTGTGCTGCTCAATGATTTCCGTCAGGTCACGTGCCCGCTCTTCGATCAGCGTTTTAGTTGACTCGATGTTGGCGTCAAATTCCGCCTTCTGTGCGGTAATCATGTTTCGTGTGGAACGCGAAGTTTGCTGGAGCTTTGCAACGTTACCAGCATCTGCGCTGACTCCCGTCCGAAGCTCCTGGGCAAGTTCCCTTGCCTTGCGGCACGGCGAGCCATGTTTCTTAGCGTGCGCTACGCTACAAGCCACGCAAATATACATTTGACACGTGGCGCAGTAGAGCTCCCCGCTACCAGGAGTTTTATGGTAGGCGCATCTAGGAAGCAAATCTTTCAGCTCCATAGCCAGTTTCCTACTTTCCTCACTTCCCAAACGTACCACTCTCCTATGGGATTTCGTTGGTTTGAGCTTCCCGTGGGAACACAAGCAATCTCTGCACAACTTCTGGTCACATTCCTCGCAGTACACCTCGGCCAGGGGCGCGCTTCCCTGAGCAGCCCTACCGTCGATGATCGCCCCGTCACATGCATCGCAGACGTGCTTACCATCGCCCGGGTCGCTAGTAATTGCTGCAATTTTCAAATGGATCGCAACCACTGGGCTCGTCTTCAACTTCTGGAGACCTCCCTCCGGGATTTCCAGAGGCGTTTGACAGAGTTGACATGAAATCGTTAACCACGGATAGTTTGTCTTCAGGTTGTGAACATGCACTTCGAGGCACTGCATGCAGAAGGTATCCAAGCAAGGAAGAAGCTTTGCCTCGAGTTTTGGATCCGTTGGGCTGTACTTCCTGCTGCAAATGGGACAGGAAGTGACGTCGCTGACGACGCCAGCGTCTCGTCTTTCAGAAATGCGGCTTGACATCGTTGACGAAAAAAATCAACACTGAAATAGCAGAACACAATCATATCAACTTATCTACGAGAAAAAGGTCTAATGAAATTCACCACTAACTTAATCTAAGAGTCTATGTCGCTGCAATTCATTGAAACATTCAATCAGTCAACCATTCGGTCGATCATTGATCAATCAGACAACAAGCAGGCAGTCGATGAATCAATCATCGTTCCATCAGTCAATCAAGCAAATCGAAACAAATAGGGCCTACTTATTCAGTCCGTTCCAAAAGCAAAATTCAAATCGAATCCTGCAGCAATTCATGCTGTATGTAGCCTAACAAGCAAATACGTAGGTCTATGTCGTTATCCGTCTGTTGGTTGCAACGGACTGCGGTTCAAGCCCCGGGCTTGAAGTTGACACTCAGACATTTAGATATCTCGGGCTAGCACGCATGGGACGCGGTGGCGCAAGCTGCTGTGGCCTGTGGAGCGACCTTGGGTAAGTTGTTTACGGTTTACCCATCATTGTCTGTGAGGAAGGCAACGGGAAACCACCTCACTCATCTCATCCCCAGGGGCGTAAAGCCAATGAACCTGCCTTCGGGTAGAGAAACATCATCATCATCATGTCGTTATAATTAACTTACAGTCTCGACTCTCAACCGTCCATTTTAATTAATTAAGTCAATAGGCCTATAATTAAATTAGGGTTTAAAAGCCGTTAGTTGGTGTGAGAATTTCCGGGGTTGGGAGGTTCAACTCCTATTGTCTTTCTTAGAACCCCAAAGCAGCTCAAGTCTTCTTTGCAAACCATAACTCCACGGACCACGTGAATCATATATCCACCAGCAGTGATTAAGGTGTGAAAAAATTAAGTGCCTGGACGCCTGTACCTTTCCAAAAGAAGTGCCTGCAGCCATGGACGCTCCTTACGGCCTTACCTTTCCAGGCTGTGCTGCATGGCCAAATTAAAAGTGGCAGGACGGCGTTCAGATTTTAAAAAAGTATGAACGCCGTCCATGACCGTCCAGCCACACTCTTAGCTCTGGCCACCAGTTATTTTTGTATAGGCCTACAATTTCCATGGGTCTACTGCCGTTATAGATCTACGTCAAAATTGTAAATAATTATAATATTTTAACAGAGCTCTGGCTATTTTTAATTATGACTGGCATTTGTATGGTTTTCCTCCAGTAGGCCTATATTTATACATAATTATGTGTGTTATGACTTGAATTTTCAAGTTACCATCACGTGCAAATGATTTCTCTAGATAAATGGGCCTAGCCGCCTAGGCCTACATGTAGGTTACTATTGAACGCTAAACCGCACTGTAGGCCTACTGTCTGAAAATCTAAAAATGCGCTATTCATAACGGAATTATTAATTTTTTATAATAAATTAATTTAGTTAGTAAATATCAATTGACTACCGCTTTCGAAATCGAATTTTACCTGATCATCGATAAAAACCCAACGCGACAGAATAGAGTCAATAGACGATGGACCTTGCACTATGGGCGTGGCCAAATGCGGCACTGGCGAAGCTGGGCAGTGGGCAGTGGGCGACCATAGAGATCATAATTATTATTACTGTGGGCGACGCTGGAACTGAAGCCTAGAGCATAATGTAGGCTAAGAAGGGCTTCAGCGGTTCAGCCTACTGCGAGAGCTGTGCTGTAGGGATATCAGACCAGTCCAGGCTATAGGCCTAAGCAGCGTTGCCACTCCTTGGGTTTTTTCACCAGATCTTGGGTTTTTAAAATCCGAACTTGGGAAATGGTTTTTTTAAAGAGAAACTTGGGTTTTTTCTTGGTTTTTTTGGCCCAAAAATTTTGGGTTTTTTCTCCGAACTTGGGAAAATGGGGTTTTTCGGGGAAGACTTGGGTTTTTCGCGGAAAACTTGGGTTTTTTGCTTGCGAACCGGACATAATTTTCTGAAAATTTAGACCAAAATTAAGGACTAAAAAAAAGGTCATCAGATTTTTTGGACGGCAAAATGATAACATTTTCCAAAAATTTTGGCCGGATGACTAAAAAAAGTCATCAGAAATTTTTTGGACGAAAAAATTTGAAAATTTCGGAAGATTTGGGCAACTTGGGTTTTCTTGGGTTTTTTCGACCAACCAACTTGGGTTTTTTATTTTTCAGTGTGGCAACGCTGGGCCTAAGCTGGCCGCATACTTGTATGCAGGTCTGAAAAAGCAGACACCTACGTAGGCCTATACTATAGTCGCCTGCCAAGATTTTGCTCACTTGGCAGTGACACTAAGTCTTGCCAGAACGCTTAGACATATTGTTTGGTGACGGAACGTTCATTTGTCGCTTCAGGTCCAGTCGTAGGCCTAGTATTATTAGCAGTCAATAATGCCCAATGCTTCATTGTGGTAGGCCTAAATCTTGCTTTTAAACCCTACTTCGCGCTTCAGGCGCAGTGTAAGCGTCGAGTTAGATAGAACATGCCTACTTTCGAAAGTAACCAGCCTACAGTTAGGTGGCCTAAGTATTCTAAGCCGGCTTAGAATACTTAGGCCTACATTAGGCCTAATTAAGCTTACTAATAATTATGGTCGCCCACTGCCCAGTTAGGCCTACTGGAGGAAAATTTCTTATGCTGCCTAAGAAATGCTAGCCTGCGCTGAAAAAAATCGAAACGTACTACGTAGGCCTGCCCATTGCCTACGTAGCCTATATTTAGCAACTGTGCAAAGTGGGAATGTCAACTTGAATTGTTTAGCTCCCTCCATGCTAGAATGGACTTTGAAATTGACGTATAAACAGAATGATTTAATTAATTGGAGATACGAGTAAAAATTTACGGATATATAGCCCTAAGTTATAATTGCTACGTTTATGCAAAAGCAGGCTGGCAAACTGCAGCCTGATATGGGCCTACCAATTAGATAAAGGATAACAAGATGGGGCAAATAATTATAGGGTTGAAATTGAATATTAAGTCATGCATATGGTTCATCAACAAATGGTTCACTGACAAAATGTTCAACAAAGACATGTGCATTAAAAATTACACCATGAACCAATTGTCTGTGAACCATATGTTGTGACACCATTCCTATTAAACTTATTATTATTATTCAGCTAGTAGTTTATTTATGAAATACCGGGTGGCGCATAAAAAACGTTCCCAAACTTTGTTGATCGGCAAAGATCTAATTTAAGAGATATCAAATATTAATTTACACCAAAATGTTAAGCAATCATTTCTGTGCACACATGTCAAATTTCAAGAGAGTACGTTTATTATATCATACTCTGCGGCAAGGTTATAACGTCGTACCTGCTAAAATATTTTGCACAAACTTACGTCGTTAAAAACGTTCCCAAACTTTGTTAACCTGGCAGGCTGACAATTAAACAATTTTAAAGATAAACTAAATCATAGTACATCAAACTAATCATAATTCATATTGTACAACACAGCCAAATTTTAGCCCAAAATACTTAACCGTTTGAGAGAAATTGTTGTTAGAACTGTATGACCCATGGCCAAAAGTTTGCACAGTTGTTTAATGATCAATGTTTTACGCAGAAAATGTTTGATTGATCCTCCGCTTTCTCTTGTAACGACCCTTAAACTCTATTTCCACTGTCCTGTTGACTCCTGTAGGCCTATTTGTGTGTCGTCTAATAGGCCTAGAGACCATTAATTTTTTACTTCAATGACCTGCTTAAGTTCGTCAGCATTAATGTTAGAAACGGTTTTCTGCGACCAACATACACATTACACAAGCTTCTTTAGGGCGCTCCGTGCATAGTAGACCATAGGATTTAGATCGGGAGAGTTTGGAGGCCAGGCATCACTGTGGATAAAATCAGGGATGTTTGCTTGAAGAAGTTGCTGATCCAATCTGCAACGATGTGAATAAGCACTGTCTTGTTGAAAGATGTAGGCCCAATTGTCATCAGGATTGAGTTTACGTACTAGGACCAGTGATACCGCTCCTTGGCTTTTTTCCCAAGATCTTGGCTTTTTCAATCGTATCTTGGGATATTGGCTTTTTTTCAAAGGACCTTGGCTTTTTTACTTGGCTTTTTTTCTGCCCACTAAATGACAATAATCTTAGCAATAATCCACTAAATAGCAATAATTTAAGCAATAATCCACTCAATAACAATAATCTTAGCTGTAATAATACAACTATGGCAGCGGCTACATCTACTGACTAGGATTTATCCGACTTATTATTATTCTCTGAACGTTTATTTCTCAAAACTAGCGCACTATGTTCCAAAATGTCGTTAGTATGTTAGAAAATCAGCGAACGGAACCAATTATTAATAGTTTAACATACATTAATTTCAGGATTAATTATACATAATTTCATAAACATCACAATTTATTGGATAAAATAGCTTCTGTTGAAAGAAAATAAGTGACATATAGTCCATAATTATTAACTTGGCTTTTCTTGGCTTTTTTTAAGACCCCATCTTGGCTTTTCTTAAATTTTGGAGCGGTATCACTGACTAGGACTATACGACGTTCGGGAATGAGCTTATCGCGCAACAAACCAAAGTAATAGGCCTACTCTCCATTGACTTTGGTTTCCTGAGGATCAAAGACGATGATGTGTGTTTTACCGTGAATCGAAACTCCAGCAGATGCCATTAATTTTTCTAGAGAAACGATTAGTCTCATGATAAAGTCTTACTGGCGAAATTGAAGACTTTCGTTCGCGGCGAAATAAATGACGTAGTTTTGTGCAAAATATTTCAACAGGTACGACGTTATAACCTTGCCGCAGAGTGTGATATAATAAACGTACTCTCTTGAAATTTGACATACATGTCTGCACAGAAATGATTGCTTAACATTTTGGTGTAAATTAATATTTGATATCTCTGAAATTAGATCTTTGCCAGGTTAACAAAGTTTGGGAACGTTTTTTATGCGCCACCCGGTATACATGTAAAAACCAACACTGAATCGGAACTTGAACAACTTGTGGTATGTCATGCAGCAGTCCTTCAGCAAACGACAAGGCCACTAGTGCACAATAAATAAGGTGGGATAAAACATCACAACAAGAAATAATAAGTAGCCTAGTGTAAGTATTAAGGGGATGATTTGAGGTTTAATTCCTTTAAGAAGACTAATTAATAAGGCTTTAAAGTAGGTGCCAGGAAGTCAAAGTCGCGCAGCAGATCATTCCATAATCATTTAGCGATACACCTGGGAATTTTACATGTAAGATTACATTTCAGATTACTAATCTTGTTTCGACAAAATGCAGCAAACTTGTAGAACACGTAGTCTGATTCTCAGTCTGAGTGTTGGCAGCTGACATTCTCCTTTGAGTGCAGAAGATGTTGAGAAATGCGCCCTCGGTCCTGTGCATTTTCAGCACCTTCGAGTTGGCTGTAGAAAGTTCTTGAATTGTGTGAGCTTGTTCGTCACACTTCTGTCCACCCCAAAGTCCTGAACATTTCCACTCTCTGTATAATCGACATAATTTCTTCTCTGAGATGCTTCAGATGAAAGTCAAGTGGTGATAGTTTAAGATGGTCACCTGGTCTGAATGGGATCGATTTTGTCCATGGTTAATGGCACTAATATTCTCTTCAATCTTCAACGTGTCTGCTCGGTTTGCAGGAGCAGTGAATAGATCCGAATCAGTGAGCAAGCTGCCAGATTTTAGAAAGTCTATGCAGCTTGATGTCACCGAATATATGACCAACCATAGGGATGGCAGTGGCAGGAAGTTAAAATATTTAACATTTATTTATTCATTTAATTTGGTACAGACATTTTATGCTACACTAGTCTCACTATAAACAGTTGTAAAACAAACATGGAAGCTGAAGCATAATAGCTAAGCGGAATTTAATAAGGGAAGACAAAGTGACTATGTTAACAAATGTCTGAGAAACAGTTTTGTGCAAATGTTCAGGTCAATGAACACATTCCAACATTATTCAAGAAACATGTCATCTGGTGGCGTGCATCCATGGCCAAAACAGTGCTCAGAAAATTCCTTCTCTATTTCAAAAATTTCATCGCAAATTGCACATCCGTATAGTCTTGTCATTAGTGCTTTGATATCCAAAGGGGATTCTGATCTGTCTGTGAACGACTTTTCATCTGCATGATCTTCTTCTGTGTGATTTTTTTGGTGCCTTTTGAGTTGTGTATATTGTGTGAATGGCTTTTCACACGACTGGCATTTGTATGGTTTTTCTCCAGTATGTGTTCGGACATGAATCTTCAAGTGGCCAGCGCGTGCAAATGATTTTTCGCATAGCAGACATTTGTTTGGTTTTTCTCCAGTATGAATTCGCATGTGAATCTTGAGATAAGTAGACTGTGCAAATGGTTGATCACACAATTCACACTTGTATGGTTTCTCTCCAGTATGTGTTCTCATGTGCACTTCTAAATAATCAAAGCGTGCAAATGATTTCTCACACAACCTGCATTTATACGGCTTCTCACCAGTATGAATTCTCATGTGAATATTTAGAGCAGCTGTTTGTGTAAACCTTTTCTCACAGACCTTGCATCGGTATGGTTTATCGCCGGTATGGGTTCGCAGGTGTGCCTGGAGATGACCAAGTTCTGTAAAATGCTTCGTGCACACCGGACATATGTATGGTTTCTCCCCAGTATGATATCTTATGTGCCGCTTTAGAGTAGAAGAATGTCTGAATGTTTTGTGACATAGATGGCATTGAAACGGTTTTTCTAAAGTATGGGTTTTCAGGTGATTCTGCAGCGCACCAAATTGCCGAAATTGCTTCTGGCAGACTTCGCATTTGTGTGGTTTTTCTCCAGTGTGTGTTCGCAAGTGAGTCTTTAGAGTAGACATCTGTGCAAAGGTTTTCTCGCATGACTGACATCCAAACAGCTTTTCTCCTGTATGTGCTAATATGTGCCTTTTGAGTGACCCGACGCTATGCAGTATTTTCTGACATAGCTCACACTGGTATGGCTTTTCTCTTGTGTGAGATTTGTGGTGCTCCTTGAGCCGGGAGGCCGCAGAAAATGATTTCTCACATATATGGCATTTATATGGCTTTTCTCCAGTGTGGATTGTAAGATGAGCCTTAAGAGCCGAAGATTGTGCAAATGCTTTATGACATATCTCACATTTGTGTGGCTTTTCTCCAGTATGTGTCCTTGCGTGTCTCTTCAGAACAGACAATTGTGAAAATGGTTTCTTACAAAGTTGGCATTGGAATAGCTTCTCTCCAGTATGCTTAACGATGTGTCTCTGGACTTCAGAAGGACGCTCAAACAATTTCGGACAGAAATTGCACTGGTGCAACTTTAATCTTGATTCCAGTTTCATTTGGTCCTTCACAGACGTTACCAATGAAACAGATTTTGAGAAATTTTGCAGCCTTCCTTCAATCTGACTTTCAAAGTACAGTAATTACCTTGGAAAACATCAGTTGACATGATCACTGATAACAACGTATGCACTTTATGATGCAACACATGATTATTCTAAATATCGACACTTTGAAACGCTGGATGGACGTGTTTTCATTTCACTGCCTTTGTTCAGTGCAAGGTTGTGTTTCCTTACCACCATTTTTATGTTCTGCATTACGTCAACTTGCCAGTCTCTCATCAGTGCCCATATCTTGACTCATGATAGTGACACCTACCTGAAAACATTACGAAAACATTTTGTTAATGGCAAAACAAATGGTGTGCAAGGTGGTATTTTTTAGTATGAAAGCACCAACTCAGGTCTTGTTTATCTTTTTCAGTGACGGGTTCAGCTATGCGGCTCTCTGCTCGCTAGCCCATGACTCTGCTGGCTCCTTCTTTCATGTTCCTAAGACTTTTTGACCAGATCTGGGTTGCGAGCGCCTCTGAGTAGCGATCTTGAAGGGGCGCTATATATATGATTGATGACCAGCTAGTGTTTTGAGTTTATCAATGTATCAATTTGCATCTGTCTTCTTAAATCATAATATTTTTTATTACATTCATATAATGTATATATTAAAACTAATAATTTGGCAGAAACATAAGCTCACTTATCTTACAAAACAAAATAATTTACTAAAAATAATATTATACATAATCCACTCTGTGCAAGTAAACTATTTCTGCATAGGACTCCAGTGTTTCCTCCTGCTATGTGGAATATCCATGATGCTATCGTAACCAAAAAACACTAAGACAAATAATTTTGACAAATTTTCTTGTAACAATGGATTTGCAAGCCTGGTAGGCCATTGTCATCCTTCACTGCACATGGTTACACCAAGAAGCATTGCAGGAGATGAGGGCATTGCATATTAGTTAAAACCGTATTTAACGTTGCTAAGTTTTTTTTAAGATGTCAATTTTAAGTGGAAGCTGGACTGACGAAAATTGTTTATTTAAATGGGCGTTGCATTAATAATTATAATAAAAATTTAATAATAATAATAATAAGACGATTTTCATAGCGCCGTAGTTCAGCCGAGACTAATGTCGCTGTATACGAGTTCAAAATGTTACTGGCAGTCATAATTATGATTGCTATTTAAAAGATAATCTTGAGTTTTGACTTAAATGCCTCCAGAAATCGCACATTCTTCTCATGGCTGGGAACTGTTCTATGCAGTGGGTCCTGAGACAGAATTAAACATCAACCTGTCAGCGTCGTGCTTTCTCAGTTGTAGGTCCTTCTGTCTGGAATAGTCTCCCATTGCAGATGCGCTTGCTGCCTAGGGTCGACTCGTCAGTGTTCTACAAGCTCCTTAAAACTTTTTTATTTCACCGTGGTTGGACTGGGAGCGCTTCTGAGTGGATTTCTTGAAGAGGCGCTATATAAGTTCTTGAAATGAATGAATGACAGAGAATGAACAGTTGCATTGATGAAACTAATTCTTTGCTTTTATAGAAGCTTCAAGGTGGATTCATGGAAATTATTAATTCCGTAAGCTTAGTTGAATAGAAGCTGGACTGACGACAATAATTCTTGCTTAAACAGAATTTTGATTTAATGAAAAATTTTGGCAAACCATATTTTACAGGATTAGTAGATAATTTTACATTGCCAATTTAACATGGAAGCCGGAATTGTTTGCCTGAATGGAAGTTAGATTGGTAAACTATTTCTTTGCTTAAAGAGATCTTTGATTAGCGAAAATAATTGTTTCTGTAAATAGAAGCTGGATTGATGAAGTTTTTTTTTACATAACTAGCAATGTGATTGACTGGAAATATTCCTACATAAATATGAAGCTAGATTGATATAAAAATCTTGATCAAATAGAAGTTGGATTGATGGCAATAATTACATCTTAAGCATTGTTGAAAATTTAAATGGAAACTGCATTGATGACAGTTACTCTGACCTTTCAGACAAGACCCAGCGCTCGTAATTAGCAAGCTGTTCCTTGCCCTTAACTTAAAGTGGCACTTCAGAAATTTGGATTTACGATTGTGAATCTTGCGATTTTTACACCAGTGAATCAGCAATAAGTTAATAAGTAGTAAGTTACTCTGACCACTCAGACAAGACCCAGCGCTCGTAATTAGCAAGCTGTTCCTTGCCCTTAACTTAAAGTGGCACTTCAGAAATTTGGATTTACTATTGAGAATCTTGCGTTTTTTACACCAGTGAATCAGCAACCTTCATCTAGTAAGCGCACTCTAAAAATAATTAATTAAATATATCGAAAGTTCAAGATATCTAAAATTACACTATATAATTATTTCAAAATGGCGAACAACAACAAAATGGATCAGGATAAGATTGTTATTCAATCATACGAACTGGAAAACGTGGTTGGTTTGACATCTAGCGACTATAATCTAAACAAACTGTGCACTTTAGTTGCAGAGTGCAGACGTTGGACATAACAAATAAAAATCTTAAGAATAGTGATGGCTACGATTATAATGACAATAATAGCACCAAGAAACTAATAATTATAAGTGATTATAATAAAGAGGGCAAATTAATAATGATGATAAATAATAATTTGCTTGTCCACGACAGTACTGCCGTGAAAAGCCAAAACACAGTAACTCCCTTACTATAAGAGTCATAGTTACTGCGTTTTGGCTTTTCACGGCAGAGTAGCTTCCGCCTATCAATTTTGAGCTTTCCAACTTTTTTATGTGTGGCTCATTATGGGTTATTTTTTGCACTGGCGCAACAGAAGCACTAATTAGGGTTTACAATTTGTGGTGGGTTCTCATCAACATTTTATCCTGTGGTTTCCATAATCATGACTTTTCTGCCAGACACACCCTCGCGAGTTATGTTCAGTGAGTCGCAAGAAAATTCACTCGTACATACATGGATTTACAGTAGCATGATTGCAATGGCATATTTAAATAGGTGTATATGGCTATAAGCACAAAGGGATTTGTAATAGTCCGACCTCTTTCAGCCTCTTACCATCATCCACTTCAAATAGATTTGATCTTCTAGCTCCTCATTCTAGAACATACTCAGTCCTGGTCTTTTACCTCAATTGATCTCTCTCCTTGGAATACAATGTCCCCATCTACTCGATCTCAACTTCTGACTGGTAATAATCCATCCTCCTCATTTGCTCTTCTCAAAACCCATTTCTTCTCCCGTGGGACTTTGCACACAGGGATCACCTCTGGGCGGCTCACCCTATTTAAGGCGCTTTATTAATGTTTTAATACAATACAATGAACATGCAAACACTACAGACATGTACACACATCCAAGGTGACTGAAGACTGGGCATAAAAACACATTTTTTACAGAGGTAACAACAATCTGCTTAACCGGAAAAATGACATAATTTGCAATGCAATCATGACAATAATTATATAATCACACAAAACAACAATTGCAGTCATAAGCAACGTCACAGAATCGGCTTATCACCAAGAGCATGCGGAATTGATAACTACGGCAACTGAACAGTATAGCAACATGAGGAGCACTTGTACATACCAATGAATAAGGCATAGCAACAAAATAACCATGGCAATCAAATAAACCATGTTAACAATACACTATGACAATGCAGTAACCTACTAAACTTATTAAATGTACAAAGAGATTAAGATTACAGTATGTTGCACACAACTCTTTCTGCCTTTACAAAGCTCAAAACTGTTTTTTTGGTATGCTGCAGTTGAGCATGCCCCAAGTAGTTCCCTTAAAGGGGCATTATTTAAATTCGTGAATGAATTTGGGGGGTTACAAATTATGGTGTTCCAAAAACTTACACAAACAACTAAATTCAAATGTATGATTAAACATTCTTGACAATGAATCTTAAATTTTGCACTGAATAATTATAATAAGGTAGTAGTAATAAAAATGTGGTAATACTATAATAGTAATAACATTAAGGTAGTTTAGTTTTTAGACCTCTAAGACATTCTCGGTTACTTAGCTGGTGGCGTAGAAGAGCTAGAGGAGCGAACTTCTAAGTGAAGCACTGGATTGTCATACCTAGACAGGCTGCTTCTGATGGTTGACAGCTAGGAAATCAGAGACCATACCAAGTCCCATTTGTGTAGAACACCTTGTATGCTTGGAACATTGGATTCCTGCACAGTTGTCTGCCTCCCAAGAGTTTGGTAATGTTTGAAAAACATAACTTAAGGAAGTTAACTAAATGATCATCGACTGGTTTCAGCAATTGAAACTCATCTATAATTACAGTAGTGCTTGGTTTCACAAATCGATTATAAGATCAGATTGCATTTACAGTACTTAAAATCACAGTTGACCAAAACCTCAAATAAATCTGCCGATGACCTTCAAACATACTTGTCAGTTCTGGTTTACTCAGCTTCCAAATTTCTATATAACTGCCTGTGCAGCTATGTAGTACATGGCTGGACATCTCTAAACCAACTAATGTATAGGCTACATGTCTTAACATGAACAACATCTAAATTCTCTGGTGTTATCCTTCCTGTTGGAGTATTGCCCAGATATAATTGTTGATACCACCATTGCTCTACCCGCCGTCTGGGTGCAATTCATGATGGAATGTTACAAATGAAAAATGATCTTGCTACTTTACGCACATTTGACTCATTTGCTGGTCTCTAATTCAGTGCTATCCCCTACCTTTTGTCCATCTATTTTATCCCATCATGCCAGGACTGTTGCAATTCAATACCCAGTTCTCGTCATTTGAGTTCTCTCCTTAGCTTCCCTTCTGCATACAGCTTCTTGTCTTTCGCCAAGGTCACTATCACGTGCACAGAGGACTGAGAGGAGGACCAAACTATTTCTGTTGTTTCCTTTCACAAATAAATGGAGATTTATCTTTTCCAGCTACTCAAACTGTTGAGTAATTTCATAAATTAATATGATATAATTAGGACAAGTATCTATTTAGTATTAAGAAGAATGATTAATGACAAAGATGGCTCATCAAGTTGCAATTATATAAATATCTATCACGCCCATCATGAATTCTTGTGCGTTGCAACTTACTCCATGCTAGTCTTTAAACCGTTTCTGTAGAGATGCTGTTCAGCACACATTTTAAATTTGTCTTAAAACAAATTAACTTAGATCGGTTAGCTTAATTATTAACCACTTTTTGTAGCACTTTGTGAAGTTATGGCAACCAAGTGTTCTGATACGTATTTAAATACATACAGTGTGTGCTCATTTATAAACTGGTTTGAAAGCCATTTTGCAGTATGCACCAAAGCTATTCACATGACATTAACACGCCATGGGAGAACTTTGGAAGACTGCAGTCTACTGCTAAATATTGACTTTCTTAGCATTATGGTATTATCCTTGTCAACATGCATCCTGGTTTACACTTTGTATCTTAAGGCACTTTATCCAATGACTTATCCTTAATGAGTGCACACTGTACATGAAACATACATAATTATCTGCATACCATGATACGCAAGTCCAAAAGTGGTAAACCAAAAACACAACCAACCCCACACAAAATCTCATTCGTATTGTCAACTGTCATCAGAAGGACACACCAAAGCGCAGTGTTCTGGCCAACTCCACAGGCACATTCTGAAAATCACTGTCTGTTTGTTATGCCATGAATGGGTAATGGGTTTCGTTCTGCTGAACGTAAAAGTAGCAGTTGTTCACACACACCTCCTTTAATTCCATCATTTATTACATAAATAAAACAAGAATCAACAGAGTAGGTCCCACTCTCCAAGACACCTCTGAAAGTCGGTCATTCGCCATATAAAAGTACCAACAGTCCATTCAGTTAAACCGATAAGGCAGTTAAATGGGTACTAGCAACTTACATATTTCTTAACATTGAGATATGATTCCAGATGACCACTGCCAGTTCTCGCCCTGGCCACCTTACATCCAACTTAGTGTACGATCAATGCACATCTTTTTACAGTATAACACAGATATAAAAGTTCACGCAAATGTAATGTACAACAAATCTAACTTTATGTAGCACAGTTTCATAGGCATTCAACGGAGCTGTAGGTAGATATGTTTTTGGGAAAAACTTCACTTCAAATTAATTTATGCAAAGCAAATTGTAAGCAAATATACACACAAAAATATGAACATTGAACTCAGAAATTTGCAGCTTTATAAATACTCATCACAATTAGTGGTGGTGGATCCAGAAGTTTAAACAGGAGAGCAAATCAAAACTCAATTTATCCTTTCTGATTTCCATTGCCGTACGACAGGATTCATATAGCAGATACGCCGCTGTATAGTTTCCTTTCTATGACCTTTCCTAGTTTCCCAGTTTGAATACATGTACAGGGACATTAACCAGGTGGGCCTCCAACACACCTTGTTAAAACTAGACTCTACGGTACTTCTTGCAAATTTGACACATTATGACATATCCATTGCACATATCAAATATATACCGTTAAACACATGTATGTATATATACATATATACATACATAATTATATCTCTGCTGGTAGGTTAGAATTGCAATTATTTGGGTAGCTAAACATGGCTACCTAAGGCTATGGGTATGGCAGTAAATTATGCCCAGGCCAAGATTTTATGAATCGTTATAAGGTAAGATAGTAAATACTGGTGATAGTACAGTAACAACAAGACGCTGACTATTCGCACGATATGAAAATCTCTTGTTGTTAACACCCCATCCAATTTCAGCCCTGCAAAGAGTTAGAAGATATTTTGGCTGCAATGCACATGCAATGAAACGCCAGCCCACGACATTGCTGCATGGCATGTCAGTGCTTCATCATCATTACCACAGCTAAAATAAAATATTGAATAAGTCTTATACCTAAATTAACACCTGTTTAGATCTCATCGACAGCCAATTCATTCATTAGTGCATATTTGATCTTCTTAAAGGTGCCAAATGATCTTCTTAAAGGTGCTAAACAAATATATTACACATATATATACACATAGATAGATATTCACAAGCGGTGCTCTGGATTTCAAACACTGCATTCAGAGTTTAAAGGAACTAAACGGATGCAGAACTTTCCAGAACGAAGACAAACATTGTAATGAGCATTAGTCTACAGTTCAAATACTATGAATATTCAGAAGCTAGAATTATTCATGAACCACGAATGCTAATAAGCAACTAACATTTTTGAAAGTGCAATACTGCAAGACTATGGACACTGATGAACATATTGTATGAGTATTTGTGCATCCACAGTTCGCAAAAACATGAATATTGGTAGGTAAATAATCCTTGCAAATCACAATATTACACAATAAATGCATGTTCAGCGATTGTTCATAAACATTTCAACATTCCTAAAGCTAAAAGCTATATGCATAAAAGTTACGTGTATATTGGTAAGCTATGAATCACTCTGTAATCCATGTATTCATAAAACACAAGGCTTCAATAAAAGGTCCATGAATATTCAAAACCTCCAAATCACACAACATGGTAGTTGAGGAACTGCAGACATTGATAAAGCAACAAATATGGCGAAAGTCTACATGACAATTCATATAAAGTACTTACAGAGCTGTTCAAACCTAACACTTGTGAACAAAATGAACACTCATAAAGCTATAAATATTCATAAAGCACAGTGCCACTGAAAGGAAAAAATAGTCCAAAAATAATCATATTAAATAAATAATTCATATAACGATGAATATTCACAAACAAAAGCACACGTTTACTCATTTGTTTCACCTTTACAACAGGACCAAAGCAAAAGCCAGCAAGTACCCAGATGATGTTATAAATGCGCATTGCCTCTTCATAGGTGATTAGCCAAAAAGGAATGGAGTGCAAAACTCAACAGTCGACTTTGAGTACATCACAGAACATTTACCTCTAAGATTAACACATGAGTAAATCTAAAGATAATCTGGGTAAAAGGATTCTGATTTATCACCATCCAAATTCAAAACGGGTATGGATGCTGGTTGCTCAATATATCTGCATCATTTTATATGAAATGTTTAAAATATATAACACACACACACACATATATATATATATATATATACATGGGTCATTATAAATCTGGGAAACTAAAAATAGATCATAAAAATGCAGCAAACTGCAAAAATCTAACTAAAAAAAGGTTTTACATCGGGAAATCAAAAAGGACAATAACCCTTTGACTTGCCAGCGCGCTTTAAAGCGCGGTTTTCTATAAAGGATGTATTTTGACTTGCCAGCGCGCTTTAAAGCGCGCTTTTCTATAAGGATGTATTTCGACCGCATATTTACATAAATACATACATATACATACATGTATACATGCATATATACATACATACATACATACATATATACATACCTGGTACATACATATAATATACATACATACATACATGCAATCATACATATATACATACATACATACATACATACATACATAAATACATACATACATACATACATACATACATACATACAAATATACATACATACATACATACATACATACATACATACATACATACATACATACATACATACATACATACATACATACATACATATATACATACATACATACATATATACATACATACATGCAAAAATATATATATATATATACATATATGCATACATACATACATACATACATACATATATACGTACATACACATATATATAATTATATAAATATATACATACACATATATACAATTTATACATACATACATACATACACATATACATACATACATACATACATGCATATATATATATATATATACATACATACACACATACATACATATATACATACATACTTACACATACATACATACATATATACATACATACATACATATATATATATATACATACATACACACATACATACATATATACATACATACTTACACATACATACATACATATATACATACATACATACATATATACATACATACATACATACATACATACATACATACATAGGCCTACCTTTTGGGGAAAAAACATAACGGCAAGTCAAAGGGTTAAAAGAAATATGATTCTCTTCAAACGGTTGCAAAAAATTCAGAAATGTTCTGTTGATTATACCCCAGAAAGTAATATCAAAATGAAAAACTGAGACTTTAAAACGGTTGTAAAAACAGTTTGTTGTTTGCTAGTCCCAACAAAGCAAGAATTGAAAAATGAAGTTGCTTGCTTTTTGCGCCTTTTCCTTAGTAATCTTTTGGATCCATCACTGACCTAAACAGACACAGCTGTTCTTGAATTCGATAACAAAATATATGATCATTAATGCTTTGAACATAAATACATTACTAGTAAACACACCGGAACCTCCTTACAGTACATCGGGATATCTGCCGCATGGAAAGAACTAATATAATCTAACGACTTCTATTGTGCGCCATTATCATAATGCACGGGACATCAATATATGGCTGCCTTAAATGAAACTATCGCAAAACTCACCGTTCATCAGAGATGCTAGGTTGAATAAAACAAGTCAGTGAAAGTGAATTGTGAGAGCCGCCGAGCTAAAACAATTGAAAGTACTCTATCATGGGTAAAAGAGAAGCCAGGCACTTATTTAAAAATTTCAGGAGGATCAGAGGTGGTTTAACTTGTCTAAGTTTGACCAAAAAGAGTTCAGCTTTGGTGCACATCAGTTCTGGTTAATTTATGCTGAATTAAACTCCTCAGAAACTGGACAAACGCAGAAGAAAATCTGGAAAAGTTTCTCACGCTGTTTGAATTCGTAGATCTTTTCTTATATACACCATTAGCAAACTTATGAATAACTCCAACATCACATCAGATAAAGCATAGCCTTAAAGTGCTGCTCACTGTAAAAATGTTAAGCAAACTAACCACCTGTGCAATGCCTCCGATCTAGAGGTAAAATCATGGCATAAGTAAAACCTTACACTGGTTTCCCAGCTAGGAGGCAATTTCAGAGGTTTTCCATTTTAACGAGTTTCCAATTAACATGAATGCAAAATATTCAGAAATAGTTTTTAAAACGTTATTAATAATTTACTTTGGGGTTTGAACTCGCAAAACCCCTAAATACGCCCATGCTCCCTAACTATAAAAACTCTGTTGATGCACTATGTTAATGATTATAATGCAAATTTCTGCATAACATGAATATTGCCATGGATATAAATTTAATCGCATGATCGAGTAGTAAACAATCTCATTTTGACGCAGAATATCACTGGACTTCCAGTGGAGGTATCAAAAGAGGTTCAAATAAAATATAAATGCATATATTCAACTTCTTACACCAGTATTCATATATACATATTTCATTCTATATACAAAAACCATACATGCACATATATCATTATTATATATACCATATATATCTAGATATATACCCATAATTACATTAATGAACATCCTTTCAAATATATATACATACTTAAACACACACAAGCACATATACCAGTATACATATGCACGGTGTATATATATATATATATATATATGAATACTGCACCTATATTTACATACATGCCTACACATGTATATCTTCCTACAGCGTTGAGATGGAGGTCTACATTTAAAAATCATGCTATCTCAAGATTGGCTTCTGTCATCAGAGTAGATCATTCCACTATACAAGTCACAGTCCAATAAAAAAGGAAAACAAGTCAGGAAAGCATTAAAAAATTCTATGCACTTGTTTCACCTTCCTCATCCGAAGCGGGTCGTCGACAGGAGCCACACAAAAATGTGTTTAAAATTCCACGTATGGAGTGGGTTATAATACAGTTCAAGGTGCCGTGGCCACGTTTTGGATTCAAAGCAGGTCACACAAACGGTTAGTGATTTCAATCAAAACGCAGACAACTTCAAAGAGTTGAACACTCAATGTGTGCTGGGTTTACCACACACAAAAATTTTCCATATGGAAATGCCCAATTTCCATCACATGCATGATGCGCTGGGCCCGTGTCCATTGTCCAACTTGGCCGTCGCCGTTGTAGCGAATAAACGCTCCTTAACAAACGAATCAATTAACTAATAACCTGTGTAATTATTAATACTAAGTAACAGTTAAGCTAGACAATTAATTGGCGTATTTAATAGATAATTAATAAATTGAATTGTGGCATTAGCGAATATAACAGTAGAAATCACAAACACAAATGCGCTACAAAAATCAGTCAACGCATGAGGAGGCACGAAACAGCGTTTCGCGCAGCAGACGATCGTCAACACTGTGAGCAGCCGAAGAGTCACGTGGTCTGATTCGGGCATGAGATTCTGAAAAGAATGGCAGACATTTTGCGATTTGTCAACCAAAAACGTTAATTCAGAATGCGCCGATGACATTTATTTGAGTGTGAAAAACGGGACTTATTGTACGTTTATTCCACTGCTGATCTGTAAATCCTGGGGAACGTAGTACCTGGGTAAGATAGAACTGTTCGAAGTTTAAGTCGGACTGTAATAGCGAACAAAGTCAATTTTCGCTCGGTGTCGATCTTGAGATCGAGAAGACATTGCGATTGGAGTTTTGAAGTAACGAGAAGAAGTGGTGATTTCGACGACGAAGCAGAAGTGAAGAAGACGTGTGAGTAGCCAGTGCTCACAGAAGAACGAAGACGACGCGGTGGTGAAACGGCGACCGAGGGCAGCCAGGGAGAAGCGACCTTTCTTCCCATCTTTCCTTCCAATCCAGTTTCCCTGTGTCAAGAACAAGGACCTCATCATCTACTCAAGAAGGGAACTCTTGAGGAAGCTAAGCACCTTATAATATTTTAGTAGATAAATACGCCACAATAGGTAGTTAGGGTATTGAATATTATTTACTGTTGAATGTTGATATTTATAATATACATCAAAAATGAAATACAGCTTGTTCTTGTTGTAGGTCAATTCTAGTAATCATTCTTGATCACCCATTACGAATCCCTGAGTTTATAAAGCGTCTAGGGTAAGACCTGGTATGCGACAGTATGGGGACTCAGATTCCGGGATATTAGTCAGCTTAAAAACTGATCTAATTGAACATTAATGACACTAGAAACAGCATAGAACAATATTGCTAGTATATTGATTTTTTTTTTTGGATGTAAAGCTGAACCGATAGAGACTTGCATTTTAGAACTGTAGAGTGTATTTTAAAGAGTCCACAGCGACTGATATATTGAATTGATTTCTGTGTTCAGAAATTATATAGCGCATTTGTTGCCTATATTTTACTACTTGCTAATTTGAAGTAAGTCAGTAAGTGATGGCCAACAGTGATTTCGAAAGCTGGGCGAAGATAGCCAAAGAGTTAGAGCTAAGTGGAGAGGAGCTCCGTATGTTTGTTAAAGAAAGACGGGCGGAACAGCGGCAAGATAGAATAGCAGAAAGGGCATTTGCAAAGGAAGCCGCTGAGGAATTAAAGAGGATTGAGACCGAGGCAGAGGTAAAGAAAGCCGAGTTAGCAGCTGATGCAAAGAAAGCGGAAGCCGAAACAAAGAAGGCAGAAGTGGAAATGAGACGGATTGAGGCTGAAGCCGAAGACAGGAAGACCCAAGCAGCAATGCAGGCTAGAAAGGCCGAAATTGAGTTAGAAGCAATTAGGAGTGCCGAGACAGAAGCAAGAGAAAAACGCTTAGCCGCAGAATCAGATGCTAGACAGATCCGTGAGGCGACTGAAGCACGAGAACAACGTGAAGCGACTGAAGCACGAGAACAGCGCGAGCTACAGCTAGAATTAGCACGGATTGAATCACAAGTAAGAATGAGAGAAATTGAGTCCAGAGGTCAAGACAGAGAAAGTGGAAGTGCATCATTCACAATGGTTGGTGACAATCCACAACAAGGGGAAAACAACAGGAACAACAGAGGGATGAGGGATATCAAATTCCCCATCTTCAACGAAAACAAAGATTGTTTAGACGCTTACCTGTTGCGGTTCGAACGAACTTGTGTAGCATACGAGATAAAGAAGGAAGTGTGGTCGCTAGTGTTAGCTAGACACCTTGAGTCAAGAGCACTTGAAGTATACCAGAGACTGTCTGTGGAGGAGGCTCAAGATTATGAATGTCTGAAGACCCAGTTGCTAAAACGATTCCAGTTAACTGAAGGTGGATATAGACACAGGTTCAAGACAAGCAAAATGGAAGCCGGAGAAACACCGACCAATTTTATTTATAGACTGCGACGCTATATGCAGCAATGGATTGCTCAAGCAGGCTTTGAAGAAACCTATGAAGGAGTAGAAGAATTGTTATTAAAAGATCAATTCTACCTGACATGCAGCACAGAGCTAAGAATGTTTATCAAAGAGAAAGGGAAGACAAGTCTGAAAGAAATGTTAGCGTGCGCGGAGTCATACATAGAGGCACATGGCTACAAATATGCAGAGGCAAGCATAAAACCAGATGTGAAATTCCACAACGAAAGGACAAACAACAGATCCTTTGAGAATAAATCCAAAGAAGGATTTGGTAACAGCCAAAACAGAGGTAGAAATGATGTCAGAATAAATCGGGAAGTGAACCGTGGTGTAAGTTCAAACAGAGGGTTCAGTCGAGAACGTGAGAACACCGTGGGACATAAAATTACTTGTTTTCTCTGCGGTGAGAACCATAAGGCATATTCGTGCCCACACAAGAATAAAGAAGCTGTCAGACACACTGCAGCAGCAGTGCAAATATTCGAGAATCAGACATATAGGGCCAGACAGCAGATTGAAATGCAGAGAGTAAATGATGTTGCAAAGGACCAACATAGAGTAGATGACAAGATGGGTAAAGCATCACCCATGCAAACAGCTGCAAGTGCTTTGGTGACTAGAACCAATGTAGGATGCATAAATCTTAAAGACAGTGGTGAACATAAAGTGAAAGTAAATGGAAAAAGTGTTAAGTGTTTGTATGATTCTGGGGCAACGTGTTGCATTGTGAAGCGTTCATTGATAAACGACACAGATTTAACAGGCGAAGAAACACGTTGCACACTTATTGATGGAACCATTAAGTATTTTCCACTGGCCAGAGTAAATTTGGAAAGTGACTATTTCAGTGGGGATGTACAAGCCATGGTTATGGAAAAGCTGGCGAAACCTCTGATAATTGGGATGATCGAAGGATTACAATACCAGATCACACATGGAAAACAGAAGGATATAATCAGTGGAGAACCAAAGAATGCAATTGCTGAAGTGAAAAGCAAGAGCATATTGAGAGACAGATCTAAATCTAAAGAGAGATCATTACATGACAAAAGGTCAGTGAAATTCATTGATGGTGTAACAGTGGATGGGACGAGAGAAACAAAGACAGCAGCAACTGTTAAAACCAGAGCTGAGGTTAAAAGAGATGGTAAATACAGACCATTCAAAGTTGCGGAAAGGCCGTATTTAGATGAAACTGCTAAAGGAATGCAGAGACGGCATGAAACAGTAAATAAACAGTGGGATAAAACCAGAGACTGGAGTTACACAGATAACAGGAAGCCAGCTTTTAATAAAACGACGAAAAAGAATTACAGAAGTGAACCATTGAGATTGGTGGAGACGAATAATAAATATTTAATCACAGGTGGAAGAAGTGAGTTAAATAAGAGTCGTATAGATCAGAATAAATGGCAGAATGGAAGAGTAGACTGGAGAAATCGAGAGAATAGAAATAAGTCTAATGAGACACAGTCAGGAAGATCCAATGAGTGGATGAATAGGAGATACATAGAGAATCCAAATGTGGATAGGAGGAATATAAAGTGGAACTGGAGTCAGATGAATGACACACGTAGGTGTGATTGGAGAAACTACAGACATGAGAGGAGAGAGTCTAGTAGTAATTTTGGAGTTAGGTGTGACAGACCTAGTGATCTCAATTGGAGATATAGAAGTAATAGAGATGAGGTTGGAAATAGTGGAAACCATTGGAACAGTAGAACATGGTACAGAGGAGAACAAGGTGTTAATTCTGTTAGAAGACAGAATGAGAATTGTAGAGGATACAACGATGTGAATTGGAAGAAAAATCGGTTACGGAATGACAGAGAATGGTCATATCCTAACAATAATGTGGATAAATGGAGAAGTAGCAGAGACTACAGTGGAGAAGTTGAAACACAAGAAGATGTTGAGTTGAAAACTTTTGGAGATGATGCAGATGCATTGAGTTTTGGAGAGAAGCACACAGGTGAACTGGAAACACAAAATGGCATTACGTTGAATTTATACGAGAAGGTGAACAGAGATAGTAAGTCAGATATGGACAGACTGGACTGTCATTACGTGAGAAGAGGTACTGCAGACAGAAGCTGACAGTAGCTTGTGGAGAGTATTTAATTAAGGAAGTAATGTACAAGTATCAATGTGAGATTAAGTTGAGTTGTTAGTTAAAGTAGTTTTGTGAGTTGTAGTGAGTGATAAGGTGAATCATAGGATCAAGTGAGATAGTGGTATAATTGTTGAAATTGTGTAGTAGTTAAGTATTAAGTTGAGATTAATTAGAATACAGTGTCTGAGTGTGATGTTGAGTCACTTAGATAAATAAGGAGACAGTTTAGTAACTGGAAAAAGTTAAGATAAGAAGAAGTACTTTGTCTAGTGAGTAAAGTACGAGGAATAATAAGATGTTAGTGAAATGACAAAGATCATTCAATATGAGGCATAGGATGGATGAATGCCATATGTTGAGATGGTGGCATACATAATAAGTAGAATAGTAAGTTGATAATAAGTATGAGTTAAAAGTGTTGAAGCAATGTGAAGCATATCATTCGGATTAGTAAATAGTGCTTCGAGTTACAACAGACTAATCAGGAAAATTCTGCATGGAACAGAAAACCTTGAAAGTTATGTGGATGACATATTAGCCCACAATGAAGGATGGAAGGATCACTTGGAAACACTGGAGATATTTTTTGAAAGGGTTAGGGAAGCCAACCTAACATTGAAACCAAAGAAATGCTCATTAGGGTACGGAAAAATAGATTTCTTGGGTCACACGTTGAATAATGATGACATCAGTCCAAAAGAAGAGTCTGTGGACAAGATCATTGATATGCCTAGACCAAAGACAAAAAAACAAGTGAGGAGTTTCATCGGAGCAGTGAATTACTATAGAAAATTCATTCCACACTGTGCAGAAATAATGGCACCGCTAAGTGATTTGACAAAGAAGTTGTCACCTGGAAATGTTGAATGGAACGAGAAATTGGAGAACAGTTTTATGCAGTTGAAAGAAGAACTGGCAAAGGCACCAATTCTGAGATTACCGAACTTAGAGAAGGAGTTCATATTGCAGACGGATGCAAGTGGAAAAGGGATCGGATGCGTAATAATGCAGGAATATGAGGGGGTGAATCATCCCATAGCATATGCGAGCAGGAAGTTACTTGAGCGAGAGACGAGATATTCGGTGGAAGAAAGAGAATGCTTAGCCATAATGTGGGGCGTAAGTAGGTTCGACAGATATTTATGCGGCAAGCAGTTTGTGATTGAGACAGACCATTGCGGATTGCAGTATATGAAAGAGGGAAGAATGAAAAATGCAAGGGTTATGAGATGGAGTCTAGCCTTGCAAAATTATTCGTTTACTATTAGATACATCAAGGGGTCCAACAATGTAATTTCAGATTACTTGAGCAGGGGACTAGAGTGATATATAGTGAACCTTTGATGAATGATAAGTTGTATATAAATAGGTGTAGAACAGTAATTTTGTTGTGTTATGTAAGGTAAAGGAAGATAGTTTATAGATTAGTTTGTTAAGTATGTGAGTAAGTTAAAGCCTGTGAACAGACTTTTGAAGGGGGGCATTTGTAGCGAATAAACGCTCCTTAACAAACGAATCAATTAACTAATAACCTGTGTAATTATTAATACTAAGTAACAGTTAAGCTAGACAATTAATTGGCGTATTTAATAGATAATTAATAAATTGAATTGTGGCATTAGCGAATATAACAGTAGAAATCACAAACACAAATGCGCTACAAAAATCAGTCAACGCATGAGGAGGCACGAAACAGCGTTTCGCGCAGCAGACGATCGTCAACACTGTGAGCAGCCGAAGAGTCACGTGGTCTGATTCGGGCATGAGATTCTGAAAAGAATGGCAGACATTTTGCGATTTGTCAACCAAAAACGTTAATTCAGAATGCGCCGATGACATTTATTTGAGTGTGAAAAACGGGACTTATTGTACGTTTATTCCACTGCTGATCTGTAAATCCTGGGGAACGTAGTACCTGGGTAAGATAGAACTGTTCGAAGTTTAAGTCGGACTGTAATAGCGAACAAAGTCAATTTTCGCTCGGTGTCGATCTTGAGATCGAGAAGACATTGCGATTGGAGTTTTGAAGTAACGAGAAGAAGTGGTGATTTCGACGACGAAGCAGAAGTGAAGAAGACGTGTGAGTAGCCAGTGCTCACAGAAGAACGAAGACGACGCGGTGGTGAAACGGCGACCGAGGGCAGCCAGGGAGAAGCGACCTTTCTTCCCATCTTTCCTTCCAATCCAGTTTCCCTGTGTCAAGAACAAGGACCTCATCATCTACTCAAGAAGGGAACTCTTGAGGAAGCTAAGCACCTTATAATATTTTAGTAGATAAATACGCCACAATAGGTAGTTAGGGTATTGAATATTATTTACTGTTGAATGTTGATATTTATAATATACATCAAAAATGAAATACAGCTTGTTCTTGTTGTAGGTCAATTCTAGTAATCATTCTTGATCACCCATTACGAATCCCTGAGTTTATAAAGCGTCTAGGGTAAGACCTGGTATGCGACAGCCGTTGACAAGTTTTCAGCGGGTCATACACTCAAGGTGCTCAGTCGCTCATTTTCAAATATCCAACACACAAGGGTCTTGCTCATCCACCCACGCAATATTTTCAGCAAGTCGCACACCCAATGCACTGAACCATGAATCGTTAAAAGATTTCTAGCTGGCTGCACGTCCAGGGCGTCAGATCCAATCACAGTGCTGTCGTCGTCGTTGTGTTTGACACAAACAGGTTGAACGAGTTGTGGCTGACACTCGAAGCGAGACTGAGCACGCTTCCACGTACGCTGCCAAGGTCGTCGTCCTGGCCGTCCCTCGACGCCTCAGCAATCACCGCATGGTTGAGCCCCATTGTCACCGTTTCAAGGTCGAATTCGGAGAGTTCACGGTCGTGTCGGTTGAGGAGTTCATTCAGCCGAACGGAACGGTCCTTGAGGAAGACGGACATCTCGTGCTCCATCTGAAACATCACGGCAAAGATCATTGGCAATATTACGTAAGTATTGGGTACATAAAGTCAGGTCACAGATTCACACACCATTTGTATTTGAAAAGGTGAATCTTTTTACAACTGAACGCAAAGCAAAAGATCAAACATATGAATTTATAAGCCAGGTCAAGGGTTAACTGCTTCTTACAACTGGCCAATATGATACACAAAATATATTATAATAGTACTTAGAAAAATCAAACATCACTGATAAATCATAAAATGATAGCACACATACTGCAAAACATGCAATAAAACATGATACACATTTAATGTCAATAATAAAATCCTATGCAGTATTTTAATATATGATACAAAGTATCTTAAATGGCTGTGGCCTCTGAAATTGTCCTTTAAATATACAATACAAAACATTATCGGGTTCATGGTGACTGGAATTTAGTGACCAGTTCGTTATGACCTGTCAATTCTTTAATATCATTTAGTTCAAAACTTGACTTTCAATTTCTACTTGCTAGTAAGACAACATATACAGATAAGCAAGAAAATTATCATAAAAAAAGACAATCATAACAAGTTAGAATAAAAAGTCGGGAGTAACCTTTTGGTCCAGGACAGCCTTTCGTAAGGCGACCTTCTGGTTGAGTTCCTGTTGTTCGCGCTGATGCTGAAGCTGCATCTGAATGCGTACTTTACTCTGATAGGCAATGAGCAACTCCTGCTCCTGCTCAAGGCGCTCAGTCAACTCCTGCTGCTCGGCGATCTGGCTCGTGTCTAAGCGAACCTACACACGTCAACCAAACACAGAGAGGCAAGGATAGAGTGCAAGACACAAACAGACAGAAAAATACAAACCAAGAGACGTAAAGAAAGGCAGACAGAAAACACGGTTTCCGGTGCATGCAGTTCTGGTGTTCGATAGAACCAGACACACACACACAGGCTTGCATATGCTTGTGAAGCGCGGTGGTGTAGTGGTGGCGTCGTTGCCTTGGAGCCGGAAGGTTCGAGGTTCGAATCCACCTCGCCGCGTAAGGACCTTGGGCAAGTCCTTCACTCACAATTGCTCAGCGCTTCGGCATGAAACTCCGATGCAGTGTCCGCTCTGCATTCGGGAGCGCCTCTGAGTAGCGAGAGCTTGAATGGGCGCTATAACAAGTGCACATACAAGCAAACAAAGACATTAAAGACAAACACACAAAGATTTGTAATAGCACAGATTATACGCACATTCTGGTGTTCGACCATTTCAGTGATGGAGTGTTCGTACTGCTGTGCGAGCATAGCCAGTCGACGCATCTGGTCGTCTTTCAGTTTCTTGACAACATCTTTCTGATCAGCCTTTGCCGTCTTGCTGACGAGACACTTGCGGTGCAACTTGTACTGCATCTGCTGTGTCTTCACAGCGTCCTGGAACTGACGGCGAATTTCTTGTTCCTTCGTCTTCACAACAAAAATTGTTTACAAATATTCTTAATAGCTGAAAATAATGATTAAATTTCAATCAGAATAATTATAAGTAATTTAAATTATAAAATATTTAGAGCAGTTCATCTTGTCATATCCTGGAACACTGACAGTGGAACCTAACAAGATGTAATGGTTAACAGAACTTTCATTTTCACTCAATGCTTATAGTAAAGATTCATGTATTCGAAAAATTTATATAGAGCCCCTCTAGGACAATTAAGCTGCTTGTTTAAAAAAAACCAGATATATTAATTCACGGGAGTAAACGCAGCTCAAGCGGGGAACCATTCCTGGTGAAAGTCCCAATATTCAAGAAGGCTTGGCACAGCCTTATAGAGAAGTAGGTCAAGGTAACAAGTAGTGCTCCGTGGAGCACAATGCTCAATGGGGCCCAATCAGAAATCAGATGACAGCGGTCAGCCAGATAAGCTACATTTGTTTGCATTTGCCTAATGACAACATTGTGCACAATTGGTCACTCTCAGTGAAGTTGAAAGCTAAGAATGTGGTTGTGTGTCTTAGTACAATGACAAATACATAATATACACCAAAATTTGCAAAAGTGATTCTCAATAATATTAAATTCATGGAACATGGACGTAACTGAACAGTGAACGCACATCCAAACTGATATCAAACATGTATGTAAAAAATACAAAAAGCCTCTCCAGCAAAAAGCATAATCACAGTAGTTGACAGAATGTCCAGCCCTATTTGAAATCCCTGTTTCTAAATCTCCCTCTTTCCCCTTTCTACTGCCCCTATTCACTACAGCCCATGAAATCAATTGCAAAAATGTCTTGCTTTATTCACCAGACCCATATGCACATACATGCATGTCAAAGTGCAGTATTCAATGGATAAATAAACATATAAATAACATGAATAAAATAATTATTGGAGATACCTTAAGGCTCTTTGGCAGTTGCTTGGCCTCCATGACGTGCTTTCGCTTTTGTTCCAACCGAACACGCTCTGTGTATTCCTGTTGGCTCGTCAGTTCGGCTTGATGCTGCACACGCATCTGTTCCTCTCGGCGCTTCTGAATCGTAATCAGATGCTTCTGGTCCAATTCCTGCGTTGACTGGTGGTGCCGCAACAGCAGACGGTGCGCCGCCTCCAGTTGAACCTGACGCTTTTCCCACAGCTAACCAACAAAGAAAGATCCATTAAACTATAACACCATTACATCTACCAATTTCTATCATGTCACTAAGTCAACGCCCACTTCATTACAACAACACAAAAGGCACCAGTATTTACTCAGTTGTACTGGTAACTGTGTCTAATTCATGGACAGGTAGACTTCTGTAGGAACTTTGTCAGATGGGAAAAATCACTCATCACATTCGGTCACGCTAGGCGAAACCATAGAGACAATCATTTAACGAAGAAGACAATTCAAACACACAAGCGTGAGAGAAATAATAGGGAGACTAGTTTCTTCTATCAAAACTTATAATGCATTGTTTGCTGCAGCAGTGCAAGCACACTCTTCACATGACTCCTACTTCACACAATCTACAAAGACTAGCCATTCAAGAAACATACTGTCTATTATGTCTACAATAATGATGGATAATATGTACTTTTGGTTCAAACAATAATAATTATAATAATAACAATCAAAATAACAATAACAAATAACATATTTTTGGAATACATGCAAAATTACTCATCTGCTTCAAGGTCTTGCACTAACAACTCAATATATTATTCTCTTTGTGCCAGAACTAGATGGATCAATGATCAATCGAAATGTAACTAATAGTCTCGATATATAATCTTTTCTGCTGACAAATTATACTTAACCTGAGATAAAAATAAAGCGGCAACAATGATAATAAAATAACAATGACAACGATGGTGATGATGCTAAGGCATGCCTCATAGTGCTGCTTCTGTTCCTGCCTCTGAAGCTGAAGTTGCTGACGTCGTTTGAGTTTCCGTATGTCAAGCGCCAGTGACTCCCGATGCTGCTGCGTCAGGTTCTCAAGCGCCTGTGTCTGGATACGCTTCAGTGATTCTATGTACGACTTTATCGTCTCCTTCCGACCGGGATTTTCTGGATAACTCTACAAAGACACACACACGCATGGAAAGAGACACAAAGATATGCACAGAGGCACTCAGAGAGATTAAAACATATTCACAGAATAACTCTCAGTGATGCACATGTGCCTGGCTGCAATGTGTCAACGAGACTGAGCCTAAAAAATGAATTCATATAATCGTATATAACTATATATATAATTATATATATATAATTTACATATATAAGCGAGTAAATGAATTACCTACTGAATAAGTAAAATACCATAACAGCAATGCTATAATCGTAATAATTAATACTCAATCTAATCTACTGGTAATCCGATGATCTCTACAGTATGGCAACCTCATCGCCTCTCCAGCATGCACACTTTCCTTGTTTTGACAGAGCTTCTCCAAGGAGTATGATTCTGATAGTCAAAGTCCCAAGTGAGTTACAATGATAACAGCATTGTACAGGTCACTAGCATGCTAACTTTATGCATTTATTATGATTACATGTATGGCACCACAGAAGTCATTATATATTAGATTCATGAATACCTTTCTCATTTCGTCCTTTTCTCTGCTGCAGTCCTTCTTCTGCTGACTTATGAGCGCCTTCAGTTCCTGCTCCTGCTGCTGGACCATCTGGCGATGTTTCTTCGTCTCCGTAGCTGCAGCCCCTCGGTGTGCCTTCTCACGGTCCTTGGCATGCTGTGTCGCCAACACATCGAGGTTACGCGTGAAGTCACTCACCATGCTGTCGTACTCCTTGTCCAGCTTCTGGCGGTGCTCTTCTTTCTCTGCCTGGAACTTGTTCTCAAGCTGTGAATATTGAATAGATGAGTTGCGAAAAGTTAAAAAAATTATGGAAATCGGCAAGAATGGTATAAGATTTACACATTCATCCACAAAGTATTTACCAGTATGCAGCAACTCTTCAAGATGTACACTCAAAAGCACGTCTAGCCCAACCCTGAATACAGTTTTTGGCATTCAGTGCAAAGTTACAGAGAGGCTTGTGGCAAAATAAGGAAAGATAGAATAGACAGCATAAGATGAGGAGTTATTGGCAATGAACAATTGAACATACCTGCTGCATCTGTTTCTGATGCTGTCTCCTCAGCGCTTTGTATCCAGTCATCTGTTGTCTCATCATGCTTTCCTGAATGTGCGCCCTCTGCTGTTGCGTCACAATCGACGTCGTTCGGATCGTCGCAAAGTTATTCGCGCCACCTAAACCCGGATCCAACAGTGACGGAGCTCCATCCAATGCCTGTCACCAGCAGAACATCACAACTAACGTGAAAAATTAATAGCTAACTGATCTAAAGAATGCCCTGATTTAATCTACAAAATATCCTAACTGACCTAATTAACAGTTCACTGACCTGGATAACCATTAAATGACCTAGTTAATAAATTAAATGATTCGGCAAACAGATAACAAACCTTACACCTTAACTGACCCAGTACATTTCTACTCTTACCCATTTACAGTTATATACCAACCAAGACAGCAACTCAATTAACTGATAAAAAAACTCATTTTAAATCTCCTGTTGGTTAAGCCAACACCGATACAGATCTATAAGATAAATATGCCTAACTTCATCAAAATTAAATGCTTAAGCAAGCAGAATATAATTTAAGTACTAATGCTAATAACACACGTGAAATGTACCAAGTTTACGCCTTAAGTGCATTCATGAAAACATAAAGCGAATCAATTGTTTCAATAACATCGATATAGCATGTTAAAATGATACATTAGCAGCAGAAAGAATATCTCTAACAAAGACAAGGTAAGCAGAATAAAAATATTAATACTTACAGGCAACTTACTGTTCCGGTTGGGCTACAAAATAACAACACAAACTCAATCAATCGATCAAATCTTTATTGAAACCCTTGCCATTAGAAACCAAAAAATAGGCACAAAACATCATTGGAAAAAAAATGGTATGCAGGCAACAAACGGCCCCCTCAGAAGGAATAATAATCCCACTAAGAGGTATCCAAAATTACCAAGTAGAAAACTATTATATATATTTATCAACAAATGTGAACATTATGTTTCGTTGCTAGCACAAGTTTCTACATCAACATCAGTATGTCTACATGTAAAACACCTTGTTGATGATGACAATGATTGATGATTACATTGTCTTCTTACTCGTTTTAGTGAGAAGCTGACGACATCATTGTCACCACTCAGATGTTGATGAGCTTCAGCTGATGCGGACTTTGGTTTCGTAACAACACCTGGGATGCTGCTCATGCTGCTGGCACTGACTTCACCAGAACTGCTTCTCAGGCTGCCATGGCTTGTCACGCTGTCTGACTTGTTGCTCACACTGTCACCCTACGTACCACAACAAGACAAGCTAAAGCATCAAATGGTATGGTCAGTCAGATAGAGTAAGGTCTCATATATAAAGGCAAGGTAAGCTAATGTAATGTAAGCCATACAAGGAAAGTTGATGGACAGGATTGAAACGTACTTTCTAGTTTCTACCATCTACGTCAGATTCACCCCATACGCTGCTCACTAACTTTAAATCTGCTACAACCTTAATGCATGCATTTATTATACACCATGAAGTCAACTACGGCATTGCTACATATGTGGGCTTAACCCTATCACACATTACTCAATTACAATCTGCTCTTAATGTCAAGGCTTTTTTGATTATAGGCATACCAAATACCAAGGTTAATGTGGGAGGAACTGCACTGGATGCCTATGCAAAAACTGAGTTTAAGATTCTAATCCAAGATCTGATTTATTTTCGAAGGGGGAGGGGCTTTTTACGCCTGTGCTATCCATACCAGGTCACAGGTTCCTTTGCACTGCCACACAAGTTGTCAGGCCAGGAGCGCCTCTGCAGAGTTTCTCTTAAAGTGGCACTAGTTATATGAATATCACAATTACAATTATGTACATAAACAGTAGTGTAAGGAAAGATGATGAGTTATGGCAACTCAGCTAAAGAAGGTACACTAAGGATAATGTGGTAAAGTAATTTATGGAAGATAAAGGTAAGGCACAGTACCGAAGCTCAAGTCAGATAACGCAAGGTAAAAGAATATAATCAATAAAAGGTGCGAAAAGGTAGTTTTGCTTAGAAAGAACTGATGTCTTGAATATGATGCCATCTACAGACATATAGATCTACCAATAGATGATATAAAACTGACCATCAGGTTAAGCATATGGATGTTCTTGGTCTCTACGCATTCTGTCATTACAGTAAGTCACACTTACGTTTAAAACTTGTCTTAGCCATCACATATCAACTGGATTTTTCCAACCGATTACAATTATCAATACAGTTTCACATGAAGTAATGATCAATTATTGATGCCCTCTGCATTACAATATATCAGAACTGCTGCACTATAGAAGTCATTATACGAAGCTAGATAAGAACACGCCTGCGATTGCTTGGCACATACTGTTGAGTCTTCTGTATGGTTGTCATTGTGTTCCGTTTCAACAAGGAGCTTGACCTTGAACCGTGATCCGATTATATTGTCAAGTTCACGCACAACATCCTTGGTGCGTTGAATCAGGTCGAAAAGCACATTGGAAGGACGCGAATGAGTGACAAACTTATGCTACAACACATCGATAGCATGTTTAACGCAATCATATTTACACGTTTAACATAATAGCATATGTGCAGCACATTTAATGCTTCCAGAGCAAACCATTGTTTGTTTCCGATCACACAATAAAACGCACCTCTCTTGCCTAAAATTAGCCATTCAATTATAGTTTTATTTATATTCATCTTGCAGAAGAAATGTTGTACATGCCCAAAATTCCTTAAGCATAGATCTGCCTTGTCAAACTGAATTGGAAACAATTGCAGAATATTCAAACTAGCAATACAATACATATGTAGCAAAACTTTTATAGCACATTTCAATGATCAGTAATTTTAAATAATTCTAACCCACTTGAAACTAATGCTCTAAATAAATCCTCTTCATATCTACAAAGTCTAACCTGCAAGCACTCAGCCACCGAAGGTCGTCCAATTGGATCTTTCGAAAGACACGACAACACAAACTGTCGAAATTCGTCGCTCCAGTCACCGCCAGAAAGTGCTGGACTCTCGTTCTGTGCGATGTGGTATAAGGCACTCATCGCGTTCATGTTGAACAATGGTGGCTTGCGTTCAGCTGTCATGACAGAACACAAGATGACGCGATTCCAACTTTTTAAATAAATGTAAAAGTTTTATGCAATTTATGCATATGCGCTTGTCAGATGCAAATAAAAGCTACTCACTTATCTACTTACTTACTATGCTGCACCTGTGCAGTTGCTGGTTCTTAGATTAGTGTAAAAAAGTATTAAAAAATTTTATGTTAATTTTTCTAAATCAGGCAATTGAAAACCTTGAGAAATCAAACCTTAGAAACAGTTAACATTAAACATTAATTAATTAGCCTGTGAACTAACCCAGTTCGATGCAAGTAATTCCGAGAGACCAGACGTCGACCTTGCCATCGTATTGACCGTCATCCATCGCCAGAATGACCTCTGGAGCCATCCAGTATGGAGTTCCAACGAAAGAATTGGCTGGAGACATGATTGAAGCGGAACCAAAATCCGCTGCCAGAAGATACAAAATCATAAAGTATCATTCAACAAAATCGAATTTGCCTTTTTAAACTTTGCTGATAAAAAAATTTACTTTCAACAGGTTATTTTTTAGTAAGTATATGCTTACTATATAGATAGTTCTAACTCAGTTAAATCAAACAACAAGAGATTCTTAAAGGTTGAAGCAATACAAAGATTAACACACAGACACATATATATATATATATATATATATATATATATATATATATATATATTTCAGTACCAAGCTTGACGGCTCCACTGTCTGTCAGCAAGATATTTCCAGCCTTGACGTCACGATGGATGCGTCCAAAGCCATGGAGATAATCAAGACCATGCAACGATTCACGACAGATGGCTCCAATTTCATCCTCTCGAAGTGGCTTCTTGTGAACTGCATCAACAGAAAACATGGCGGCACCAATGCAAAGCAGCAGAAAGACAAAAGTGCATTTTGTTACGTATTCAGATATTTATATAGCACCCTCTCAAGAACCTCATGTAAAACACCTATACAATGTGATGTATGTGTGAATATATGTATTTGCACAAAATTATGTGTGTATGTATGTATGCATCTACTCATGTAGATAGAATTTATAACAGTAAATTACAAAATAATAAGACAATGAAAAATTCCCAATAATCAACATGGTTGTCAGGATCATTGCAACCCCACCATGCCCATTCATCATCGTCGTCGTCGTCGTCAACATCATCATCATCATCATCATCATCATCATCATCATCATCATCATCATCATCAACAACAACAACTTGATCATGAATGATAATATATAAAAATATTCACCTTCTAAAATGTCTGATGCAGACCCAAGGCAATATTCCATCACCAACTGAAAAGAATATATAGTGTCATATTGCATTTAAACATCTTATCACCTTTTAAACCTTTGGGCTGTGAAATCATATAGCCATTAGCCATGCAGGCAACAGTTGCAAAATTACAATAATCTAGTAACTACTCGATAACTCAATAAAGTAATTGAATTTTAAGGAACCAGGATTCATTCTGAGTAGTACTGTTATTTACAGCAGTCAATGGTACAATTTTCCATTGGTAATGTGCACAAAATAGTTGTGGAGAGATCAGACTCAAAACTTTGGAAAGTTCTGCTTCATTTTACAACCACATATCAAAATTCTGTTGGCTAATGAAGATGATAATAAGTGTATAATTAACAGTAATTTGAACAGGAAAAACTGCAAAGCTACAAATAGTTCCAATTTTTCACTTCAACTGAATAGTTCTAATTGCTAACTGAACAGCAGAACATGTGTTAATGGTAGCATCAGACAATTCTACTCACCAAGGTGGTGCTTTCAATGAGAAGGTATTGCATTATATCTTACAAAGATACAATGCCACATATTGCCTAACTGCATATCCTGACATGCATCATTAGCAGCACTGAGCAATCTGCTCACCCAAGCAGTGTGTTCCTTGAGAAAGCATCCTTTGTATTCAATGCAGTTCTTGTGCTTCAGCAGACCAAGGAATTTCACCTCCTTCAGGATGTCTTGCCACTTCTAAACAATAGCAAACATATATCATACACAATTACACATTACACGTGGAATGGTACAATATGGAAATGTTTGATGCAAAATGGAACACACGGCCAGGTATGCTATCGTAAGGTATGAAAGGCCTACAGAATGGTATAGCATAGAATGATTTGGTATGGAAGAAATATGACACTATGGATTGGCACAATGGTATGACATATGACAACATAGAGAAAGAGGCCGGGACAGTGACAGATAAAGCAAGGAAAAGTTGGACATGTCATGAAAATGCAATATACTCGCAGTATGGCATGAAAGACAAGGTAATGCAAAGAAAGAGTGTCACAAAGCTTGCATGGCATATCAGGGCAGAACATAGCAAAGTAAGGTAGAGCAAATCAAGTTAGGGCAAGGCATAGCAAATCTACAAGGAAGGCATGACACAGCAAAGTATGAAAAGAAAGACAAAGCAAGGTAAAATTCAGTAAGGCAGGGTAAGCACATTCTACAGGCATGGCTGACAAGAGAAATTCAGGTCCCTAGGCAGTCAAATCTGGGCTCTGCAAGAAAAACATTTTCTAGAAACAAATTGAGACATTAAACGTGCAGGCATGCACTACGATTTTATATTTATATATCGTGGGGTGAGAATCATAAGGTCGTATCGTAAGAACGACTTCTATTACGATACGACCTTATGATTCTCACCCCACGATATTATGTGGCCTCAGCCGAGAGAAGGAGCCACATGTCAGGAATGGATCATTAACAGTTTCCATACGCTGCCATCATAAGAAAGACTAAGTAAACATTTCAGGACGTTTGATACAAAGTTTCCACTCCTGTGCAAATGAAAACACAAAAAATCATTTGGCGGAAAATCATAAATGAGAATTCAATCTGTCTCTACCTGATGCAAAAATCACCTTTTCGGCCTGAATACACCAAGTGCCCTGACATAGTTTGCAAGACAGTGAACCAGAGGCAAAGTTGCATTAAATAAATGCAAAAATCAATAATGATGGTTTTTAGGTAAAAATCCATTTAACGACTGATCCAGAAAGCGACAAGTCGTCTCTTTTCTCGGCCAAGGTCACATAATATACTAAAATACGATTTTATTCAGTTGTTAATCTGAATTTTGCTATAACTGATTGCAGTTAATCCCCTGCAATATCACAATTTATAAATCATACACTTGAATATAACTGCCTAACCCTGGGCCTCTAAAAGTTTCCAGACCTTGGGCATTTGTCCTGCCCCTCCCTCAGCACCTCTGTCTGCAGGTGAAGTGTATCATAAATAAACAAACCTCGGATGATTGGCGTCCCTGATATGACATCTTCTTGATGGCCACAACCTCTCTCGTCTGAATGTTTCTTGCCTGCAAAGTCACTTAGCTGTATTAATTATCACCATTGCAGGCTACTCGATTGCATTATCATCAATATTATCAAATCATCATTTAACCCTTTAATGCCGAGATGGTAGTAAATGGTATCGAAAATCCTATACCATACCCTCCGGCATTAAAGGGTTAATAATAATATTTACCATCCTGAACTGGTTTACCCCTTTCTACAAAACCCACATCCTGTGGCCTAAGGATAAATAAGGCCACCTTGGATCCAGTTGGGTTGCACCAATTGGGTTGGGGCTGCTCCAGTAGGGTTGACCCAGGGCTCTTTTCTTTTACCTCTCTTTTACATAATTTCAACTGCAGATTTGGGGTCCTTGCTGGCAGCTGCTGATGTCCTTTGGAGAGTCCTGTACTGATGGAGACAACGCTGGTGATTCAGCGAGAACATCAAAGACAAAACCAGGTTAAAGTTTGACTAGAGATCAAGCGAAACACTTCGTTACGCAATGAATGAACGCAAGACCTTTGTACAACACAACAAGAAATAAAGGAATCCACAATCACATTCTGCATGTGAAGTAAGAAATTAGAATAGATTAGAAGATATTTAATCAGTTAATTTCGATGCCGGTGTTAGAACATATGGACCATATGCAGTGCTGTCCAAGTGCTATTACCTCCCTTTAAAGAATACTCACTTAGGTGAAGTCTTTGTGACTGCACAGTTGAGTGCAATTTAAATATGCTGTTTGGACAATGAATATAATTATAACATTATAACACAGGTCTGACAAGAGCTTACTCATCAAAAATTGCAAATGTACAATGATCTACATATATGCAGTGTGAAATATGAATGTAATGTAAAGTGTTCAAATACAAGATCAACTGCTAGGCACATCAAACAGACGACAGCAGACAAGGACACTCACGTAATAGACAGCACCGAAACTTCCATGACCAATCTCTCGCATATCACAGAAGTGCCTCTCTGGGTCGTCAGTTGAAAACAGCGCCGCTACTTCTGGATCCTTGATCGTACCAACGCGTGATACGTTTCCAGGCATCGTCTTGGAGAGGGATTGAAGAGATGACAAGCTAAGCTTTCATGTATTTCACATACATTGAAGAGACTGACACCAACAGCAATGACCGCTACAGCATTGATGATGGCGGCTGGGCCCTGAAGCATGAACAGAATAATATGCTCTTTGTTATCGGCCGATATTTGCACAGCATCGTGCAGCCAGTATTCTTCTTTCCTTTTTAACCACGTGTCTCTAACCTAAGATTACTTCTCATCTACTTATTCTGATTTCTCCATCACAGTTTTTCACTTATTTTATTGTCCTCTGGATGCTGCTGAATATATTAGTTAAGAACAACATGCAACTGATGCCAATTAGTCACAATGATCCTATTAATTGAATTTAATTAAGAATCCTGGTAACTGACCCCTTTAGTAATTCTATATACAATAAATTTGTATTATTAATGAGTGGAATTCTCATGTATTACTACTTCTGATGTGGCCACCTGGGGCCTACCTAATGGTGGAGGGGTCTGAACAATAGGGCCACCTTAGATATCACAAACAAATAGGGCATTGTGCACCCAATGCAGAAATCAAATAAACAGATACGAAAGTAATCAGAAACTGGTGGCAATGTAGTAAGTATGGATATTAAATTGGGTAAATTCCTTTGAACATGAAGAGTTTTAAAAATCAACTTCATAGATCCAAATCAATTATAATCTGAATACATTGTTCCCACATAAAATGTAGAAACAGGTGTATGCATAGTCACACATAAGTTGAAAAGACAATATTGCATGCATGCACATTGCACAAGTCGCAGTTTGTTTCCAATGTGCTTGAAGAAGTGTCTCTGTCAGAATAGTGAATGCTTGTAAACTATACCTGTGATTTCTATGCACGTCAAAGTTATGTTGCCTAAAAATTACTTGCCAACATTTGGATGCACATATATTTGTGAACTTATTTCACTCACATGAAGATTACTTGATTTACTTTCTGAGTAAAGGCCAATGGCTACTGATTGACATCTATAAGCAATGCATAGATTCATTTTGTCTTAGGGTATCAAATTATTACTGACGTTCTGGTTGAGACCCAAGGCTTCCAGAGTAGACGAGTACATCTGCTCGGCCGCGGATATGCATGGAGTAAACAAGTATGGCCACCGCCGATTGGGGCAAAATAGAGCGTTCTGACCTATGGCCTAATATTTCGGCAAAAGTGAGTAGGGTACACGAAATAAAGCATTCAACTAAAATTACTTTTTTTAAACACCAAACTAAAAATGTAAGGATAGAATTTCTGAGTATGCATCGCAGTTTCTAATGACGCTTTACAAGCTCCCAGTCAGTCAAAAGGCAATAACAGTAGAAACTTACATCCGCTTGATCGCTGATAAGCAACGTGAAAACAATATAGCCAGTGGCCAAAGCAGATTGGGACAGCATAGAGCACTCTGACCAACATTTTGGGAAAGTAAGTAAGCGAGTGAGGTAGAGTCCATAAACATGCAGCTAGATTAAATACTTTATAAATGTCTTAGATAATTATATATGAGGCCGTTGCAAGTAACAGACCGAAAGATATATAGTGCGCAAGTTTACTGGCATTGCAGGTGTCCATTTGGGTCAGATCAGGCATCGTACGATTGGTTTAGAGTCAACGTCAGGCATCAGGAGGGTCGGTTAAGGTCAGGTGAATCGTCGTGAGGGTCGGTAAGGGTCAGATTTAGGGTTAGTGCCATTATTAGAAACCAACCGTGCAGCATACCCTGAAACTGTACATCCTTGCGTTCGTTATTTCAAAATTTTAAGATGTAAGATTTTCGGTTAATCTCTATAAGACTCGGTAGCAAGTAAACATCATGGCGACCAGAGATCCGCTCATGATAGAGCGCGGTCACGTGACGGCAAAAAGGTAGCCCAATATTTTCGCGGCCTGCGGTTATGTATATATCTCGCGGAGATATCTCGCGGTTTTTTACCTCGAGATCTCGCGCTTACCGCGATATATCTCGTAGATGGCGGCCAATGTGTTAAGGTCCATCGATTTTGTTGTGTTCTTTAGCTTATTTAAGCGTATTAATATTTATTAAAATAACCGTTTCATGGTATTTTTACTTACTTACTTTCGCGGAAACATTGGCTTATACATAACCGCAGGCCGTGAAAATATTGGGCTACCTTTTTGCCGTCACGTGACCGCGCTCTATCATGAGCGGATCTTTGGTCGCCATGATGTTTACTTGCTACCGAGTCATTATAGAGATTAACCAGATTTTCTATTCCAACGTGCTTTTCATGGACCCTCCTCACTCACTTACTTACTTTCGGCGAAATATTAGTATGTAGGTCAGCGCAAAGATTTGGCTCAGAGCGCCTTTTTAAAATTCCGCACCGATCTGTGGCAGCCACATGTTTACTCAATGCATATCAGCGAACGAGCGGATGTAAACCTCCACCGCATACTGTTTTAGTCTGTAATTTTATCATTTCTGAATGAATTCATATTATTTAAAGAACAGGAAGGCATTATGCGATCCGTGAGCTAAAGCGCTGGACTTCACCAGTTTGAAATCTCGGCGCTACACAAATATGCCGCTATTTTGACCACGTACGTAGACAGATTTAATTAACTTGAAGAGAGCAATTTTCTTCCGATGCTCTGACTCCTGATTTTGTATAGAATGAATGGTTCTGAAGTGCACCGCTTTTAAGGTATGGGTCCGATAATTACACTTTCTTGAATTTAACCTGTCGAATGCGCTACTTCATTGCGACACGGATGCTAAAACCGATGTTTATCTAAAAACACTTGTTACAAGAATCACCATAACACAATGCACATCCACCGTGGAAGGCCGCGCCATTAATTTCAAACTATATCATATAAACCAGTCGAGAAACTGGTGGAAACGACCATTATGTAAAATTTACTGATCCATGAAGATTATTGCTTACCCGAATAACATTTGTAGCTTAACTTAGAATGTGTAAAAACTGAATTCGTTTCTCGAACAGCCAGGTTTATTAAAGGCTAAACAAAAACATGGCCGATGCGCATGCGCATTCGAATTAGTGGGGTGGACAAGAAGAGCTCAATGAAATTTTAGGGTAGGCACAAAACGATGGAGAAAGCAACGAGAGAAATAGCATTTCCCTGTAATAATAAGATCTCTTTTTCCAGACAAACTCCAATTTTTCTCAAATGGAATAATTTTATATAGCTAGCTTAATACTCTGTAGGCTAACCAATAACAAAAAGGACCCTCTTGGCTCCATATGCACGAAATGCAAATAATTAAATTAATATTAGGCTATGCGCAGAATCGCTAGGCCTAACTCTTTTCCATGGTTTAGGTCCTACGTATAATAGCTATAGGCTATACTTGACCCCATAAACCATAAATATGCCGACAGGGCCGTAAATCCCGGGGAGGGAAAGGAGGGAATTCCCCTCCCACTTTTCGCCTCGGGGAGGGAACGTGAAGGAATTCCCCTCCCACAATTTTTCTCAGCTGCGTCACAAATGTTAGAGTCAGTAGCCTAAGCTGTGAGCGACTGCACGTTGCTCGAAACGTGGATATAAGATTTGGTCTGTAGAATCAAAGCCGCACAGTTAAAAGAGGTGTAGACTAAATGTATCCATTGACAGATTAGAATCTCTTCTTTATTAATACAAAGAGAGAGAGGAATTTATGACTTAACGCGCCCAATATAGGCTATCATCCTGAAAGACTGCAGGGAGGAAGACAGCTAATCATACATACACAGTTACACACACACGTGTGTCTTCTCTTCTGGTTCTCTGCCCCTAGGCAGGTTCGGCTGTCCAATGTCGCCACTCTTCCCTCCGCTGGGCCTTCTCCTTTAGTGTATATATATATATATATATACATATATATATATAACATACATACATGTGCACCCAAAATGGACAAGCTCCTCAACACCTTTGTGACTTGGTGCACAAACCCTCTCCGCAGTACCTCCCCCCGCTCCGGTCTGCTGATCGGTCTGCTTATCGACTTGATCTCCTAGCCCCTCGGGGCAAGGACTTCCATGGCCCAACACCATTCATTTTTGAAATTGTAGACCCTTCTATGTGAAATAACCTAACCCCCTTTCTCTATCCCTGTTATGATCTAATTAGAGGGTGACATCTTCAGCCATTCATTGCTTCAAGTCTTTCTTCTTTCCTCACGGCTTTCACACTGAGAGTGAATCTAAATAGATAGTACTGTAAGAGCCGCTTGGTAAATTGTCATATAAGTTTACAATACATACGTGCACTCATGGTTCATGTACACATAACATGTGTAGCCTACATAAGTAGGCTACATAGGCTAATCATAATAATTGGAAGCAAGGGCTCTGAGTTTTGAAAGGAAGAATAGTGATAGGTCTATCAGTTCATCTCGAGACCACGTTATTCCGCATAAGCTTATTCGACTGAAGACCTACAGAGGATTACAAATAAATTTGAGCAAATAAAATTCGTGAATAGATTTAAGAAGTCTCATCTCTTTCGTTTTACCAAATGACTTCAAGCAGGATGGTGTGCTGGTAACTGGTAAGTGCTATGAAAATAGTGCAAATGCGCACTGACTTCTCTATCAAGAACAGCTTTTCACATGCATAAACAATTAGCCATTGTTTAAAAATCGGTGCACCAGAAAAGTGACTAACAGCATCGTAGGCTATAACAGCGTTATATCATATTGATCAGATTTCTGTCATTTTATATCTTCTAAGTTAGTTTGTATTTGTAATCGCAATAACAATCTCCAGAGTGTTTCAGCACCCACAGAAGCTATAATGCTGAATGTATACGCCTACTAAACCATACAGATGGAGAAGTTAAAATGAAGAGAAGTATAAGCCAGTCAATAGGCCTAGGCCTAATAGGCTACTTTCAACTCTTTCGGTTTGGCAAGAGAACCTCTAGTGACTAGTCGTGTTGTTCCCTTTACTTCGAACATATTATAGGCTATGTGCAGTAGGCTTATATAGTGCGAGGTTAGAACCAACAATTTTTAACACTAACTCTGGGGTGGGTTTTCTGAGGGAGGTAGGCCTATTGTAGGCTTACTTATGCACACAATTCGGAAGGGAAAATTTTCCCTCCCCACATTTAGTAACAGATTTACGGCCCTGTATGCCGATCTTCCACCTTCCGCGGCCCTCTGATCATACGGTAACTCCACCCTTTGACCACTCTTACGAACAACGTACCCTCTTGAGGCAACGCAGCGTTCGTGAATAAGTTGGCGCCCTGCCGCATCGATCTGCGCTTGGCTTTTGAGTAGCGCTTTAATTAGAAGTTTGGAGATTACAATTAGGTTACAATTAGCTTGCTTAAGTAGCCTATAGCGACTAATTCTCTATGATCTTATGGAGATCTACGGTACGAAATCTGACCCACCCACTCAGCATAATGGGCCCATCTAGGCCTATATAATTGTTGCGTTCGCAAAAGAGTATTTTGACCCCCTCCCCTAGCTGTTGCAACTCGTGTGTTTAACGGACCTTTCCTAGCCTACGTAGCTCTATCCCTTCACTAAGTAGGCCTAGGCATAAATAGAAATAGGACCTGAATTCAGCCTAGCTTCCATAGACCATAATTATATAGATAGGCCTATTTGTTTGTCGTCATTAATTATTATTGCCAACCACCGATCCATCTCCGCCCATCTAGCGTTGGTTGGTCGAAATCTTGACCGTTGTAGCCTAAACGCTGTCGTCGACCGTTTCGCTCGCTAGATGGCAGTACGAGCGTTGACTTAGAGAGAAACGTTACCATTGCATTCGAATTCGATGGTCGTTTCCATTCAAATTAACCGCTATAATGGGCGCCGCGAATTTGGGGAACGCGGGAAGTAGGCTCAGATTGGCTTAGAGACGACGGCACGACGTGGGATTGCAACTAATCTATGATCTGATGGAGATCTACGGTAGGTCGGTACGAGATCTGACCCACCGACGCAGCATAATGGGCCCATCTATATAATTATTGCGTTCGCAAAAGAGAATTTCCACCCCCTCCCCTGTTGCATCTCGTGTATTTTACGAACCTTTTATGCGTAGGCCTAGGGCCGCCTAGCCTACGTAGCTCTATCCCTACGTATAGGCCTACGTCTACAATTGAGCTCTATATCCCCTTCCCCCGTTTACAAAGGTTATTTGGCTAAAGCCATCTATGAAATTAAGCCTACGTTAATTCGCCAGAAAGTAGAAAGAAAGCCTACAAGAAACAACATTAAATGGACATAGGCCTACAGACAGCTGCAAATCTGGCATAGGGCCTACATAATCATTTCAACGATCTACATATACTGCAGATCAAAAGGGCCTAGGCCAACCAAAGACATATAGTCATAGCAGAGTGGTTCAAATTAATTAGCTGTTATATGCTGTGGGGCCGTCCATAAAGTATACGTCACGCTATTTTTGACCATTTTAACCCTCCCCCTCCCCCTGTCACAAGCTGCCACAAATCTCGGACCCCCCCTAAAGTACGTCACACTTTCGAATTAAAAAAATTAACACCTCATTCAAATTTAATCTAAGACACACTTCACTATTAAACTGTAAAATTTCCACTTAAAAGAACCATCACATTATTAAAACGACTTTAATAGTAGAATAGCTAATTGTCAACAGTACTGTTGTCACAGTTATTCATTGAAGCAGTAACTCAATGTAGATTGAATTAGAAAACAAAAATTGCAAAAATTAGACTAGACAATTATATAATACACATCATTAAAAAAATGTGTGACGTCACACATGGCCTGAACCCCTCCCTCTGTCACAAACTGTCACACTTTCTTACACCGCCTCCCCTCTGGAGCGTGACGTACTTTATGGACGGCCCCGTTAGATGTTAGACCTAGGCACCTAGCTAGGCCTATGTCTTCCATTTCTCAATCGACCAAAAAGTTTAATTTTTGCCTCCCTGACATTGTTGCGCGCGTCCCCCCAGCCAAAAGAGCACCCCTATTCAGCCTCAAGTCAAGGTTTCTTTCCTCATATTTCACGCAGGGTCTCTCTGGCCGAGGAGCAAGGCGGGGAGGGGCTTCAGCATTAAGTTCCAGGTACTCCATTCTCTCCCCTCGAAAACCCGGCACCCCCGAGGCAACATCCAGTATGGATTCTGAACCCTCTTCTTCCTCATTACCAGGTACCAAGGATGACTTAAGGCGACATATGTCCACGGCTCTCTGTGGGAGAGCAACAGCCCCTATTTCAGACTGTTCTGGGTTCAGATCCCCTCCACTTATTCGACGGGTTCCCATCCATCCGGGTTGCTCAGCGGTATCAGGGTCTAGGGCATTATTTTCTCCAGCATATTGCCTCAGATGTTTTTCTAGCTGTTCGTGTTTCTCAATTAAGGCCTGCATTTGGGCTTCCTGGCGCTCCATAAATTCTTCAACAGTGCACGATACTTTTTGGGAGGGGGTTGTCTCTTCTTCCTCCCCTTCACTAGCTCCCTCTTCTGAATTATTACTTGACATAATGTTCAATGAGTAAGGACTTCTTAATAACTCTGATGAATCAAGAATTAAGCCTAAGTATTCACCACATCTCTTCAAGTTAAAGGTTTTTAATCAACACAATTGCAAACACTTGACTATCGGTAATCAGTCAATGATATTTAAGCGGAAGATAAATTAATCAGCATGATTATATTGCATTGATTTATGTAAATTCGAGAGCATCTATCACTGTTTCGCAGACACGGTTTTCTTTCCGTGTGAAGCACTCGCTAACATCTAATTAATTAACACTAATGAGTTAAGCCTAATCAGTTCTTCAATTAAGCACCACACGCAATGCGACCAATTATAATTATCTATTCTAGCGATATTCACTGCGAAATATTATTTATAATAATATCTCATTTAAGCTTCTCGGTTCCACAGCAATATGAAATTTAAGGGGATACTTCTCTGCACTCCAGATAATAATTTCAGTAAACGTTGACCACGGAAATACCAGTCACCAAATTGACCACCAGAAGAAATGAAACGGCGGAAGAATTTCAACTTCCAAAGTATGACAAATATTCTTCAAAACTGTTTTCAGACACCCTGGTCTCGTCAATATGAAGGCCCAATTTCTTGGCTGCACGGCAGAAATTCAATTACTAGTTTCTTCGAGTAAATTTGGATCGCAATCTTATTCGATTTCTACCACAATTTCAACGATTCGAGCACAGAGATGTTGCTTCATCAACCGCCACCGTCTGTCTGAAGGTTTCAGTCCTTCCAGCCAATCACAGGCCACATCCGGGACTCGTCGGAGTCACGGGATCAAGGGGGATCCAATGAAACCTGTTGCGTTGCCGCCGGACTAAAAATAGAGTGGCATAATGAGCTGTTCTCCCAGAACAAATAATAATACACCGGAGGTCGCTCTAAAACGCGGCTACACCACCGGAGACCGACCGAAGGTTTGATGTTAAGGCCGAAATTCGATTAGGCCGCAAATTTATAAAGGCCGTAAAATTATTAAGGAATTATTAACGATCCAACTTTTCACGATCGTTACACCCTCACCAGCCCCCTGAATTTTTCACCATGGGGAAAAAATCTATCAGCTCCTGCTGATCATAACCGAGAAACTTAATTTCAGTGTCACCATAAACAATTCTATAGTCGAGAAATCTAATTAAACATCGAAAGTCTTAACGGACAGACTTGTACAAAGGCACCTATCGGAAAATATAACGGACAGATCACGATTTAACGTTATGGCAGAAAGCAATCAAGTATCAAAACATTCACCGAGTAGAGTTCACTAAGTCCAACTCAATTACAATCATAATCAACGATCTACGACGTAGCAACACTTCAACTGCATCTCACAAAACTTTGCAGGTCGTTACAGAACTTAAAGTTCTCGGGAAGCACATGTCGACTTAGACACATAAAAGAAAACACAACAGTTTCAAACAAAATTGCAGGGAATGATTCAGATAATAATTTCTTTTCACAAGAAAGAACACAATCATGATTTGACTTAGCGATTATCACGGCGACTCAACAAGGTACTACCCGACTATTTAACCAATACGAGAAACTACCCTTATTAGATCCCAACAAAAGTTTTTATCTCTAAGAATAATGCAACACCTAATCGCAATCAATCCAGGGCGATAATACAACATAGCAATTTTAGAACGGACACATATAATTATAATCGACGTTTCCTATCCAATCCCATCACTTGCTCGGGGCCACTTACAAGGATAAATAAATGTCTTCCATAACACTAAAAGATCATGCCCCGGCACCATATTCAGTACAACATTATTCATTTAAACGGAGCAACATATCAAATAACATCAAGAAGTCGCAAATGTATCGAATCACATCACAAGGCACCAGCATGTCAAAGCCAACACTTATCTCATCACTCCGACAATTCATCTGCACACAGCATCACAACAATCTTGCTCCTAACCGTCAGACTAAACTACAGCTCAAGTAATACTCAGGGCTAGAAGTCAACAACACTTTTAACTAATGCTGTATTCCATTTACACCACCCTTACAGATACTACATACAACCACCAACGATTGCAACAGTCTCCTTTCTGAGCATTCATAAACATGGGCAGTCAGTACATCATCACAGACAGAACACATTACACTTAGGCTGAGACTACTAAACAAAGGCTTTCTGTTTAGCTAAGCATTATCAATACGCACTAGGGCGGCATTACCCTCGACCTAAGCAATAATTTCTCCACGTCCCCCTTCCAAGACGGAGTACAACAGAGCAGACCACCCGAGACAAGTTAAACAAAGGGATCTACTGTTTAGTAAAACATACCCTAGAAACTAACGGGTTTCTCTCTGACCTAAGCTATGACCTCTCATCGTCCACCTTACAGGACGGAATACAACAGAGCAGAACAGTAACGCTGACTAGTAAGCAAAAGGGTTTACTGCTTAGTAAAGCATACCAAAGAAACTAGGCCGTCTACAGCTCACAACTCTACACCAGGTCATCTGTCTCACCTCTCATATAATATAAACTGACTGCGGAGACATTAGACTACTCACAAGTCTATAATCTATCTTACTCACAAACGACTCAGAGCTTACACATCACACAGACATACTAGTTCCTTTCACACACTCAACTAATACAACTCGCTAATCAACATTCAAAGACTATGTCCACTAACTGTTACAAAGGTCAAGCTACTCATGATTCAATATGCTGCATTATACTCTACTAACTGCTATGATTATGCACATTCAACTTTAGAATACATTCACCAAAGTTACTGAGCTCAGCTACTCATAATCTAACATATTAGGTAATACCTTATTACCTTTCAATTATAATTATGCAGTCAACATTAGAAATGCATACAGAACATTTGCCTTTTCTTCTCTGGCAACCACAAAAAGAATGCAATGAAACACACAAGTAACCAATCTTATCTATAATCATGAACCAATCATAGATGCTCATTCACAAAATTCATCTGCTTCCATATGCATACCAAAGAACATAAAAATACTGGACTCAGTGTTACATCATACATCAACTAAAGGAGAGGGTACTCTAACCTCTAAGCTATTACTCCGTCGCCATTATGCGACTCACATCAGCATTTCCACAATCATACTTCATTCACAATAACCATTAATGTGAGCGCTACATAAAAATTCAACTACACAAAATAAACACAAACAACTTAACTAACAGCCCATCGCATTATTTTACATTACTGCCTATACCCGGGCCCATTCCCGTGGTTCCTAGTGGGACTCGAGCGCTGTATAAACCTTCTTGCAAATTCACAATTATCTTGCACATGTTTAATCGATACAGCCACAAAATCATCTTTATTCAACACAACATCAGCAATCTGCATATTCTCTAAAACTAGACTAATTGGCTGATGATTCTGGGTGACTCCGGTGCTTTCGCTCTCGCCGGCTCGATGAGCGGAGAGGACGAATGGAGGATGCACATCCCAATCCGATGGATCCTGGGCTACCACCTTGGCAGCAGAGACTTGGAGCGATGATTCCGTAGAGGACGTTTCTGGCGTCGCAGATTCCGGTTGTTTCTCCACATCTTCCTGAAGATGGATCCCTCCCAGGCGATGAATTCGTTCGAAGGTTCTTTGTTCCTTCTCACCATCTGATGCAGCCAGATGGTCACGAGTTACCACGATTCTTCTGCACAGTCTGGAGCGAGGTTTGCAATGAACTGAGAACTTGTGCTCCCCCACCAGAACCCAGTTATGACCCACATGCCATAAAACGTTTTCGTCCTTCATCCACGAGAGACCCAGAATTAGTTCGGAAACCTGTTCAGTCACCAAGCAGGGTATCTCGAATGGTCGGCCTTCAATCTGCAACTTCAGTTTCGTTTCGCCGAGTACACGGATGGCTGAACCATTTGCTGCTAACAGGGATTGCTTAGAGTGTTGGATTTCGGCAGGGTCTACCAACGAAGCAGGGCACAGAGTCATTTCACACCCCGAGTCCAGCAGCCCCAGCAAATGTTTACCTTTTATGGTTACGGAAAGGTAAGCGTCATTTCGTCCCTTCACATGTCTCGCATTGTTCACCGTGTTCGATTCTGGTTCTTGTTCTTGTTCTCTCTGCCATGTGTTGTCTGTCCTGCTAGGGCAAACTCGAGAAAGGTGCCCGGGCTGATTACACTCGTAGCAGCGTCTGTTGTCTCGGGCTTCCCCTTGGAAACGGTTATTTGGACGGCGATCCCCCGGTTGGTTCCTGAAGCCATTGTTTTCCTTTGGTTGAAACGGTCGTCGCGGTTGCCACTGTCGAAATTGTCCATCAGCAGAAGTAGTATTCGGTTGCGGGGACCACTTCTGAAGCATTTCTTCCATCTTCCGGGTCATCTGTTCTTGAAGTCGGTTCAACTTTTCGTCAAGGTCAAGTTCGGTTTCTTTCACATTCGAGATGCGCCCAGGGCGACGATCACGACGATCGGCAGCGTCTTCATCCGACCAGCGATAGCCTTCCAGTCTCATGGCGATTTTGTAGGCGTTGTCTAAGGTGGCTGGTTCTCTTTCTCGTACCTTCAGGGCCAGATCTTTATCTCGAAGAGCATCCAGGAATGCTCTGATAGCGATGGTCTCGCTGTGCGTTGACGTTGGTCCCGGGAATGCGAGGATCATCAGTTTCCGGATATCTTGAGCCAGTGAACCAAGGTCCTCGCCCACCTTCTGGCGACGAGTGTTCAATTTAGTTTGATACAGAGCAGCTTGATCGGTGCTTCCGTATCGCAGTTTCAATCTACTGACCAGATCAGCACTGGTCACCAAAGCTTCAGAGTCAAATTCGTGTAGCAGTTGATCGACAGGTTCAACCAAGGCGCAGGTCAGTTGGGCCAGCTTCTCTTCTTCAGTCCATCTATTGTTCTTCGAGCATACCTCGAATTTCTTGAGGAATACTTCCACCGACGTCTTACCGTTGTAGCGGTCCAGCTTCATTTGCAATTTCATTCTTCTATCTGGAAAATTTGAAGATTCAGATTGTAGTTTCCCAGCAGGTTCTTTCTTTTCACTAGCAATTTCTTGGACTGTATTGTCGATTGTTGAAGATGAATTCTGTGAAGGTTCTCTGAGTGTCCGCAGCAGGAGGCGGAGCAGTTCCTCTTGATTGAAATTCTTACCATGCTCATCGGGTCTGATTTCGCTTGCACTGTTCAGTTTCACAGCAGTAGCACTGTTCGATTTCACCACAGAGTTTATCGGCACTGTTTGTGTCGCTGACAATTGCACAGATTGGTTCAGCATTGAAATCTGTTCATCATGAGCGGCTGGATCAGCGACCAGATGCTGATATGGCGTGTAAGGCATGTGCGAAGGTTGACTTGCCTTCCACCGTTGATATTCGCAGCTTTGTGTCACGTGGGTTTCCGACGACAGGTTCGGTGTCGACATGAGCGGCTGACCGGAAGGAAGGGTGAGCGTAGATATTCGTGGAGCGACGCCAGAGGGCAGGAAAGGTTTTTCGGAAGCCATGACGTTGAGCGACGACGGGGAAAAGGTGGTAGCCCATGAGATGGTTGTCGTTGTCTGTCCGGGATGTGCACCTCGAAGCACCAGATGGTTTTCCCTCAGCGATGATGGATCCCCATTATCTGAAACTAACAGTCGTGAGTTAGTACATGCTTTAACATTATTTTGCCCTAAAGCTACCGCATGGGAATCGAGTACAAGATTATGCAAAGGCCGCATATCTTTTATTTCAGAATGCTCGCTGTCCGATAGACATTTTTCAGTTAGTTGATTTCTGAATTGCATTTGTTTATTTCGCATGTAAGAGTCGAAATCAAAACCTTCATAAACAGTGTTCGTGTTATAATCATACATTGTTCGAGTATCTACTTTAGCAGCTGCAGTTGTAGTTCGGCTGTTAGATATCACTTTTGGTCGGGCGCCATAAAAATTTCCTTGAGCATCTAGTTCATCTATTTCTCCAAGAAACATTCTCCTTTCCTCAGCACCTTGGCTTAACAAGACCTCATTATTTCTGGTGACAGTTGTTGCACCAGTACTAGGTTGGGTCTGAACCTCTGTACCTGAACTTAATTTCACCCCACTAATTCTGGGACCAATTGTTGCGCGCGTCCCCCCAGCCAAAAGAGCACCCCTATTCAGCCTCAAGTCAAGGTTTCTTTCCTCATATTTCACGCAGGGTCTCTCTGGCCGAGGAGCAAGGCGGGGAGGGGCTTCAGCATTAAGTTCCAGGTACTCCGTTCTCTTCCCTCGAAAACCCGGCACCCCCGAGGCAACATCCAGTATGGATTCTGAACCCTCTTCTTCCTCATTACCAGGTACCAAGGATGACTTAAGGCGACATATGTCCACGGCTCTCTGTGGGAGAGCAACAGCCCCTATTTCAGACGGTTCTGGGTTCAGATCCCCTCCACTTATTCGACGGGTTCCCATCCATCCGGGTTGCTCAGCGGTATCAGGGTCTAGGGCATTATTTTCTCCAGCATATTGCCTCAGATGTTTTTCTAGCTGTTCGTGTTTCTCAATTAAGGCCTGCATTTGGGCTTCCTGGCGCTCCATAAATTCTTCAACAGTGCACGATACTTTTTGGGAGGGGGTTGTCTCTTCTTCCTCCCCTTCACTAGCTCCCTCTTCTGAATTATTACTTGACATAATGTTCAATGAGTAAGGACTTCTTAATAACTCTGATGAATCAAGAATTAAGCCTAAGTATTCACCACATCTCTTCAAGTTAAAGGTTTTTAATCAACACAATTGCAAACACTTGACTATCGGTAATCAGTCAATGATATTTAAGCGGAAGATAAATTAATCAGCATGATTATATTGCATTGATTTATGTAAATTCGAGAGCATCTATCACTGTTTCGCAGACACGGTTTTCTTTCCGTGTGAAGCACTCGCTAACATCTAATTAATTAACACTAATGAGTTAAGCCTAATCAGTTCTTCAATTAAGCACCACACGCAATGCGACCAATTATAATTATCTATTCTAGCGATATTCACTGCGAAATATTATTTATAATAATATCTCATTTAAGCTTCTCGGTTCCACAGCAATATGAAATTTAAGGGGATACTTCTCTGCACTCCAGATAATAATTTCAGTAAACGTTGACCACGGAAATACCAGTCACCAAATTGACCACCAGAAGAAATGAAACGGCGGAAGAATTTCAACTTCCAAAGTATGACAAATATTCTTCAAAACTGTTTTCAGACACCCTGGTCTCGTCAATATGAAGGCCCAATTTCTTGGCTGCACGGCAGAAATTCAATTACTAGTTTCTTCGAGTAAATTTGGATCGCAATCTTATTCGATTTCTACCACAATTTCAACGATTCGAGCACAGAGATGTTGCTTCATCAACCGCCACCGTCTGTCTGAAGGTTTCAGTCCTTCCAGCCAATCACAGGCCACATCCGGGACTCGTCGGAGTCACGGGATCAAGGGGGATCCAATGAAACCTGTTGCGTTGCCGCCGGACTAAAAATAGAGTGGCATAATGAGCTGTTCTCCCAGAACAAATAATAATACACCGGAGGTCGCTCTAAAACGCGGCTACACCACCGGAGACCGACCGAAGGTTTGATGTTAAGGCCGAAATTCGATTAGGCCGCAAATTTATAAAGGCCGTAAAATTATTAAGGAATTATTAACGATCCAACTTTTCACGATCGTTACAACATTAGCTCATAATTTATAGCTTAAGGCCTTCCGTTTGCTTTTTTAAGTGTCACCCACGCAGTGGTGTTCGTTGCAATCCTTGAGAAATAATGCGGAAATAGGCAGCCTTTCGAAAATGAAGTTAGGACCCTTCTGCACCCGGTGTCGTTGCACCGTTACTCACAAGCTTGTGCATGTGTGATCGAGATACCGGGTGCACGGGGTGGGGTGGGAGCGGTGGCTGCAGGGAAAGTCAGAACATCCGGATACGATCTATTATCTATGATCCCACTCTGAATCTGTCTCGATTTGAGGCAGAATGTACTGGCGGCTAGGAGCGACGAAACTCAGTAATCGCAGGCTCACGATGGATTTGCACGTTGATTAGAAATTTTCAGAGGCATCGATTAAGTTCCACAAAATATTGTCTGGCTTGTGCAGACACTAGGGTGCCGGCAGCAATGCGTAAGGTGACTGAAAGTCTGGTAGGCCTAGTTCAGTGGCGCACCTAGGGGGTGCTGGGGGTGCTTGAGCACCCCCCCCCCAGGCTAAAAAGGTGACACACGCAATTTTTCCAAATCCGATGAGTTTTTTTGGTGCAGGGGGGGGGGGGTAGGGGTCATTCGGTCTTTAAGATTACACAATCAAGCAAGTTCCTTTGGCACTCGCTACTTCGCACCATTCTGAGCATCCCCAGGAAAATTTTCTGGTTGCGCCCCTGGCCTAGTTAACTGTTATCGTGGGCCGTTAACACCGAAGGTTAGGCATACGCAGGGCGGATCCAGAGGGGCCAATCCGGCCTTGCCCCCCCCCATTTAGACGTCATCATAGGTCGCGGCAGGACATTTAGCATGCATGCCTATTTTACTCTTGACCTGGCCAATGACCTGCCAAAAATTCCTTTTAGGCTACTGATGATTTTTGTTGTCAAATAGTCTATAATGCATCTTCTTGTTCTTCAACCTGCCGAATATAACTACCAAGACCTTGTGGCTCGTATTACCCTTTAATTAACAGCCATGGGCGGAGTTTATCAGGGGCTAGGGGACTAAGCCCCAAGAAGGCCCAGATTCAGCTTTTACCGTGAAAATGGTAGGCCTATCTTTTCCCGGGCTGACCCCCCCCTCCCATAAGGCCCAGACTCATAAATGTTTCGGGGGGAAATGGCTCTTTTCACACGAACGAAACTTCAATCGAATGAATGAAAAAGGTCACCAACTTTTTTCCTGGAAAAATAGTAGGCCCTATTTTTCATGAGATTTCAACTCGATGGCTAAAAAGTCATCAACTTTTTGGGCCGAGAAAATAATTGGTCCAGAACGAGGGGCGCCGACAATATTTTCTCGGCCAAAAAGTTGATGACTTTTTAGTCATGTTTCTTTAGCCTGCTGTTTAGTCAACAAAACCCCAAGTTCTTTTTTTTAGCTCCCCCCCCAAGAACGGACGGAAACCAAACTCCGCCCATGTATAACAGCCAGACCGCTGTGGACACGTACAGTATGGCTGCGACTGGACATAGTTTCATGCATCGCTGAACGTTGAAACCATTCCATGTAGTCCTACATTCGTTATCACAGATCTGAATCCAAATGGTAAAATTACAGTACGAACCTACAGTCAAATTGGTGGTCTGTCGGTCTGTCTTAATTGTCTTTCTGCCTGACTGTCTCCGAGTGCCCCGTTGTTTGTCTGTTTGTATGTCCAGGGCATTCGGACATTGTCCATCAATTGTCCGAATGACTATCAGTTAGGTCGATTGATCCAGAAGTGGGCGAAGAGGAATCGAGCAGAGCTATCCATCCATCTTATAATTATAGTATACTAAAATAATATACAGGGTGGGCCAAAAAAGACCTCTTAGGTTGTTTGACAATATTTTGGCCAGAAGTAAGAATTTTGAAATGAAATTTTGCAGTCTTAAAGGCAATTCATATTTACACATGATGACCAGATTTCATCTCAATATTTCAAACAGAAAAAAGTTATATCACTTTTAGTGAGGCCACACCTGTTTTTTGACGATTCAAAAACGAAACGCAACAAAATTAGGTTTTTTGCCAATATCTTGACCAAAAATAAGAATTTCAAAATGAAATTTTACAGGCTTAAATACAATTCACTTATACACATGATGGCCGGATTTCATCAAAATATGTCAAACACAACACAAGTTATATCACTTTTAGCGAGACCACTCACCGTTTTTGACGATTCAAAAACGAAACGCAACAAAAAAGTGGCAAAAACACAATTTTATTAAGTCTCATCTCAAAATAACTTGTCAAATGAACTTGGTGGTGGTTCACAACTTGTATTCAATGTGCCCACAACCAGTTCCAAAACTTCTTTTGAGTCTCTTTGCAAAAGTGCTTGATGAACCTCTGATTAATCTGACAGATTTCTTAATTAAAAATTTGATTGTCATCTTGTTAAGTGACTTCCCAGTGACGTGCAGCTACGCTGGTACCCTGTTTCTTTTTTAAATAGTAATAAAAATGATCATCTGGCAAAATGAAGGCCATTTGAAAACAATTATACGAGATGAGACTTTTAAAAATTGTGTTTTTGCTATATATATGTATACCTTTTGCTGCGTTACGTCTTTGAAACGTCAAAAAATGGGGGTGGCCTCACTAAAAGTGATATAACTTTTGTTCTGTTTGAAATATTTTTATGAAATCTGGCCATCATGTGTGGATATGAATTGTCTTTAAGCTTGTAGAATTTTATTTTGATATTTTTACTTCTGGCCAAGATATTGGCCAGAATAATTGAGTTGATTTTTAAAAACTTTTTGTTTGTTTCGTCGCGCTTTTGAATCGTCAAAAAACGGTGGGTGGCTTCACTAAAAGTGGTATAACTTCTGTTCTGTTTGAAATATTTTTAATAAATCTGGCAATCTGGTGTAATTCTTACTTTTGGTCAAGATATTGGCAAAAATATTAGGGGGGTCTTTTTTGGCCCACCCTGTATAACGTGCATGCAACAAGCACCCTATAAGCCGCCTACACTCTCGAGATCCGTAGGTCATGCATACATTTTCAAGACATGACATTATAGATATATAATTATATATATATGTGTGTGTGTGTGTGTGTGTGTATATATATATAATTATACGCACGCACACACACACGCAAACACACACAGATACACACACCGTTTGGACAAATCCTTTGCTTGCGATCGACGGTCCAACTATTTAAGGGCATGCAGCAGAAACGGATCTGTGAGTCTGATAGCAACTGGTCGATCGAAACAGGTGAGCAACTATGAGCAGCAGTGAGCAACAGTGAGCAACTGTGAGCAACTGTGAACAACTGTGAGCAACTGTGAACAACTGTGAGCAACTGTGAACAACTGTGAGCAACTGTGAACAACTGTGAGCATCTGTGAGCAACTGTGAGCAACTGTGAACAACTGTGAACAACTGTGAGCAACTTGAACAACTGTGAGCATCTGTGAGCATGCATGGCCTGAGATGATTGGACTTCGTCCGATCGATCAGAAGAATAGTATTGTTATGATTGCTATATTGTTCTTGTAGTCATTGTCATCCTGATTCATTGCTGTTGCTATAGTGCACTTCTTTATCCATAATAGGGCCTATATATTATATAATTATATAATTTATTATATGCTTAGATCTACTTCGGAACTCTAGACACCACACCCAGTGGCGTAGCTACCATGTGTGCAGTGTGTGCAAAGCACACGGGCCCACGACCTCTAGGGACCCAGAAAGATTGCTGAACTATTAATTTAAGACCTAATTAATAATTCACATTATTCTGTGACAGATTTATTTTGTTAACACACATATTTTAACCGTATACCGCGCTTTCCTTTGCCAATTAAGGGTAGGCCTGTGCTTTCTAGGATAGGTGTGATAATTTTATAGGCCTACCCGTCTATCTGTCACGTTCATTATTATTGTAATTAAATGGTGTACGTGCAGCAAAACCTCATATTTGTATTCCGGTCATTTTCCGGATATTCATTCATTCATTCAGAAAACTTATCCTAGATATGGTTACGGTAGTGACCATGACATCTTCAACCAGGGTGAGAATTGCCGGGGTTTTAGGTGTTTCAACCCTCGCTTGTCTTTCTTAGAGTCACATCCAGTTAAGTTCTCTTTTCATCTTTTCACATTCCAACTCCACGTAGGCTAGATCATAGCTTAAGCCCCACCCCAAGTTACTTTTTGCATCTCGCATACTGCTCTCATGTCCTCTCGGCTCTCTCTCCAAAATCATGGAGACGCCAAAATGAACACGTGTAGATCAGGATCCCAGAGAATCACGCATATATTTGCCCCTAATTTTTGCACTTGTATAGGGAATATTTCTCAATTTATGTTTGCATACAATTAAAAATTGATCATAGGAGAACCCGCGATTGTTCAGAATTGATGAACTGAAGCGAGGCACCTGCATATATCTCCTCAGGTAGAAGAGAGAAATTATTTGCATAAGCAAAATATTCCATGTAGGCTACTTATAATTATGCAAATTTGCTGTTACAACTTGACTTGATTGTCGAAATTGTTCAGGCGTCGCCGTCATTTGCTTTACATCGCTATAGTTTTACAATTGCATCGATGCCCTCCACAATGCTAATACGATGGATGTTGGGCGTAATTCATGAGAAAGACAGGTTTGAGGAAGTTGAACTGTAGGGCATAAGAGCATTTATTGACAGATAGAAGAGGTTGATTTACGTTTCCGTAACGGTGCCGATCCAGTGACTCAGAAGCCATAGGATGATTTAAATGTAGACCAAATCAAGACGTATTTCGAAGAAAATGGTAGCCGCTGCTGTTCGAACTTTCTCCCCTATAAACGTAAACGCTATAGCTTTGAAAGACATTAATAGGGTCTTTAAGATGGATAGGCACATCAAATTGTCCACGAACGATTTTATGCCAGATTTTGCAATACCAACAAATCGCCTTGAAATGGATCCATGTTTATTTCTTGTTTTTAAGGGTTTGTATTTTGATATTAGGCTATGTATCATGCTTTATAATATGTAAACGAAAATGAAAGATTTATTGAATTATTGTAGTAATAAAATCAGTTTTATCTCTGCATAATTATAAATGCACTCTGCTTCTGTGTCGGTCAGGTGCCATTGGACAGGAGCGTGACATTTTGCCACACTTAAGGTTAGCTATTGTCCAATAGAATAACGCGCAGTAACGTGCGTGTCAATATATAGCAATTGCAGCCAAATCAGGGATCGCCTTTAACGAGAGTTAGTAATTATCGTTATACGGTCGTGGCGTATAGCCTAAATGATTTTAATGTCTGCCAAGCACCGAGTCTCAAAAACAATTAGGCTATTGTCGTTGTTATCTCAAAGCGGCGGTGCATGCGCAGACGAGCGCTAAGAGACCGTCGTTGTCAGGCACATTTGAAACTGAGGGACAAACGTTTTCTAAGACGTCAATAATTAGAAACGTCATAGAAATTGACTAACATAGAAATGACGTCATGAAGTTGTGGATGCAATGATCCGAAGTCTGGAGTTTAACGAAGACTTTTGAGAAGGAAGGCAGTACGTAGGCTAATGTTGACGTCGACAGAAATTAATTTTATTGATGACGTCTTCTTACTGTTTATTTATTTTATGAATCGCTTAATTATTACTACATTATAGTCATTTACACCAATTAATGATCCGATCGAGTTCGAATTTATTCAGCTGCGGTCATTATTGTGAGCAAAGATTTGGCTGAAAGTAGCTGAAGATTTAATTGCATATTATAGGCCTAATAGTATAATAGACCTATACGTACGGGACCGACATGTCGGTTAGGGTTTGGCTAAATATAGGCCGGCCTACGTCGTGAGGGTCATTTAGGGATAGGAATAGGGTTAGTGTCATAATTCGGTCCAGATACTATACAAGTTTGTAAAAAATAAATAATTCACATGAAAAATTGTACTAATTTGCATGGGCGGAGTTTATCAGGGGCTAGGGGGCTAAGCCCCCAAGAAGGCCCAAATTCATCTTTTTTACCATGAAAATTGCATCTTTTTCCGGGCTTAGCCCCCCCCCCCCCCCCAGGAAGGCATTAGCCCCCCAAGAACGGAAACCAAACTCCGCCCATGCTAATTTGGTATCGCCACTAATTTAATTAGCAGGCATTATTATTATTTTTGTTAGTTAGACATCGCCCAATGCATACGAAAAACTGTCTATGCATTAGACTAGGTCTACATAAAAAAAATTGAAAATTGGGGCTTCCCGGCCGGCAAGCCCACTACCAAAGCTATAAGACATTTCATGAGGCGATATCTGAGCGATATATGCGATGCGATATCTTAACTTTCTATATCGGACCTATATCGCTTCGATATAGCTGACTGTAGGGTTTTTGCGTGTACCGATACCGGAGCGATATCGTATTTAATGTTCGCCATCTTGCAAGTGATTATCATAATATAGCCTATTATATATACGGTCTTTGTTCGTGAAATGCAAATGGTGGTGAGCGAGGTCGTTTTATCAAATATTATAGTGTATACTAGTGTAGTGTCAAATGTTGCAAAGTTAAGTTGTGTTGGACAATCATCGAAATTGTTTCTTTGCACCATATTGGATTGCTTTGTGAAGTTTTCATAATTAAAAGTAGGGTAAACGTGTATTTACCGGGTAAAAAGCGAGGAGCGGGTATAGCGGGCACGCCACGCGGGTGAAAAGCGGGTAATTACAGCGGAAATTACTACAGCTAGACGACACAAACCCTGACCCTAACCGATCCTCACGACGGGTACCCTGACCCTAACCGACCTTCACGAGGGTTACCCTGACTCTAACCGACCATCTCAAAGGGTAGCCCGCTGTAATTATCCGCCTTTCACCCGTGGCGTACCCGCTTTTTACCCGGTATACCTATTTTAAGCCTAGTTCGGCGATACTAGGGCCTACAAGTAATAACGTTCCGGGGTAATTGGCTAGTTTAGCGTCCCAAATTTGGCAGGTGTCAGCATGATATAATTTTCAACCTATATTCCGACTTCTTATTTGAAAATCAACATTTTCCTCATGATAATCAGTCGTCCCGCTTCTTATTTTGATATCAACTTTTTCATTGGCATCCCGGTTCTATTTTAAAATCAGCATTTTCCATCAGTCATGCGCCATGTTTATCGTTTTAGCATATAATTTATAATCTCGCTTCTGTTTCGTTACCGATAATTTCATCCTTTATCCCACTTGTAGTTTAAGCATTGACAACTTTGTTTCTCATCCCGCTTCTGTTTAATTCTCATGTTTTAATCACTTATTCCACTTCTTGTCTTGTGCGTAAATAATTTGGGATGCTGAACTAGCCAATTACCAAGTTCCGGTATAATTATATGCAAATAAATTTTTATGTGGTGGAATATAATTCACATAGTTCCACGATTGGTATTCCGGCCATCTGAGGTATTTCGGTATTCCATCAAAATGACAAAAAGTAGCGGTTAATTTTTCATTCCACTTACGTACCCTTTTATCACAACTGAAATACATTTTACACTACACTACAATACAGGTTTGACAAAGAGAAATTTGTAGCTGCATAACATATGATAACAGCAAGACTACAGTGACATAGTGAAATGTCGATAAACAGCAAAGAAGCACAAAGAAAGGTATATGTTTAATCAGTTATAACTGATATTTCATAATAACTAGCTATGCTATCATCTCCATCTCTTGTGGTTTTCCGGCAGCGTCAGAAATTGCACTTATGATTTTCACTAATGCATTAATGTTTTGCAATTTGCTTCTTACTTGCACTATTCGTGAATCATTCAACGTTTTATTTTCATGACCTTGAAATTCTTGGAAGGGAATTATATGTCGTCGACAAAGCCCTTTGTTTTTAAATTAGGTAAATAATCCATTAGAAGATTAAATGCCTGGTTACATGCTGTATGCTGACATTTGGCAGGCTGCATGCATGGGATTAAAAGTATTGTTCAGTTTTGTGGATGAATGTTTTCCACATTCATTAAATTTTTCGTCAGAATGTCATTTCAATTAAGTAAATTTCGAAGATGAGAACATTTCAATTTGAATGTTCAATTTTGCAGCTTTTGAAGCGTGAGCATCAGCGCCTTTACAAACAACAGTATAGAGTGAGAAAGAAAGCCATTGATCGAATTGAACGGGAACGCGCTCTGGGTCTAGCCACACTTCAAGCAGTGCCTATGGTTGCTGTCCCCGAAAACTTGCTTGATCAGCATGTGTACGATGTGGGTGCTGGAGTAAATGTGTTGAACGCACACATGGTCGGCGAAGGGAATGTAATGCAAGAAGTGCTTGAAGTGGAGGCCTCGGAGGATGTGATTGAAGATGAGTTTGAATTTGGGGAACCACTTGAAGAAGGTGAGTTAGCACACAGTTGGCTTTCTGTTGGTGTGAATGCTGGAAGTGGTGATTTTGACACTGAGTACCATACAGACAAAGAGTCAGACTCTGAGTCGGATAGGGAAGAAAGTCTGTCTCAGTTTCTCATAAACTGGAACTCTCGACACAATATCACCCGTGAAGCAATGAAAGATCTGCTTGGTGGTCTGCGAGTTCACAATCATCCAGATCTCCCACTGGACCCTCGAACACTGCTGCGAACAAATCTCGCTTACAGTGTGGAGGATAAATGTGGAGGAAGTTATGTGTACCTGTCCTTGGCCAGATCTCTGCGATCAACATTATCAAGAATGCATAGCTGTCAAGTTGACAATAACACCGAGCTTCATTTGCAGTATAATATTGACGGAGTACCTTTGTTCAACAGTGGTAAACAGTGTATGTGGCCCATACTTTGCCGTGTTGTGAAGCCGTTTATTTCACCTGTTTTCATTGTTGCACTGTATGGCGCTCGACATAAACCTAATGATTTCAACGAGTTCTTGCGACCATTCATTGAGGAAATGACTTCTATTCAACAGAACGGTGTAGCAATTTCAGCAGGTGTCACTTGCAAAGTAACAATTCACAGCTTCATTTGTGATGCACCCGCTCGCGCAGAAGTTAGGAGCACGAGGCATGTGAACTATCACCATGGATGCGATAAGTGTACTGTCGAGGGATTGTATACGAAGGAAAGGCGGATGACCTTCAACAACACCAAGTCACCAAGGCGATGCGATGCAGATTTTGAGCTTCTGTTACTTCCGAACGAGTACAGATTGCAGGACTGTATACTGAGAGATTTACAAGTCGGCATGGTGAGCCAATTCCCAATAGACTATATGCATCTGACACTTCTTGGTCTTGTCCGAAGGATGGCAAGGGACTGGCAAAATGGCTTGTTACACTCGAAAGCTTTTCCGTTTAGTGTTAGACGTCCCACGATCAACGCACTACAAGCAGCTGTCGTCAATCTTGCGGCGAAAATGCCTCATGAATTTCAGCGTAAGTGTCGCGCGATCAACGAGTGCGATTCATGGAAGGCAACAGAGGCAAGGCAATTCCTATTGTACCTTGCTCCAGTTATATTGAAGGATGTGCTGGACAATAAGATGTACGAACACTTTAAGCTACTGTTAACAGCTATTCGTTGTCTTTGTTCTGATGAGTTACTAGCCGTTTACATTGATCATGCCAGCAGCTGGTTGGAGCAATTTGTAAACGATTATGTCAAGTATTATGGCAACAAATGTGTGTACAGTGTTCACGCGCACTGTCACATCACAGACGACGCACGTATCTTTGGAGTGCTTGATAACTTCTCCGCCTTTCCGTTTGAAAGTTATCTTGGCAAATTAAAGAGAATGGTGCACAAGTCACACCATGTTGTTCAGCAAGTAGTGCGTCGACTTTCCGAAAGAGAACTCAGCGACACACTCCCATCAAAAAGAACAATACTAAAACATCGGCACGAAAATGGACCACAGATCGAGGGAAGACCTGATCTGCTCCAATACACTGGTGCCCAGGTTGACCATATACATATTTCCAGTTACAGGACAGACCAGAGTGACTGCTGTTTCATAGTTGACAACCATGTCTGTGTTGTGCGCAACCTATTGGCAGCAAATGCCCTAGGAGAACTGTATATAGTGTACAGTGTGTATGAAAAGGTGGAACCACTTTTTGATGTGCCGGTAGACTCAACAGATGTTGGGATTCGCGTTGTCTCTGAGTTGTCGGACGAAGTGTTCTTTGCTACATTTGATAAAAGATGGCGGAAATGTGCACATCTTCCAATAGACGATGATCATGTTGCTGCAATACAGCTATTACACGAGTCATGACATGGGGTATAGTAGTGTATTTATGTAAGTTTGTATGTACACCGGTTTGCCGAATATGTATATTTATATTGTACTCATTTGCTTTTAGTTCTATACCGTTGTTGCCTGCAAAAGAAGTGATGACGACGAACAGGAAATCTGGCAAACACCTGAAACCTGGTTAGAAGTGGATGACAATGACGTTTTGCAGGCATATTACCCGTTCAAGAACCGACAGTCATGTGCGAAAAATTATGTTCAGAAGAATGATGCAATTGGTGGTAAGAAGTGGGACAAATATGAAGTCTCAAGTCTGTACTTTCCAGAGGTGCACACAACGAGCTACGAGATGGCAGTAAAGTTTTGCCGAGACATCGGAGATCGACCTGACACCGATGAAGAGACACGTCTGGAGAGGCTTCGAAATGCTGTGTTGGCATTCTCAGTGCGGCACGTTCTGGGAGAGCGTAATGCAATAGAGGTGAATGTGAATGCCAATTATTTTTACATCAATAATATCACTATTTAGTATTGTATTTGTGTATTTCTATACCGCCTCTTTTCAGTTCACTGAATTATAACAACATATTAATTTGGTATTATTGATGAGAAGGAAACTAACACTAGCTTTTACAGGGATTTAAAGGATTGGAACACAGTTCAAATCCCATGCCCAGAAATTAATTAATATAAGGATTACACATGTATGTCAATAGTCTGCAATGTGTCTAAAGCACCAATTTGCATTTCTTAAAAACAATTTGGTGATTGTGATCACGTAGCCCACACACACATTTACCAATCAACGCAAGCAGTCGTAGTAATAAAATACACTGTTAGAGCGGCTGGTCATTTCTTGCTTACAAATATTACAGCAGAAAGCAAACCTTGTGTAATGTAACACAGATCGTTGTTATAAGTTATTATTAAGTGTTCATAAATGTGTGGCATATGACTTATACTCAGTTAAATATGCGTTTCAGAGTGAGATGGATGTGTCTTCAGATGAAGAATACGATCCTAAGAAGGATGTCAAAAGACAACGGTTGGCTACACGAAGAACTGGAGCTAATAAGGCTGGTAGCACTGGCAATAGAATGTCTGGGGGTGTTAGTAGGTCTTACAGTAAATCTAATGGTACTGTGAAAGCGGCGGGTGAGGTTGCTGGTCGTGTTGGCATGGTAGTAAAGACAACAGCTACGTCAACTGGACCGATTGGTGCTACGCCGGGCCTGACTGTAGCTGCACACGTATCAACGCTGAAACCAGTCGTGAATCCAACAACTGAAGTTAGTAACTTAATTTCTACTTTTGACCAAAAGTTTAGGAAAAACGTAGGGCGGATATTTTTTGGTCCACCCTGTATATACACTATACTTGTACTTTTGAGGCTGTGAGAAAAAACACATGGCCCGCCGGGTGCTTGCCAAACTTTATAGTGGCCCTTGTGCAACAAAAGGTTGGCCACCCCTGGTGTACACGGAGGACTTCAAGTCACCAGCCCACGTCGATTCAGTGTCTACTATGGCTTTATCTTTATCAATGTGACTCACTTCAGTTTGACATAATTTCAAAACACTGTGACTGTTGTTTCAATGAATTTGTCTTTAATACTGGATTTGTGCATATATAATACAATTATGCATTAGTGACCATATGCAATTGTGCATTGCCAGGCAATCACCACCAACACTTTTACCGATCTAGGATCTACGCCAGCTCTTCTCGTGAAACTGAGAAAGCCCGCGACAGTCACCAATGCCACCACGACTGCAGCCTCTCCAGCTTCTGAACCCGTCGACAATCCAACAACTTCAGTGGCAGTCACCACCACCATTGCTACGACGTACGCTCCTCTCGTGACTCCGAAGAGAAACGAGCAAGTCGCTACTTCCATTTCAACTTCTGCATCTGTTGAGACTCCGACAACTTCAGCAAGAGTCAACACCAACACATCCACTGTTCCAATTTCTGCACCCGCTCCTCTTGTGAGTCCGACAAGGCCCGTGACAGCCACCATTGCCACTCTGACTGTAGCTGCACTGTCCAATCCTGTCGTGACTCCAACAACATCAGCGAAAGTCACAACTGCCGATATCATGACGATGCTGGCACGACTTGACCAAAAATTGGACTTGATGGTCAATGATGTAACAAGACTCGCTGCCGACAACGTGGCAATTAGACACGACCTAGTGGTATGTGTACATGTGATTTAGTATTTCCTAACTATTGCTTACTTTTAAGCAGCATTTTCACTGACACTTGTGAGGAGTTGAAGAACTCAAAGTGTACAGGTTCTGGCATCTAAAGTATAATTACAGCGAAGGCAAGGGTCACGACAAGGATATAATTGAGAAAGGTCATTCATGCAAAATGTCAATATTAGATATTTATTTCATATTTATTTCCAATATTTGTGAGGCATGAAAACAGGAAGCGTTAAACTGATGATGATGAGGCTATAGCTAGCTTTTCACCTAGTGAAAAGCATAAAGTTTTTATTATATTTAATGATTTATTGCTTGATTTAATTTTCCAGCTAATCAAACGTCAATTCGGCATCGCTGGCCGGGTCACGGGAGCTGCTGCAGTTGGTGCAACTGTTCAAGCTGCAGCGATTGTATCACTTGAACTCGCAAGACATATTCGCGACAAGCTCCCTGTCCAGGTTAGGCAGGATTATCTTGAATTGGAGGCTTGGCTCACTGACGGCGACGATGATGTGTTAACAGTGAACCGATCGCAGTTGCGGGATTTCATTACTCGTGGTGCATTCGGCACTGTAGAGAGAGAATACGTTCATAGTGCCTGCCTGCGTCTCTTCACGAAGAGGTTCGCTAGGAACTGTATGAGTTGGGCTGGCGCTAAAGGCAATAAGGAATTTACCTTGAAGACATCAAAAGTATGGGAGTTGTTGAATGATGTCATCAATGCGAAATTTCCTAATTTCCAGAAGAATATGGCTGTCCATTTCAACAACTTCTACAAGGATGTTGGCAAGGAGGCAACTCGTGCCAGTGGACCTAGAGGTGGTGCTGATGATGCTAGACGTGGGTGTGGTCGTCGACAACGTTCCGATGATGAGGACAAATCTGTCCTAACTGCAGAACCTCGTGGCGGTGATGCGAATCCTGAACACCTCTTAGAATGTGGCGTCGAAGAGGGGCAAGAACCACAAACTCCTGTTTCTCATGAGCTTCAGTCGCAGGATTTGTAATTTTATACATGTAGCAGTGTGTCCATGGAACTTGCTACCACCATTTCTTTCATCGTTAATCATCTTCCGGCATTGTTCTATTGCGTTAAGAGTTCTTGTAACAAATTAGAATTATTATGATTTCATAATTTAATGACTCCTTACAGTTGACCTGCACTAGGCACAATGCATAACATTGCACATGCATATGATCATTAACAAAGAATTTCATCTTAAGAGCATCTTCTTAATTAAATGTAAGAAAATTGTCATCACGTACGTGTTCCCATATGTTTTACTATTCAAAAGATTTAGCTTGAATTTGTCAGTGAATTTCATATCTCATGGTCATGTTATTAATAATGAATTGTCGGATGATGATGATGATAACTTGAAGCGAGAGATACGAATCCTGTTAACGAGGAATAATATTCTCGCTAGATGATATTCCAAATGTTCTGTCTCAGTGATATATGTTATTTAAGGCATATATTGTATGTGTTTCTATGATTTATATATGCAATTTGGATTAATTATTCTAACTCGTTATTGAACATTTAAAATATTTTTGGTCGTGATTGCTTTTTTAGCACTAAACAGATGTTAAGTGATCTAGCCAAGCGGTTCTCAACCTTTCGAGACTCAAGGACCACTTACAAATTTTTTCTCTGGGCCAAGGACCACCGCAGTACTGCTGGCCTACATGTGACCCCATAAATTTCCAACATTTGCTATAAGTGAATTAAATTTTGATTTTTTTCCTTAACTAAGTATAGGGTATTACAAATATTAATGTTGTCATGCAGCCATTAAAACAAAGAAATTTTCAAAAATTGGAAAAATTTATCTGTTTTTGCTCTATAATTTTAAAAATATAAGTTTTAGGGTCTGCTCGCGGACCGCCAGCCAGATGGCTGTGGGCCGCGGACCACAGGTTGAGAGCCACTGATCTATACTTTGACCAGCTTATTGCTCATTAAATATAATTAAGGGGCTGTTCGTTTATTGCATTGGCCTGGCCGATATGATTTCATACTGACCTGGCTGCCTAATGTGAGTTCGGTCAATATGAAACGAACACTGAAACACTAACAAGCCCTTCTATAGTTTCAACGGCAGATGGCGTGCTAGTCGTAACAATTTCAGTCGTCAATATGCTATTTGTGATGTACACATACAACTGTAGTCTGCTGTTTACTGCACTTCTTTTATCACTTATTGACATGCTGACTATATATATATATAGCTTAATACATGTCTATGTTCTAGGCAAATTAGACATTTTGTTGTTATTTGTAGTTAATTCTGAGCATGCTCTGTAGCCTTCTAATTTCTCATTCGTCCTCGCCAGCCGCACCGTGCACGTTACTTCTGCAGGCTGCGGGTACTCGAGATCGCCACTCTTCTCCAGGGATGCATGTGCGCTGTGCAGCTGTAGGCCCGTATAGATCACTGCAGCGTTTGTCGTTATCGGAACGATATCGTTTCGATATAGCGCCAACTATAACCTTTAACGAAATCGGATCTTATATTCTAGGTCATATACTGTATGTGCCACGTACGTGCAATGTTTGTCAGCACGCATCGTATGGGAGAAGCAGCGTAATTAGGTAGATTGAACAGGCACCAGCTGCGGCGGGCCCTCCAGGCGTGCGCTGTAGGCCTACGTGCAGCCGTGGGCCAGCATATAGGTCACTGCGTTTGTCGTTATCGGACCGATATCGCATGCTATATAGCACATATATCGGTTCGATATAGGTCACTGCGTTTGTCTTTATCGGACCGATATCGCATGCTATATAGCACATATATCGGTTCGATATAGGTCAATGCGTTTGTCTTTATCGGACCGATATCGCATGCTATATAGCACATATATCGGTTCGATATAGGTCACTGCGTTTGTCATTATCGGACCGATATCGCATGCTATATAGCACATATATCGGTTCGATATAGCGCCAGCTATACTAGATCGATTTCCGATATCGGACGTCGGACAAAGCTATAGCCTCCCGATATCGGGTTAGTATAGTCGTTGCGATATAGCTGCGATATAGTGCTATCGCATCGAGATATCGCAGCTATATCGCTCCTATAAAGGTTTTGCCGGCCGGGTTATTGCATAATTAGCTAGAGAGCTGAAAGTATCGTAATCGCAAACTCGAAATTTCTAAAGCGCTACTGGAAAGCCAAGCGCGGGGCACCAACTTATTCACGAGCGCTGCGTTGAGTCAAAAGGGTTGTCCGTATAATAGAGCTATAGTAGTCCGAGGTGGTCCGGGTCGAGTTGCCATAGGATCAGAGAGGCGGAACAGCTACTAAGGCGGGTGTCGTCTGAGCCGAGAATTGGAGGGTACAGGATCAGATGAGACAGGGTAAGAGTTCTTGAAAAGAAGTGTCTTAAGTTTCGAATGAAAAGCCCAAGAAGTGATTGATAGAGGAGCGTGAGGAAGGTGATGATGGTGGGTGATTAGTATATGATGGCGCTACTAGAAAGCCAAGCGCGGGGCACCAACTTATTCACGAGCGCTGCGTTGAGTCAAAAGGGTTGTCCGTATTATGATGAAGATATAGGCCGCATAATAACAGATTCTGAATGAATTCGATCTATCGATCGATCGGTCGATCGATCAATCAATCAATCAATCAATTAATCATTGATGAATCAATCAAGCTTTGTTATGGTTCCAGTTGCTTGCAATGGCTTCTTGTGTTCTGCTCTCGTTTCTCGTTGCGTTGTTCTTCGCCGTCACCAGATGTCGTCACTTAGATCCTCGAGTAACGATCGGCTTCAACTTCAATCACAAATCAGGTAATTAATTGAATGCGCAGCATTCTCACGCTAAGCTATAAATTGTGACAGCTAGATAAGAGACAACGAAATGGAATTCTCTGCTCTCTTGATATAGGCCTATTGACTTGATAATAATAGCCTAGCGCCGGTGAATATAGGCCTATGCTGGTCTCCCTGACACGGCTTTTGTGGGCGCTGAGAAATTCTCTGAGGTTTACATTACATTGCATTTATAGTGCTGTGTGTATTACCGATAGCCTATAGCAGCAGTGGCCTTGGGTAGTATAGTTTCAGTCCAACAAAGACCACTAACTTCGCCCTCCTAGCCCACTTCATCCGGGCTTGGGACCGGTCTATTAGATCAATTTAAAATAGGCCTAATTAAACTGAGGTAGGACCTAGATTATTTGAAAGCAATGAAACGGTTTAGATTGCTTGGATTAGTCTTGATTCTGGAAGAGAGCAGAGAATATGGACCTAGGACCCCAAGGTCATACGGAATTATATCGAAGATAGAATTCCGGAAAAATGATGTGAGTGAACTGGGTTAGAGTCGCCACCACCTCACCAGGATAGCATAGGCCTATAGGCTACGTAGATTAGGCTACACCTACGTATACATGGTAACCACAACACACTTAATTAAGCGGCAGTTAGGCCTACATATACGCCTAGGTAGGTTACATAAAAGATAATTAATTTATATTGGCCACTCCAACTATTCAATAACCATATAAATTCAAAATAAATAAAATAAACTATTCCTTCAACAAATGACAATTATATTTTAGTTCCAGATCCGTTCGCTGTGAGCGCCAAAAAGGATGACGTCAAGCGTCCATTCGCCGGTGGTAGAATTTTCTCCAGCTCTCGAGTATCAGACAGTAGTCGATGGGGGAAGAGGTCGCTGACTCCTTGGGCGATGTCCAAGCTTGTCCTAAAGCAACCTGATGCTACACCTCACCACGCTACCCCACAAACCGACGAAGAGATTTACTCCGTTTCAATGAAACGACCGTTTGGTCCGAAAATTTACGCCAGTCCGTCAGCAGAAAGGGTAGACCTAGAGAAGCGACCTTTTGGCGGTAGCATGATCTTCTCCAAGCCTCGCGATGCCGGAACGAAGTCCCGTTTCGGTGGGTATCTAATGTCACGCGCGCAAAGAAGAGACTCGCGGGGGACAGTGGGAACGAAACTCAGCGAAATTTCAGTCAATAGAAATAAGTCGCCTTCCATCGTTTTCCGAAATGCTTTTGACGAATCTGAACAGCCTGCGTGGTGGGAGGAACTTGGAAGAAATGGAGAAGGTCGTAATCAGCACGGCCAGATGTCGCCATCGACCTATAACGACGACTATGAAGACGACGAATTTGGTAATAATGCAAGAGGAGAGGAGGTAGATGACGACAAGGAGGAAGAGGAGGATGACTCTCGGATACATCGTCCGTGACCAACGATCCGTGACTAGAAGGAGGCATGAAAAAAAGAGGAAGCAAGAATTCAACTTGATGAATGATGATCTAATAATTAGATGATCCTGTATTTGAACTAATTAGCCTAATTAATAAGCCTAAATAATGATGAAAATAATTAATAACTTTAATAATAATAATGATACTGGTAATAATAATATTTGTAATATGAGATTCCAGTGTCAAACTTAAATCATTGGTCATGCCTAGCAGCCTAGGTCACAGATTTGAAGCACTGACAGAATCCTTAAATCTTGTATGAAAATAGAAACATCAAGCAGTAGACCAGGGCAGACATCTTGACAAGTCTAATGAGTAATGACTCATGACATGTTTTTGGTGAGTATCTGTTAAGTTGTTCACTTGACATTTCTAACTAGGCCTATTCTTGTTAGCCGATAGCCACTTGAAAATGGACAGCTAAACACTCAAGTACTGAAATTTCAGTCACACCATGGAATGAGGTATAAAAAAACTGGATTAATAATCCTGTGCTATAGCATGAGTCTGGTGTAGTTGGCCTCGAGACAGTCAGCCACATGTTTGGACACATTTAATGAGCGTTCAGTAGCTAAGTTAACACAACACAATCATTCTCTGAAGGCCATTAGCACATGTATAACTGTGGTGATTAAAGAGTGACATGAGAAAGGATCTATGTATGTATGTATGCATGCTTAACTAGGCCTATATACAACACACAGATGACTGACTGACTGACTAACTTTGACTGAAACAGAAAGAATCCAGTTGATAAATTTGACAAAACAAGATCACAATTATTTCATAAGTTTTTTCAGCAAATACGATTTTGGTAGCACTGCTTAAAATATACGTAATTCACAAACAGTTTTATTCAAAACTTCCAAGTCACAATGCACATTCTAAAAACATTATTCTAATATTCACCAAGGACGGCCTTCTTTTAAAATTTCAACCTAAACCCTTCGACAGAAAAGGCAATCCAGTTATTTTTAACAGAGAATAATTTAAGGATTTTGAATTAAACATTTATATACGTTTATTCTGAAAGAATATATAATAACGATCACAAATATCACTGCCAGTAATCAATTCATTAATAGCATTATACACATACATTTAGTACACACAATAATTAAGATTTCTGCGTCTCAGTAGCATAACTGGCTAAACACAATGCCCCATTTGATTGCACCAAGCAGCTGTGTATGTTAAGGAATTGCTAAAGATGTTAGCTACACTGTTAAACAACTGCCATGAATACATACCATACAAAAGCGAGGCATGGACACTTAAAGTCATCACTTGTCTAAAGTCAAAGCATATACACTGTCAAGTTCATCTCTACTTAAATAGTGGTCAGGTCACTGAAAAAATCACTGCTTTCATTGTCAGCAAAGATTTCCATGAGCACTTTGCATACATTGTTGTCTGCAGTTTCTAGACATTACCGGTATTTTTTTACAAATGTAACACATTTTGTACATAATTCCCTGCAATTATAGAGCAGAGGAATTAACCATTAAAATAATAGTATCTGCTTATAAAAATCTTCTGTTAAAATCAACAGTCCTACATTACCCTACATTAACCTTTTAACATCAACGAAACAAAATAATCCATCAAAATACTCATCTTACATATTGCTTCAATGAGATAAATATAAATATATAAATTAGCTCAACTATTTAGCGACAAGCATCAGATGCTGGTGCTAATGCACACTTTGCACAGTCATTTGTTTCAAGCACCAGTTACACAAAATGGGACTATGTACTCTTAGAGAGAGAGAGAGAGAGAGAGACAGAGAATCACTTCTGTTGTAAAAGTTGTCTAAACCTTAACCACTCACAATACATTCCCAAACACTAGACCAGTATAATACAAAAGCCGCTTTGATAGGGAGCTAAGCAGTCACATGATATTAAATATCTCTAAATATCAACACCTGAATAACAAGAAAGTTGTCAACAACAAAAACACTTAGAATAACATTTAAATAATATTTTACAAATATGCACAGCTAAATAATAACAGCGAGTCTGTAAAACTGAGCACGTTAAGTGAGTAGTCCATTGCAATCAAAGTTCGAGACACCCATTTTCACAAAAGAGGACAGATAGGTAGGCAGGAAATCAGTCAGGTAGGTAGCAGGTAAAATATCCACAACTGGATAATTAATAACAATAATTATTCTAAACAACTGAGCAGGTGAGTCAGTAAGTACGTAGTCCATTGCAATAAAATCTGTTAAAACCATTCTCAGGCATGTAGGCACACAGAAAATAAAATGAGCCAGACAGATCAGAAATATCTCCACAGACACAAAGGTACAGATACCGAGAAACATCAACACAAAGAGACAGACAAACATATTCACACAAACTTCTGTTTGAAAAAGGATTTTCTCTCATTGCATCGATCCCAGAATCCAAAAACACCAAACTAAAAAATCTCGGCACCATTCACACAATCCAAGTTGCCTATTTTGCATTTATGAACACTTTCTTTCAAATATTACGCTTAGCTTAATCTAACACTCAACATCTAAACTTTGCAAACACAATTATGCACATTTTTACAAATAGAATTGTGTAAACCATTGCAAACTTCTTCAAATCTAATAATCTAAAACACTGCACTACAAATTCAAAATAGTAATAATTTTTAAAAGATTGCATTAAAATTGATAACATATTTAAATAATTGCTCAAAGATACTGCTCTTAATTTGAATTGAAAACATAAAATTTGTCAGTTCATAACTATGAGCCAATATTGGATAAAAAAAGCCAATATTGGATAAAAAAAGCCAATATTGGATAAAAAATTCCTATATTTCGTCAACATGTTGCGAAAAAGTTCATCATTTCTAACAACTATCAATGTTAATTTGGGTGTGCGGTGGTGTACGGGTGTCTTGGTGCAGGAAAGTTGTGGGTTCAAATTCATCTCAAGCCACTGAATAGGGACCCTGAGCAAGTCCTTCACTCACAATTGCTCATGCGCTTCGGCATGAAACTCAGAATCAATGTCCGAGCCGTAGAAGAAGGCAAGGCTGACCTTCAAAGGCAATGTATTTCAGAAAAGGTTAACCGAACCTTAACTACGATTATGAATCTGCATTGGAAGATAAATCAAGGTATGTAATCCACACTAGAAACATTATGTAGACTAACCAGAGAAGGAGCAAATAACAGACAGCAATGTGGGATCACTTGAAGAAATTATGAAAGGTATGGGTTGACAATACTTAGTAGCTAGAAGTTATAATTTAAGCCTACAAGATAATCCCTGGAAAGGAGGCAGTGCAGTGGAGTGGGGGATTCTTTGAATAACACAAAGCCAAAGTGATGCAAGATACTATGTATAAATTATTTTTAAAAATCAAAAAGACCATCAGTGCACAAGTTGTAGACCTGTGTGAGGGCTTGATGAGTGACAGTACAGTTTCAGTGGACACTACCACAGCTTATTAGAGGAAACTCAGAAAGATGGTCTAAAAAGCTTTCCTGGTTACCTTAACAATGACCATCCTAACACAATGCATACCATCCAAAGCACTCAATATAATAGTATATAATATTACAAATTCTGACAACAGACAAACAAATTTTCACACAAACAAATTCTGATGTAATATCAACAACTTCTGACCTCGGCTGAATAAACTGTAACACGAGGTGAACAAAATAATTGTGAAATTTTGCCAAAACGTTAGACAAAATCTGACTGAATATTATAAAAAATATCAAACACATGTTATTGATTTAGCAACAAACATTTGCAAGAAAAGACTAAATGGCATAAATCCATAGAAAAATCAGCCAAAAATACATGAAAATTATCACAACAAACAGCAAAGAGCTTCAAAACGGCCTAATTTCAAGAAAGTGCTAAACAAACACAGATAATTGCACTTAAATAAATTTTTCAAAATGCAGTCTTTGTGATTCACATCATGATGAACTGCCTAGAAAAAAGGAATTTCTTAGTTATTTGCTAAAGCTGAATTAATTTTGGAAGCCACAGTGTCATATCTGATACTCTTATATTAGAATTCATGTAATACTGAAGCAGGTTATAACAAGTCTCTGGTATATCTGTCCTTCACTTGGCAACTAATTAACCATGCCTCAGCTTCATGTATCTGTTCAACTGCGCATGTTAGAAAATTCTTATAACAATAATTGACAAAATTCACATGAAGTCTCTAACTTCTAACAGCAATTGTTACAGAATATTTCTATAGCTCCTATACAGTTCACAAGATGAGAACGCAACAGTATCAGATATATAAAGCACCTTCGTAATACATTCAGCAGTGTATATGCAAACTTTACACAGCACATTTTAGAGTATCAGAAAAGCACAATTTCAGTTAGAAAGGCACTTATAATTTCAATGACAATAAAAAGACAATACTCAATTGTCTGATATCATACCACAACCTACCATACATATATATGCAATAATATTAATATATGTATCAAAGCATTTGTAAAGAGCCAGAAAAACCACCCAAAAGCGCTTAATGATTACGGCTCAAAGCAACCTCAGATACTAGAAAATCCAACATATTAAAGTATATGTACATCTGGATATTTACATAGATTCAATATTGCACTGGAGTTGTAATTGCAATAATAATTTACAAACACAGTATCCAACACAAAGTACCATACAAACAATCCTTGCTCCGAAAAACTTCTCACACACCACATTAGTTGCAACCATCTTTGTTTGCTTGCTGTGCATAAACAGATGTTCTTCAGTACACACTGTCCGTCTTTGTGCATAAAAAATTCATATTCCTTGCACTGGCAAACCACTGGCCTTGTCTTCTCTAAATTTTACGAAGTGGCCCATACATGCATGTACATAAGGATTTTTATAAAAATGGTAATAAATACCCATTTGAACGCTAGGTAGTAACAACGCATATCCTCTAAGCATATAGAATTGGACCAAATGCCGAGTCACAAGGCAAAAGCTTGACTTAACACTGGTGCAATTGGAATCAGACATCACCCACGAAAAAAGAATCAAGCGGCTACAATGCCATATTTCTGAATGATTCTTCAATTTTTTACTTACTGGGTTTACAAGTTTACCGGGCAGCCTTAACACTAAATAGCTTGTGAATAAATTCAGATTGGAACTCGTCCCTAGATCTGCCATTGGCTACAGACTTTGAAGAAATGCAGTCTAGTTTCAGATCATTGAGGCATGACAGCTGCAGAGAAATGTGGTTTCTCTGTTGGAATTATTGAATAAATGATTAAACGTGCCTTGAAATGAAACAGCATTAAATTTCTGCATGCAAATTTAAAGACGCTGAAACAAGCTTGCTGCCTCCCGCTGGCACTAAGAAACAATGGTCAAATACCGAGCAAGTTCTGACAAGAACTCCTGGCCATGAGAATTTATGAAACCAAATGTTTCTAGTGCCACTGGAAAAAATATTATTATTATTACCATAATTATTTTCAATCTCCGAGAAAGAAAGAATACCTCATCCTCATCATTATTATTATTAGTAGTATTATTATCAATGACAATCTGCAGCTCAACGTAATTGAAAACCTGCTTGACAAAGTCATACTTAAACAGACCCAGAAGTAAAAGCATCATATCTCATTGTGAATCTTCAGGTGTCAGTGTTTCTTTTGTAGTACGTCATAGAATATGAAATCCCTCAGCACCAACGTTCCCGATTACATCAAGTAAGTTGAAGTAATCGACGTTTAATCATCGACTGCAATTGTGTTGCTTCGTTGACCTCTCAGTTCTACAAAAGAAACATGCATTGTAACTAAATATTTGCTGTACAATTATTTTAATGCATGAAAGTTCAACGTTCACAAGGCTGTAGCCAGGAATTTATTTGGGGGGGGGGAGTGGGGTGCTCACTCGATCTTGAGCAAGTCAACAAACAACTGAGTCAACTGACTAAAGTAGCATCCACATCATCATCATCATGATCAGATTTATTGCAAACATTTCACATCGATATAAGTGCTTTAAAATTAAATCCCCCTTAGTTTTAACATCATGTATTAGTAAATGCATTATTTAATTTTTTAACGTTATTTCAGTTCGGGGGTGTTCAAACACCCAAAACACCCCTAAATTAAGGTGCTGCATATGCATCTCATTGATCTCAAAATAATGAATGCTCTCCATATGCGTAGCCGAAAGATCATGACCTCTAACAGTGCAAAATCAACACAATGAATACAGAGAAAACAAGTCCTGTCTTTAACAGATGATTTCCATTGCAGAATGCAATTTAACATTAATAAGCAAAATTTGTGGCTTGAATTTTTCTTGACCATAGCAAATTCTATCAGTCACTGACTGGCCCACTAGAACCTGCAACTATACAGCTACATGGACATAATATACATAGTCACTAATTAAGATTTAAGCACAACACAGCTTTCTTTTTAAAAGAACATGTCAAGGTACCACTTGTATACCGACTTCTGTGTTTCTTTGCATTTGGTCGCCGAATGAGGTCAGTAATCTTTGTGGGTGACTGGGAGCAGTCCTTGGATCGCATTGGCCAGCTAGATGATCTTCGCCTCACTTGGAACGATGGCAGTTTCAATTCCCTCAGATGTTTCCTGAAAACATGTGAGAAATTCAAATCCTACAATAATGCAACTTTGAAGTTACGTAACACAATACTTAACTGTCTCCATATGCTCAAAGCACATTCTGGGTCACGGCATGATAATTTGCAGAGCTTCAATCCCACCACTCTCTCTGTCTCCCTATATTGCGCTAATATCCTTGGATCCATTCCATTCCATTCCTTTTCCTTTCTTCTTTCTTTGCCATTCACCCATCATTATCATCTGCCTCACACTTCTCCCTAATCACTCCACAGGTTTTACACCCAAATATAAAGTCTCACCTCTTTAAGAATTTTTATGTCCAACTTTTTCGGCCTCTCTCAACCTAAATGAAACCCACTATAATAGCAGAGCTCTCTTCTGTCACCTTTCTCTGGTCACTATGGCAACTGGACTTCAATCCATGTTAAGCTTGATAATTCAGAACATTCCTTACATATGACTCAAAGCTGGCTGCACGAAAAAGCTCGAGCACTGCACTTAGCTATCAAGCAGCATTTTGGAAATCTGAAGTTTACAACACAATTACCAGTACATCCTTTACAACATCCATCATACAGCTGCTGATTTATTCATCAAAACATCCGATAAATCCATGCATCCATCCATTCTCTCTATCCTCATCCCATGCCTCTATTAAATCGTCCATCCATCCATTCACTTCATGCTTCCCATCCACACTCCATCAAACCACTATCCATGTATCGATCCGTCCGTCCCTCCCTTCCTCTCTCCATAAGAATTGCGTGATATCACAACATTTATATAGCACCTCTCTCAAATCCCTACCCAGCTGGTTGTGACTCTCTTCCATGCCTGCGTCCACCATCCACCTCGAGATCTCCGGTGTCCGTCTGGAAACTGAGCTTCCGCAGCATAGAGCTGAGTGGAATGGATGGATCACAAAGAACTGCCATAGGAATCAGCGCCATGGCAACGGCTTCTGCACCGCACTCTCCAGGTGCGCAAAGAACCTCATCTTCCAAGACGTCGTCAAGGTTCAAACGGTTTGCACCTGGCTGATCGTCATCTTTCTCCAGTTCAGTGATGATTGGAAGACTTCCGGGGCTGAGGGCGTCCTGGCTGTCGATGGAAAAGGTTGCGGGACGCGACCTTGAGTCCGCCGAGTCGCAGACGTCAACGTCAGAGTTTGTTGAAAGGACTTCTAGAAAATTAATTTAAGGTGCAAATATCTGTATTAAAGCAATGCAATGCATGGCATAACTTTGGCAGAGAGCAATTAAAGGTTCAGTGATTTAAAATCTTAAGGCTGGCATGGCGTATCTAAAGGTAGGAAAAGTACTTAAAAATCAAAACTCTCCTGAGGACTTCCTGCCAACGGTGGAATTTGCAATCAATGGTAGGCCAACGTAGGGTGCTGACTAAAATACCGTAAGGCCAGTATTGTGTCTAAATGTTGTTTAATTTAAGTTAGGATAATGAAAATTGATCATGCCTCTCCTTGTCATGCACACAGCTCTTTTCTCTTTGCTTGTCTACAAGACAAAAGGAGGAAAAGAGAGGAAGATTGACAGTGACTTATGGCAGATAGACAGCGACTTAGGGCAGTAGAGATAATGGTAAGGCAAACGTAATGTACAGAAAGGTAGAGCATGATAAGGTAAGAAATGATGAAAAAAAAGGTCACAAGATTACATTATAATAAAATATCATATAACATATATATAATATATCACATCAACCTGGCTTCTTGTCGTCTGTTTCAGATTTCTCTTCAAACTTTGATCTTTTCGCTGCAAATGACTCATCGCGATCTTCAATTTCTCGTTTGCCGTTGTCAAGATTCTCGGCGGATCGTGATCGGAAAAGCTTGCTGTGCCGATGTTTGCTAACAATGCAACAAGTTGTTTGATTCTGGACAACCAGTTTATTACTTAATTAATTAATTAACTAAATACAGCAGACACAATCATGAAAAGAATGTTTAAGATCAGCACACATTTGCTTTTGACTACCATTGCAGGTACAGCATCCTGGATTCGTTATGCTTGGCAATACATAGATCTCAAAATGCAAGCAATCCAAAAAATGATATGATTTTGCTTCTACAGCAGCAATTGACATAATGGCAGCAACCTTGCACAGAGAACTCTCTTTTGAACCCTGATGCACAATAGTTTCTTTGAAGTGACACTGCTACTATAGCAACAGCTACCAAAGAAATATATCAACAGTAGTAAACAACTAAGAATTCTCTAGTAATCAGTGACATCATTGGCTGTTGTGACATTGCTATTGTATCAATAATTACCATAGTTATCTAGAAACAAATCCATAATAACTTTTACAAGGAAATTAAGAAAATACTCTGAATGAATGAATAGATGACACTGTCACATTAGCAACAATTAAAATAGAGCAATATTTACCATGGCAACAATAATAACAAGTCACCAGTTACCTAGCACCAAGAATTCCCTCATAGGTGTTGAGTTGCTGCATGAATCCAGGATTGGGTTTGACGCAGTTGCGCTTCTGTTTAACATACTGATAGGTATCGAGAAACGCTCGTCCGCACTCCTTCATCACGTACGCAATAACCTGTGTCATGAAATCAACACCTTGCGATAAAACTTGCTAATCTATATTTATTTTGAAAGAGATAAAATATGTTAACAATAATAATAGTAGCAATAATAATAGTAGCAATAATAACGACAGTTGATCTGGTGCCGTAAAATGGCCATGCCGTTACAAGGGCTCTTTACAGAGCAGCGTTATTAAAGCTGAAACCTTATGATGCCTTAAGCTTGCCATATGAATATGGAACTGAAGAGCTTCATAAGTCTGAATCTAGTCCAATAAACCTATTATATAACAATGAATCAATTATGGCATCGTAATATGATCAGTGGCTTTGCATACATGACAAATCAACAAACTATCCTGAAATGAGGAGGCTTTCAAAAGAAAAAGGCAACTTATTAATTACTCGACATATTTTAATAGCAAAGTTCTTCAAAAGAAACATTTTAAAAAGACAAAGATACACAAATAAATAATTTAATTAAACAAAACCATTAGTCTACACAATGCAACCCCATTTTGACCCTAGCTTGCTAGTTACGACACACTTTGTTGCTACATATCCTGTATCATTAGAATGTCTCTACAGGGGTCACGGTGGCACATTGGATAACACACTGGCATGGAGATCAACAGACTTGAGTTCGATTTCTGAAGCCCCGTAGGATAGACGTGCTTTGTAGGCTGATAATTAGCGCCCTCGTGTTGCAAGTCGTCTGTTCTGTTAGTACTAGTTAAGACCCGTGATTTGTTTTCTTGCAAATTGTTTCAATTGCATAACCGTACATTGTAACCAGTTGCGGTCTGTCAACCGAATTGTTCAAAAAAAAGAAATAATTATTTTGTTAACGAACCGTTGACGCTGAACGACTGACGCCCATCTTACAATGAACGAGAATTCGAGAATTATTCTTCCTACAAAAAAATTTATCAGACTACATTAGTACATGTATAGAATACTATAGATTAGATTAAAAAGAATAGAGGCAGTTACTGTGTAGGGATGTTGAGCAAGTCTTAACTCACAATTGCTAAGCGCCATTGATGTTCTGTCAAATGGTCAAATGTTCACTTCTGAGCTTTACAAGGGAAATATCAACACACAGTTGTTTTGTCTTGTATTGTATCGTATTGCCAGAAAACAAGAAAAAAGAACAACGACTCACTTGGCTTGCGCTATAAAGCTGAACGTGTCATTCCAATGTCGAAGGAGTTGCGTTTCCTCCGTGTCGTCCACTCGAACGTTACAGTATTTGAACATACCGGGAAAGAAATTGTCAATCTCTCGCGTCACGTTTAATATATAACCAATCCTGTACAACACATTCAAGCCTTTGCCAGTCAATTTATTTTATTCTTTGTTTATATGTAAGCACAGAGGATAATAAATTATACCCTAAGGCAGTGGTTCTTAACCAGTGTTCGACCGAACCCCTGGGGTTCGGTGAGCCAGTGCCAGGGGTTCGGCAGAGGTCCTCTGAAATATATACATATTCAGTGAAAAATCATCTGCTATTTTTTCAACTTTTATTTAATAAATTTTTTAAAAACCTTATTAAATTTAAAGCTGTTAATCCTGTTAACCTTAGTTTTGTCTTACTGCACCAGTGCACCTCCCGATAATTAACATCAGCAGGCATCTTTCTGTGAAGTAAAAGGGTAGGCCTATTACCGATAAGATATGTAATTTTTCGTTGTTTTTCTGCAGAAATAGCATCGTATGACGTACGCTAAAAGCAACTATTAGCCTACTCTTTTCTTATATACTTATACCACAGGGTATGTCGAGCGAAAAAGAAAAATTATAGTTTAAACTTGAGGGGTTCGGTGAATGGTCATGGATTTCTCTTGGGGTTCGGCTCCCTTGAAAAGGTTAAGAACCACTGCCCTAAGGGCAAAGGCAATGCAAAATGATCAAGTGTCAGATGATCACACTAGATAGGGTCATCATTAATGATAATGCAAGGTATGATAATGTGAAGAAGGTTTGCACGAGTTATAATCATGTGATTTATGACCACATGAAGTAGGATCATGTGAGGCATGATCATTCTATTCATGGTCGCATGTGCAATGATCAAGATATGATCATTTAAATTAGGTTCATTACAGGCATGACCACATGATGCATGATCAATTAAAGTTTTAACCATTTTGAGGTATAGCAATGTGATCATCCGATTTCTGATTGTACAAAGTTATACTGCGATGCGCGATGCAACCAGTAATCTTGTGAAGATTGACAATGCCAGCTACAACTAAACGAGGTACAATCATGCAAGGTACAACAGTATGATTCATGCAAGGTGTAAAACGCAAGGTATGATCATGTAATTCATGAGCATGTGACGAATCATCACATATGATTTATGATAAGATCAAGTGACTTTGTTCTACTACAATCTAATCTAATCTAAGGTCAGCATACTGCATAGGCATCAGTCATAGATCTCTTCAGGCAAAATTTAAGTAAAAATCCCAATGCATCAAAAGGTAATGTCACTTATGGCAATACAAAGTACGATCACATGATCATTGTGTGACGTTCGTACTTGTTCTGCTGAAGTTCTTCAAGATTCGATGCATTCCATTCAGATCCGAGGTAGAGATAATCGAGGATCTGAGACGGAGAGTCCATCTGTCGCATCACGATCACCATCTCCTCGTCCACAAAACGACGGAACGATGCAAGACTAACGTTCAACATCGCCTCCAGCTTCTCTCGCAACTACAACAATCACAGTCATCATCGTCGTCGTCGTCGTCAATCATCATCATCATCATCTCCAGTCACCAACATTGTTGTCATCAACATCATTGCCATCATCATTGCAACCTTCCCCGCAGAATCTATCTCTGTCGAAGACAAGTGACAGTTGCTTCTGTCGTCATCATCATCAAAATCACGTCCACTCAAAATCTGCCACCATTTCTAATTAAGGATTTTGCGGACCAAAACTTTTCCGTATTCACATTTGTTATGCAATACTCCTCAGTTTTCTGTGCAGTGTTTAACTTACTCATGAAATTTCTTAAAATTCTTAACTATCGACATTTAACATCATTTATCGCAGCATACAGATTTCAGGATTGAAACTATCCAATCCAATTATTTAATTACAATTATCATTACTAATAATTACTATCATCATTATCACTACTACTGCTTTTATTATTTTTAGAATCATCATCATCTACTTTAGTAACATTATCATTTATTTTGTTATTAGTTGTGACTAACATATTTGCTGGTGACTGTTTCTAAGTCAATGTCCTTTTCATTTGTCATGACATCACGAAGTTTGCGTTTGATTGCCAGCTTGAGTTTCAGGTCTTCTGTTGAACTAAACAACAAATCAAACGCAATTATGTTGCAATTATTTTTCATCCGATAAGTAAGATCAGTTGCCTGTTGCTACATATGGTTGATCCATTCATGGACAGTGATACACAGACACACAAACAGACACACAGATAAGCAAACAGCCAAACAGACAGAAACACAGATAAAAAGACAGGCACATTAATAATAATAATATTAATGTTTAGGGCAAAGTTATGTTGTGACTGCTGGTTTCTCTCTCCATGCCTTTCCATCCGTCTGCATGTACAGTTGTACACACATACACCTACGCACTGGTGGAACATCTGGTCAAATTTCGTTTGGCAAGAAAATGTACTTTTATTGTATTATAACCCAGTGCTTGCAAATGTCTTACCTATTGGCGGATATATTGCATCCAAGTTCGCTTCTGTGATGTTTGTAAAGCTAACATAACTTTCTACTATTGATGACATTTCTGATAAAACAACAGTAACATTTATATTAACTGTCATCTGTCTCTCTGTTGGTCTGTCTTTATGCTTTATGTCTGTCTGTCAGTGTCTGTCTTACTCGACTCCTTGGATTTGTTTCTCGAATTCTCCACTCATAATCCGGTTCCATTCGTAGATACAGTCTCGAGATGAGGTGAGATGATCGACATAATACGACACCCAACCATGCGACGACTTTTCTCTGTACTGGTGATGGTAGCGGGCATAGTAGACGGCCTTCACGAGGCTCTGAAGGGCTGACCTGAAGTTTCATTGACAAAAATGTCACATAATATTAGCACTGTCATAAATATTCAAATAAACATTTCTATGATGAATCTTCACAGAAAATTCTGAAAAGTACATCTAGAACTTCACTGATTATAATGTCAAGAATGTTCATGAACACATTTTTAAGGGTGGAAGTAAAGTTGAACTAAACTCTGAACATCATGACCATTAAATTGGATCAACGCTTTGGATGGAAATGCACAATTAAAGTCTGATTGACAGTTCAATATTACGGATATTCAAACAAAGATCTTAGGCGCAAACCAAACATCTGCCTAAGAATAATTCTATGAACATCAACACTTGTAAACATATCTTAAAGTTGAAATTAAGTTTGATGGATTTTAACTATTTAGGTTATATCTAGAACTTCTAGAGTAAAAAGCTTCCCCCATAGCTAGTCTAAAAGGCGGCTCTGCACTGTCTGCAGTCTGCAAATCGAAGTTTAGGCAACTTCACATTTTTAGCCTCAGGATACAATGGTGCATTGGTGTGTGGCAACTCCTTCTCCTCTACCCCCGATTGTTCCACTGGCAGTGTACAGTCATTTTGTAGCTTAGTTCTCTATGGTTGGAGGTTTAGAGGAGCTTGATAGAGTAGTGGTTAGCATACTGGAGGATCAATCAGCAGGATGGGCTTCAAATCTCAGACCCAGACCAGAAATTTGGCTTAAGTTTCTTTTCCGCCTGCACCATCCAACCAACTCAGCTGTGAGATAACACTTCATACCCATGGCTGCCTTGAGGCTACCTTCTTCTTCTTTACAAGGGGTGCAAGTGGAACACAACTCTTGAAATGTCTATATGACCTGGCAAAGTCTGAAGTGATTACCGGAATATGTCAATCGATGTCCCATAGGGAACCTACCACATGGCCTGGACAGAGACAGGTCGGAATGAGTATTTCTCTGATGTGGTAACAATGTCAAAGCCTCTGAAAAAAACAAAGCATAGCGATTGTGAGAAACACACATCAGACATTTAATTAAACAGTTCAGCCAGCCAACTATGATGGATCTATGACGATAACAACACATAATGATGACGGTCACTGATAACAACAATATTTAAATCAATTGCTGACTACATGATGATCAACAGAGATGAAATTGATGACCGACAATAGCAAAGACCAATTATCATCACATCTACTAATGATAAACAATGATCAATGCAAAACAAAACTAAAATAATGATAACGAATGATGATGGCAGATGATAATGATTACATGGCCCTTAATTAAACAGATAAGAACGCATGTATACCCATCTCCATCCATCTGGATGTCCATATCGTTGTAGATGGGTAGAACAAGACCGAGGGTGACGTTCTCTTCGACGACATCAACCCCAAGCAGGACGCTCTCTTGGACGACATGCTTGTCTCCTGTGGAAGCGACAACGAGGTAACGACTCCAACTGGAAGACGATGATGACGACGAAGAACCGGTTAAAGACGGAACTGGACTCTCGAGCTTCACAGCCTATTGATGGAAAGACGTGCAATGCCAATGAATAAATAGCTTAAGCAGATAAATACATTAAACAATAAGAAAAGTAGGACAAAGAAATAGAATGAGAAAGGGATCATCCTGAATCCAATAGGTCTATTAGTCCCACAAGTGTATCCTTTATGCACCTCAACCCTAGGATGCAAGGACTGTAAATATCAAGTGAGAAAATTTCAATCTCTGTAGTCCTCTGTTTCAGTGATGCGATAATCAATGAAGACCAATATTTATGTATACAGGAATGTACGTATAGTACGAAGTCATAATGGCCAATTGGTTAGAGCAGTTGGCCTTTAACGCCGAAATACGGATTCGATCCTCGTCCAAGGTGGTTACTGTGTAGAGACTTTGAGCAAGTTCTTCACTCACAATTGCTCGGCAATATAATGAAATTGTGCCATTGTGGCATGGGCACTTCTGAACTATGTAATAAGTGCAATATCCAAATACAGCTGCGTTGTACTGTATAGCAGTTAATTATATAACAGTCTATACAATGTATGCATAAAAGATTCTATTAATTCCTTACAACTGTGATACTGTCTTCTGGTCGAAGTATGTCGATCAGAGCTTGAATGTGGCTTGGACTTTCCTCTGTAAGGAAAAACAATAATACTTATAATACATTGTCAATTTTCTGAAACAGAGGACTAACTGAGAATAAAAAAATCCCTTCCAGATACGCATAATTCACTCATGTGCATAGAAGCTGGCTGACCCATTCCCGTTTTTAATATCTAGAATAATTCAATGGAAAAAGACTCCAGGTGAGAGCAGATCACATACTTGCATATTCCGTTATGTGCTCTGCAAACTGCAGGCATTGCATTGTTCTGAGTATATCAACGTCACCTTATTGCATATGCAATTATAAAAAAATTCTGTCTGCTTTTAATAAGATTATGTTCATTCATGCAACATCATCCTTAATAATTCTCTCCATGATCTTGCATACAACATTGGTAAAACTAACAGGTCAAAAATTGCATGAATCACTTCAGTTTCCCTTTTTAAACAGTGGCATAATGAATGAGGACATCTCCTCTCCATTCTAATGTAACTTTTTAAACTGGTTTCATCTCTATATCGGAGTGACTGTCTGGATTCAGATCTACTGAAAATCAGATGACTGTCAAAGAAATATTATTTGTGCTTGTATAACCAACCAGTTGACTGCACTAGAGTATAAAAAGGTGTCACCTAACAGCTGTATTTCACAGCCATGCTTGGTCACGTTACAATCCAACAATGTCACAACACGAAACTACGATTCATGCATATTCATGACCCGTATATTGGGCTGACATGTGAGTGGGAAGATGTATCATAAATACTCCATTAAGTTATACACTAACTGAATGCTTCCTTAACGCATTATAATATGCGGTTGCATCTCGTTCATTATTAAATAGCAGCACAATGAGCCAATTTTAGACAGCACCTGTGAACTTTTGTTTATGAATAAATTGCATAACAGTGCCGATGTTAGTTACATTGAACAGTTCAATACAGCCAGCTTCAATACAGACTAGATGCATTTAAGCGATGTCATCTGTGTAAAAAGAGTTAGAGGCCAGTTCTATTCAGTTTTAAGCATAAAGATGATGTAATATTTGATTTCTAATAGGGCTGGCACTGATTAAAATCATTTTAATCGCTTAATCTTCAAAACTTAATCGCAATTGATTGATTAATTTCGATTAAAATTTTGTTGTCATCTTGAATTTTTCGATCAGCATTATGAAGTAACAAAAATTAATCAAATATCAATCAAAAAACCAAAAATTAATTGATTACAACTTTTAACAAGTGACTGGTTTTAAATTAATCGTTAAAATTCGCAACCCGATTTAGAGCAAATCAATCAACAAGATTCGATGAACTCTTCAACATTGTGTCAATGCAGTATACCAACACTGTATTGAAAAATATACAAATGAACTTTGATATTTCATAACACACGAAATGAACAATGCATTCAGGTAAACGAATTGAATTGCTTAAATATAATATTCACTTTACCACGTAGAAGGCAATTATACTTAAGTTAAACCAAGCAAATTGAAGTTACAAACACTTGTGTAAGATAAAGCAAGGGAGAGGTGGCAGTTAAAGATAAATCAATTCTATACCTAGAGACCTCTTCAAGTGACTTACTGCAGCGACTCAGTAACCATGGCGACTTCTTCATGTTGCTGACAAGAGTAACAAGTCGCGCCAGTTTGCTGTGATTTGATTTGCAAACTACTTTCAGACTCAGCGACTCCGAAGTCGGAGTCTGCAAGGGTTTCAACTCGACGTCCGTCATCGTAGGTCCCTGGATAAAGAACCAAATCCTATTCAACAACTTCTGTAAGGTGAATGCAATTTATATAAGAACAAAATTAATTAATTATTAATCATGCATGTCATTGGTATAATAAATTTAATTAAGTTAAGGCAAGGTTGATAGTCATGCATTAGACATTATTGATCATCTGATCATTCCACTGCAATACATGACCTTGGAGTTACGCTGGATCAAGAGTTCACCTTCACTCCTCATATTCACTGTCTCTGCTGTGATTCACACCACCAGTTGTGCCAGCTAGCTCCGCACTGTTGCTCAAATGCTTACCTCACACGTCACTGCTACACTAACCAAATCCTTCATCACAGCCCGACAAGAGTGCTGCTGCTCACTCTATGTCAGCCTCCCAGCTGATCAGTTGGGATGCCTGGAACAGGTCCTGCACTCTGCTACACATCTATGCGGATGCATCCTCAAATTTGGTCATGTTTCTGGCTATAAATTATTTTTAACAGAAAGAATGCAGTCAGCGAGCATAAGTGAAGTTCGAGATCCGTGAGAGCGACCACTTCAGATCTGAATTTGCATTATACATTATCATGAATCTCATGGTGAGGATCTCATGTATTAGACTAAATTAGAGGCTTCATTTTCATAATCTAGGCATATAATACTATAGATGTGAAACGGTGGCCAAACTGTCTGACCTCTCGTTTGCAAGTATATATGATCAGCGTAATCATTATAAATCCACACTTAATGGGAAAGCAAGTGGACAGAAACTACAAATATTTTTCTGCCTCTCCTCAGTTGACAGTTCAGCATGATATGATAACTACATTTCCACAAAAACAAATTTAGCAAAGGTCTTTTAAAAGTGTCAAGATCCTGTTCTATGACGCATATAAAAGCAAAAATAACACACTATTCGAGAGCCACTGAGTAATTAATGGATATATCCAGACAGAATATTTTAAAGGCTAACTGAAAGCTGTAAAGATGAAAGGTCAACAGTTGTGCCATGCGACAGAGAGTGATGAACATCTGTGTCTATCAGCTGCTATCAAGATCCTATTAATTTTACCGTGAAAATGATTGCAGGATCTTTGCAGTCAATAAGAACAATGTTCATCATCATCATCAATATATTAACATTAGCATTTTCATCACAGTCATTAAATCTTCAAAGGTCATCAAATGCTTTAATAGCTAGCACATTACTTCAATTTTCTCAAAACATATCACCACTAACAATTTCATAATCAGTATTAAATTATCAGTACGGTATTAATTATGTGCAAGCAAAGCAGAATGTTTGAAATCTTGTCACATGCATGGCCAGTGCCTTCAGAGTGCCCTCAACTGTGTCACAATGGTTGACTAGCGATCATGTATCATTCTAGTGGCATTAAAAAATTTATAGTCACTCCCAACCTCTGTTGGCTGAGCACTGCCTGTTTGAATAAGTGGTGCTATATAAATGTATTATTTTGTATTCTGTCCACAATTGGTTTCTTACCACTGCTGAGCACAACTGACTAATTAATGCCTGATAAAGTGGTGCCAGATATGTACATTGTACATAAATTTAAAAATATGCATGCTGTGTACCTATTATACAATATACAAGTACACATATATATAAAAAAATATAATATAATTTTAATGCAATAATGTCAATATGCTATAAGGATCAAATTAACAAAACATAAAAGAAGAAATTAAGAAAATAAGCTGACAAAAAAGCCCAAAGGTTTTGTTGAGCAGGATCAATCAATCAATCAATCAATCAATCAATCAATCAATCAATCAATCAATCAATCAATCAATCAATCAACCAACCAACCAACCAATCAGTCAGTCAATCAGTCAGTCAGTCAGTCAGTCAATCAATCAATCAATCAATCAATCGCTCTATTATAGCCAACCATAGGTACCAGAACAAGTTATGAAAACATAGTTTCTGCAGTTACAAAGAAAGGGCCCAGAAAGGATAACAGATTTCGTAACTTAGAAACACCCTAATATCAAATTATATCAAACATTGAGCGACGGCAGTTAGGCAACAGAAAAAAAACATAACTAATATTAATCCTTTTTTCTGCTGTCTGACTGACATTATTACAGTGCACCCTATATTTCTAAAGTACAACTTCAAAGCTAAGAGTAGGGCACAAGCTTACTGTTGAGCACTGCCTCAAGTCAGAAGGAAGGTCCAAGTCCGGTATACAGAGAGACAACAGAGAGTGACAAGGTGATGCTAAGGTGGGTTTCATTGAGGGTGAGAAAGTTTAGAAGGCAGAGTATTGGATGGGCTAGAGTAGGAATTCTGTAAGAAGCAAGACTTCAACTTGAAGCTGAAAACCTGTATAGTGATAAGTACAGCGAACTGGGGTAGACAAGTTCAAGAAACAAATAGAGCTACATAAAAGTTATGGTAGTTATAAAAAACAGGGAAGAATGGCAGCATTGGATTCCAGGAACCAGCCAGTTGGAAAGAACATGGAATATAATAAGCATAACATGGAATATAATAAGCATAACATGGAATATAATAAGCATAACATGGAATATAATAAGACCGCTCTATTCTGCCTCTATCTGTGACTGCCATAATGTTTACGTGCTACCGAGCCGTTGGTAACATCTACCGGGCAACTCCTAGTTCCGCGGGCTCGTCTAGCTGCCAGAAAATGCCGAGTTTTCTCGGTTTTAGGGCTGTCCATCTGGAATGACCTCCCTTCAAAGCTGCATTTCTTACATCTGACCAGTCAAACTTTGTTTCATAAATCTCTAAAGTTTTTTTCCTTTCATCGTGGCTGGGCTGGGAGCGCCTCTGAGTAGATCCTTGAAGGGGCGCTATATAAATCCACAGAATGAATGTATACAAAAGTCAAGGTATGTTTCTTTCAACCAATCACATGAATTTTTAATATTAAAACCACGAGTAAAATTTGAGATTCATGGCCTTGCTCCAAATTTTACCAAACTTTACCTGGTGATAGCTGGTACCATGTTATCACCAGGTAAAGTTTGGTAAAAATTGGAGCAAGGCCGAGAATCTCAAATTATACCAAACCACACATTTTGTAAAATATGAATAAGCAGCGGTCCCCGATACGACAATTACGCCGAAATAACATCAATGCAAATAGACATTTAACTAGAACCAAATAGCAGGACGGCTCACGCTATGCCGTTTTATACAGCTGAAATAAATTTCTAAGAAGACAACAACAATGACGGTTGATAAAATAACCATTTAACTAACTTGGGGTTTCTTTGATAAAATCAACGCAATGTTATACAATTTTGCAGCGAAATTTGCGATGACTTCCTAAACGATCTAGTCTGCTAGAAATATTTTGAACCCTAGAAAAATCCTGCCAAGCAAAAGTTATACCTCGTTAAAACCAGAAAAATGCACAGAAAATGAATATGAGAATTATACATTTGTATCGCATACGTATAAAAAGTTATTCACCCAAAACCCCCCAAATTTTCTAATTAAATATATCTTCAGAACTATTAGTCATACATGAAAGGAAATTGTGTCAAATCATATATTTAGAAGGTTAATGGTAATAGCCGACATAATATAAATCATGGGTGGGGGCATCATGGGTTCAACCCCCAGAAAAATTTTTTTTAGAAAAAAAGTTAGAATTTGTTCCTTATTTCTGTGTATCTTGTCGCCACATGTGGCAATAGCAGAAATAATATTAGAAATCATGGATTTAGTTAGGGTGGGGCTTTGTGGGTTCAACCCCCCCCCGAAAATTTAAAAAAAAATTTAATTAAACTTTTTTACAAATTTTTTTGTCTCGTGACCATGCCTGTTGGAAATTGGAAATGCTAATTGAAAACCCCTCAATTTTTATGGATATGCCCCTGATAAATATCAATAAATAACCATAAAGGCTACTGAAAGCATCTCTTTAATGGTTATTGCTTCACAGCGAAAATCTGATACCCTTTGAAAGCCAAGGAACTGTCATATAATGGAAAGCATTACTTCCGTAACAGTCTAATTAATTCCATTTAGTCATCAAAATGCAAGTTATCCCACACAATGCTTTACATGGACACAAACCCAGAGATGGACATGGACACAAACCCAGAGACATCCACTGAGGAATCATGTTCACCATCTGTGTCAGTCAGTTGCATCATTGATGTCATTCCACAAGCAAGGGGTCAGTCCAGGCAAAAGCATAATGTTAGGTTACAATAGGGTATGGTTGTCCTCATCTGGGTAAAAAGAATGTCACAGAAATCCAGAGAGCAAAGAGGATGATGAGAGGTTATCAACACAAAGTACGTATATCCTGCATGCAAAGTTATCGGTGGTAGAATAACATGGCTTCTGACAACAGATTTGTCAGAGTGCATGAAACGAAATGAGGACATCAGACAGAAGCTGTGGTGGCAAGACACAAGAGACCAGGCTGAGGTAGTATGGACATGTAATGACAAAAGAAGGTAGTTGTGTCAAAAGAATCGTGCAAGTGGAGATGTAATTATGGTTGACGCAGACGAAGAACGACAGAAGAAAAGATGGGAGGATATCATGCAAGAAGACCTGAAGCTGCTCAAACTGAAAAAAGAGGACACTGGAAACAGAGACAAGTGGAGGAGAAGTATCAGAGTGGCCAGAGGGATGAATTCTATCCTAAAGGGAAAGAAGAAGCAGATATATGTCAGAGTGCAAACAGTGGTGGAATTCCTTCTCACAGTGGTGCATAGCGTTTTGGTAGAAATTTTGAGCAATGAAAATTAGTCTGTGACATAGGCTACACGCGAAAACCCGCATGCATTTACCCATATCTCAAAATGTACAGAACTTCATAAATATTAATTTGAGGAAAACTAAAGGTTGCACAATGATTATGAACAAGATATTAATGCTAAATTATAGCAGTGACATTAGAAGTGGAAATGGCAAATTTACTGCAGCAGCAGAAGTTGGCTGAGTGAACAAACCACAGTCTTTATGTTAAGTTATTGCAGTGAAAAGTAGAAGAAAAAATGAGAGATTTGAGAGAGGCCAATAATTTTTGCAACAGTTGGTGTCAAGGTAATGTTTTTTGAGCAAAGGATCTAGACCCCATTTGTCATTAATAACATTAGGGATGACTTTGCACGTGTCATGGTTACCTGTTTAATAGACCTGTTCCCCTCTGAAGGTTGAATCCGTCTCTCTCTTCTTTCCTTCGCTCAAAGCATAACATTGACACCAACCTTTGCCAAAATTATCGGCCTAACTCAAATATCTCTTTTCTTTCTAAGACTTTTGAACGCCTTGTCTCTCTGCAGTTTCTACCTTACCTTGAGCAATTTGGTCTCCTTCCTGCAAATCAGTCCGATTTTAGGGCACTGAGACTGCTCTCTTTTCTCTACTGTCTGAAATCTATCCAGCAGTTGATGTGTCTGAGCTTACTCTATTGGTCCTCTATGATGTCTCCTCAGCTTTTGATATGGTTGATCACGATATTCTTCACAAGCCTCTTGAGACCTTCTATGGGGTTAAGGGCCTTCGCCTTTGTTGGCTCCTTTCTGAAAGAACCCAGATGACTATTACTGGTGAATCCGAACACAATGGGTCCACGTTAAACTGGGTGATCCTAAAGGTTCGGTTCTTGTGCCTCTCCTATTTATTCTTTACATGGGTGACATCTCTCTTTTCCCGACCTGTGGTGCTGCTGGCCATCTCTTTGTTGAAGATGTCCAGGCATTTGGCCATAGTCCAATATCTTTACAGCTGATTTTAATTGGGTTCATCACATCTCTTACTAATCATTTTCACTCCTCAATGTCCTCTAATCACTCTCGCTTAATACTTCAAAGACTCAATATATCTGGTTAACTAGTTATCCCTCAGCAGCTTCAGAAGCTTGATCATCTGCTCTCAGAAAAATGTACGCTCTTTTCCTTTTCGTCAAATGTGCGGGATCTGGGTGTTGCACTTGATAGCTCAATTACCTTAACCAAGCATATTTCCAATCTGACACGCTCCTCTTATATTACATTTAAGACGCCTCAGAGGCATTAGCATTTCTGTCTCCATCTTAACTACCTTAATTCATGCTGATTGCTCGTCTTCCCAAGCACTCTCGCATCTCTACCCTTATGTTTGATGAACTTCATTGACTTCCTCTCCATGCTCGCACATGATTTATGATCCTCACACTGATCCTCAAGACTCAGCGAAGTCTTGCCCCAAATATACGGCTGATGTTATGCTTTGTCCTCAATCAGTTTCCTCTCACCGTCCACTTTCCTCATTCAACTGGCTTGATTTCTTGCTCTAGAACTGCTAGGCTCAGTCTAGATTATTTGTCTCAATTGGTCCTTATCTTTGGAATGTGCTTTCTCCTTCTGTTTGGTCTACTCTTCTGTCTGGCAATCTCTCTTCTGCATTCTCTCTTTTGAAAACCTGCTTCTTCTGGCAGTGTCTTGCGCACTGGGAGCGCCTCTGAACGGTTCGCTCTACTACAGGCGCTCTAGGAATGATTAAATGATACAATACAATATGAAATACAATAGAAGTAGAAGTTAGGTAAGTATACCGCTTATATACAGTATACAGCCTCGCAGTTTAGTACAGTGTAGTGTCAGTTGTGTGAGAGTTAAATCAGTAGCTCACATGAGTTGATGTAGGCCTAATCAGACGAACGGCCTATGAATAAGATGCTTCCCTAAGCCAAGAAAGCATGGCTAAAGTGTCCTAAATAATTTTATGACACTGTACGTATTGAATTATGGGTAAATGCAACCCGAACCCGTTCGTGTTAACGTTGCGGAAATCCTCGACTAACGCAAGTCGTATGTATTATCGCCCATGTACAAAAAAATGCAAAAATACTAACTTACAGTTCTCCGATTAAAGTATAATTCTGGATACTGAAATAAAACCTTTTACTCTAACATATACTAGAATTATACGCCTGGCAGGATTTTTCTACACCTCCAATGTATTTTTTAATCCTACGTGCGGACTAATCGCTCAGCGACGCTCACCCCTACACGTTTGGCGATAGCCAATTCCAAGATACTAGAAATTAAGGTTGTGAAAGCACGTGCATTTTCAGAGTCATCAAATATTAATTTTAATATCATCGCAGTATAATAACAAATAACACTTTGTTATTTATACAATATCATGCATCAAAGACGATGTATGTATGCATGTATCCTATAATTGCATACTCGTTTATTAAAAAAACACAAGAAGCAAAACGTTCCACCATCATTACTAATCACACACCATCACCTTCCTCAAACTCCTCTATCCATTACACCTCGGGCTTTTCATTCGAAACTTAAGATAGGCCCACGATTTTTCAAGAACTCTCACCCTGTCTCATCTGATCCTCCACCCTCCAACTCCCGGTTCAGATTACGCCCACCTTTAAGAGTAGCCTAAGTCCTGAATTCTGATCCTAGTCTTTCTTGAGTCTCGACTAGCCTACGGTAATTACTAATCCCCGTTAAGTACCATTTTCGAAATTGCACCACGTCATGTGATTGCTATGTACTGAACAGCCTTTATCCACAGTATTAATTAATTGTTATTAATTTTATACTGTGGCCTTATATCCCAATACTCATTTACCAACGTTATGAACTTCAACGAAATGCACAACTAGCTTTTCTAATAACCGTGGTTCCTGTTTATTATTCTTTATTTACCTCCGACTCGCTCTTGGCAAATAAAACTAAAAACAGGTCTTTGCTCGCATCGTATAAATTAAAATTTCTTAAATGTCGTGAGAAAAGTAATCGCGATTAAAAACAATCACGATGACGGATGGTTTTGAAGGATTTTGTGTTGGCAAGGCGACTGAAGAAGACCCTTGTCGTGTGGGGTGCACGGATAACCCCAATGCCCGCGTTTTGCGTCTAGTTCACATTTCCGATACGCACCTCGGTCACGCGAACCTAGTTATCCCGATGGGCGATGTTCTTGTCCATTCAGGCGACTTTTTCGACACCCACACACGTGGAAATTTCCTCGACGAGATCTCAGAGTTGGACAAGTTCTTTACTAGCCAGCCACACAAATACAAGATTTTCGTTGCGGGGAACCATGAGCTGAGTTTTTTGGGGCAGTCGCTGGATCGAATTCGGGCGCGCTTGCCCAGCGCCATTTATCTGCAAGACAACGCGGTCCAGATAGAGGGATTGAAGTTCTACGGATCACCTTGGACAGGGAAGAGGAGATCCCCTGCATCGGCGTTCGTTGCTCCGTACCCCGAGCTGGGCAAATACTGGGTGATGATACCGAAAGATACAGATGTATTGATTACGCACAGTCCACCACACCGGATTCTTGATAATCACGGAGGTATGGGCTGCCCTCTGCTGAGGGAGCTGGTCCTCAAGCAGATCAGGTGAGACTCTTATGGGATGTAAGCCTCTGTCAGGATAATAAGAAAGGGGTAACAGATTAATCGATTCAATGTAAACAGACCACCACCTTGAAAATAACCTTTTTCTTATTGCTAGAATAAGGTAGACTTTTACTACATTAATTAGCATGCCAAATGGTACCAAATTCCATTGAGAAACCTAATGTATCAATTTTATAGATTGAACAGTGCTTAAATGTGGACAATTTAGTTCCCTGCATCCATCTTGGACGCCATCTTGAAAATGACCCTTTTTCTAATGGTCAGAATTAAATAATCTTTTACTATGTTAATAAAGCATGTACTAAATAATTTTTAATTCCATCGAGAAACTTCAGTATTCAATTTCACTGGGGTCAAGCCATAAATTAACCTGACTTATTTAGAATGCTTTACAAAACTTCGATATTGATTTTTTTAAAACCTGCTCGTCACCTGTGGAAGGCATGTGGACATTCCAATCAGAGATCAACACATGATGTCAAAGAGTTTTGCAAGAGCAGAATATAAGCATACCATTAGAAGTAAGATCTATTGGGAAGATGCTTATGGTGGTTGACTGTAGAATTTCATCCACTGCCATCTCATTCTCTACTCTCCTCATTGCGTTGTTATGTTGATGTTATCTTATTACAGGCCGATTGTCCACCTATTTGGACATGCCCACCAGTCGTCGGAAGTTATCGAAAAACATGGTGTCGTCTTTTCCAATGGTGCTCAGGTGGGCTTCGAGAACTGCGAACCAATCGTTATCGACCTATACCTTCCTCCGACTTTGGCATCAAAGACAAAGCTTTACAAGACTCCGATCTGGAAAGAGGAAGAGGAACCGGTGGAAGCAGCCGCTAAGAAGCTTGCTTGCATCATCGTTTGATCAAGCACCCTGAACTCTCACAGTCTCAGATGGGCTGGTTCATCATGGACCATGAACAATGTGATCACACAGTCAGTCATGAGCTTTTCTGATCTATCATTGAGTATTTTAGATCTAACCTCATGGTATGTACCATGTAGGTAACATCCTGAGGTAAGAGACATATAAGTCCTCAACTGATCATTCTCTGATCCTTAAAATGGTCCTTGAACCTGCATCTGGTAATTAACTATCTAGTCCTTTCTATGTGATTCTGAAAGTCTTGGCTGATTATGTTCTCATGCATGTATACTATCCGCCTCAAATCGTCAACTGCTAAGCTCTGTAATACTCGCTACGTCGTCGTATTTTATACCTCACATTATTTTTATCTGAACAATTCACTTCCGATGTCCAAGCAAATTGATTCAAATGCTGGATGAATTCTGATTTTCTCATCTCAGCTCTTAACTTCCAGCAAAAAGATCTTTATTGCTTGGACTTTGACTTCATTTAATGTGTAGTGTGGCATATGTAATTTTCAACACGAAAAAATCTGATCCTTTTGATTTGAAATTTTATCTTGCTAGGCATGACCTGCCTGAATTCAAGATTGACCTTCAAGCTGGTTTTTTACCTACAGGCAAACATCAATTTTCGATTAATGTGATTGCACTTGAGTATTTGACATAAATTGTTTTTAATGTTTCAATTTAACTGTGAATATTTTCTTCTCAAGCCTTGTTTGTTTAATTTTGACCTCATGGGTTTTTTTTGTTGAATCATCACTTTTACCAATAAAACTTTAAACAGTGATACTAATACTTTCACTGAATCTTCTAAGTCAACGGGGTTTAGCTGTTATTGAGTAAATTTTGTCTGTATTCTCTTATTTTGGTATGTTGTCTCTAGTCTTGATGTACTTCTCAACCTATCATAAGTCTTGGCTCAGCCATTTGAGCAGTTAAATCAAATGCTAGAACTTTCGACTCAAGTGATTAAAACTCATACTCAAAAATCAACGAGCTGCTCATTTTGTAACCTACACTTCAGATGACTAAGGACTTGGATAATTTAGTTGTACTTTTCACTCAGCTATGTTAACTCGGAGTGTCACCGAGTTGCACTTTTAACTTCAACATAAACACTTGTACTCAAGTACAAGTGCCTGGATAGTTAGCACTTGCGTTCTGCAATGCAATTCCACTGAAGAACTTTTTACTTGAATAAATCATTGAATATATCAACTCACGCCTCAACTGTCTGCACGTTTGGCTCAAACATTTTTCACTCACTTATCAGCTATCTGTATTTTTCGCTCAAATGTTTTCACTTGCACCTCCAACGTATGTGCATTTGTGCTCAAATATTTTGACTCATGCTCATGCCATGAGAGCAAACTGTACACTGCTTTTGAATGACTCAGTGGGCAATAAGTCCTTGGACATTTAAGCATCATTAGAGTCCTATTTGGGGCAGCTGGTGGTGAAGCAAATTATTACTGTACAATGACGTTAGGCTTTCAGATAGACGAAGCAGCATTTGGGTTATTAAATTATACACATTCTTGCCTAACATATGTATATAAAATTGTATGCAACGATCATGCATAAACATACTTAAGCTCTGTAAGCAATCAAAAACGCTACATTGGAACAAAAGTTTTGTTGGAAGATGCTGTAGAATGTCTAGCTACATACTTGAACTACATAATTTGTCAATTGACTTGGGGTGGAAATTTAACTAAGCCAGAGAAAACTGTCAGCCTTAAAAGCTATGTTCTTAATTGACCTGTGTACGCTATTTAAAGAGATGCTTCTGGAAACCAGAAGACTGTATCAAAATTCTACACTGTTTATCTCAAAAGCAAATAAACTTGAGATCTGCTAAGTACTGCAAACATTACCAACATTTAAAACTTGATATAAATCAAGTTTTCTTCAATGAGCCACTTTGAAAATGTTAATTTTTATTAACCAAATCAACTTCAAAATGAATATTCATAAATAACAGTTTGTTGTTATTTTGCCTGCAATTAGAAGGCTAACTGAATCTGAGCTGTCTTTAAAATGATAATTCTTAAATTTAAGCCCAAACCCGTAAATCAAAACTTATGCCAAACAGAATATCAGAAAACGATATTCCATCCTTACGCAATAAATATTTCACCTGTTTATTTTGTAAATGATCTCTTTGTTGGTAATTCTCAGTTTAGGAATTATGTGTTGTCAGGGGCTTCTATCCCCCCTAAGCAGCCGGGCGCAATACATATTCTTCCCCCCCCTTATTGGGCCGACCTACTCTCCCGGCAATATGTAGCCTAATCTTGTCTCCAACTATAGGGAATGAAGGTTTCTGGGGGGAGAAACAAACAAGCGTCCAGCAGACGATCACCGAAACACGTAGCGCCAAGACGGGGGAGGGGTTTTGGGTGTGATATGCGTCCCCCCCCCCATTATAAATTTTTGCAATTTTCGCATTGCAATTTCTGCAATACAATAAAATACAATGTGGGTCTACATAGGCCTAATAATGATGTTGTTTTTCTAAGTGTTCAAATAACAAAATATTTTGAAATTTGACAGTCTGAAATTTGAAAGATAACACTGGAGATAAGCCATTTAGTTCAGTGTTTAATCAGTGTGTGTTACCTAGTCACACGGCCTTGGGGAATTTAGGTTTTGGGGAGGGGTAAATGGCTGTTTAGGGCGAGCGGAAACCGCTAAGACAGAAATTTTCTGACAACATTTTTTAGTCTTTCGCCTAATTTACTTCCTTGAAACATACATTTACTTCCCCAAAATGCTGATGCATGACCTTATTTTTAGTGGGCCTACTTCGATGCTTTGCGGTCAAATTCTTCTACAGACGGGATAACTGCACTTGTATAAACCTGTCAAATTTATAGGGGGGGGGTCAATGTTGCATTATATACTTTTTACGGAGGGGGGGAAATAATTCTATATACATGTTCACAACACCTATCGATTTTTCTGAAAACTTTTTATTCCTGGGGAACTCCCTTCCAGAGATGTCTAGATTAGACACTGCATTTAGTTGTACAAATATAGTATTTATACAAGTAGGCCTATTAATATTAAATCAAATCATTATAATATGAATGTATCATTTATTAAAATAGTAGGCCATAAATAATATTATTATAATTAGGTAATAGTAAATTTTATCGTGGCGTATTAAAACAGTTCATGTGATGAAATAATGTAGATAGTAATACTATTATAACTAATACAATGTTGAAAAATGTTTATGGGGGGGAAGTAATTTCTGGGGAAACTTCTTCCTAGAGATGACTAGATTAAACACTGCCTCCATGGCTGGCCTTCCCCCCCTATCGACGTGAGTTTTGGCTTTCTTCTGTTTCCCCCCCTGTTTTTCACTGGGCGCAAGTCGCGCCCGCCTATACATGGGATAGAAGCCCCTGTGTGTTGTGTTATATTTAATTGTGCACAGAATTTGTTTCTTGCTCAAGATGTTTGACAGGTTTATCACTACACGAGTTTATACACTTTCATTAAATTTGCATTTATGTTTTATCTAATTGAAACTTGTTCTCACCTTTCAAGTGACTGATTGGCTTTAGGAAAGGTTTATAATTTTGAGCTTGTTGATAATTTCCTTATTATATGAAGATCTCGTTTTGAATATGCTTAGTTTGCATTCATAAGAGAGCAATACTGATAATGCACTAATGAAGATGCAAATGAATGTGTTGTCTTGATACTCTTGAGATATGCTGTGGGATATTTTTTTGAGATTTTCGATTCCTCCGATTGATATGCTAAGCTTATTCAAGATTTGCCAAAAGCTGAAAATGCTGTACACAAATATGTTACCTACACGTTCTTGTAAGTAATTTTTATATATATATATTATATTATATTATGTATATAATATATATATATATACTTATTTTGTGAAAGGCACGGCCTATTAAAAACTGAAAGACACACAAACACATAGCATCACAATACAAAAATGCAGACCAACTTTCCATTTATTCTGTAAGCGTTATAAACACATTTGTAATCTAACATAGCTTGACATGATATGAGGTGTTGAATACTCTTATGTTGATCCCTGGTGGCAGTGGTGATATTCTGCAGATGGATAAACTTTTTTAAACTTATTTCTGTACGTGTATATATATACTTATATATTCATTTATTTATTCTTACTATTTATAAGGCATTTCGCATCTGAGTGAACTATTATGAAATTTTATTAATATTACTCGTATGTGGTGTTATTGTTTTGATTAGGATTAGTCTGGTTTTTACCTTGATTGTTGGTGTTGTTTTGTTGATCTTTTCTTGCTGGATACAGAGCTGATTAGTCAGAGTGCTTGGCTTATAATTCTGAGTATGTACAGTTTTGAGCTTCCTTTTAGGTGGTCATTGTATCTGTAAGGTGTTTGAGCAGGTTATTTGCTTGCAAAATTGATTGAAGCCTCAACTTCAGAGCTCTCCACTTGCCTTGCATAGATCTATAATTGTATTAAAAGTGATGGTAAATATATAAAAAATTACCAGAACTCATTTTATTTTGAAATTATATCATCAATGCAGTTATGTTTGTACTTATACCCGTAATTGCAAAATTTGATGTTCATGGATTTTTAATCTGTTTTGCTAAATACTGGTATTTGAAAATTATTTATGAAGACTGGGATTGGGTGACACATCCCTTGATCAGCAAAACTGGGGCCATAGGCCTAAAGGTGGCAGATTCGTAAACATGACATGCTGGTTGTCAGGACAATGCGCTAGTTAAAAATATTTGCAGATCTAAGTGCTGCTCAGAAAGTGCATTTTTCATTAGATTTGTTATCATTGAATGTGAATGTTTGTAAAGGAGAATGACTCACGTTAAATATTAAATTATGTTTGTCAGGTAAATGCTTTTATAAATGTTTAGTTTAAGAATGATTTATTATTTTTGGTTATGTGTTTGCTATTTTCGATCGTTTTACATCGCTTTGATGACTTAACAATATTTCATTCGTGACATCAGTTTAGATGACTGCATGTATGTATGTATGTATGTATGTATGTATGTATGTATGTATGTGTGTATGTATGTATGTATGTATGTATGTGTGTATGTATGTATGTATGTATGTATGTATGTATGTATGTATGTATGAGCACTTGATATTGCGCCCCCTTCAAGATTTAATGCGTGCTCACTGCTCATTAATATTTATGATCATTAAATATTTCTCACAGATACTGAGATTTACTTATTTAAAAGAAATTATGTTAAATTATGTATTATTTATTTATTATTCATGGTAACATGTTTACTAAATATTTTCAATTGTTCACAACACTTGAATGACTCACCAATATATTTCAAGTAAATATTTGTGAATTTGTAATGGCACCTTGACTTTTATATCTCAATAAAATGATGAATATTAATTATAGGTTTTATGGCTGTGCTTGTACACGCTATAATGCATTTGTGACAACAGTTTAAATGTATGCATGCTCATGAATATTTTGGATCATTAAATATTTCTCACTGATACTGAGTTATTATTATTTGAACGAAATTTTTCATGTCTTTATACATTTGAATTGGTATTTACTTGAAGCTTTTATTAGATCCAGCAGATGTGAAATCGCAATTTGGAACAATGGGACCCCATCTATCATCCAGCTATTAAAAATGCTATTGTCTTCAGTGAGCTGTGATGACGAGCAGTCTCCTTCATTTGTGATTCATCTGACCAAAACCAGGTGTATGTCGCCGCATCGCATGCTTCTGATATAATGAGCAAAACGTGATAAAAACTAAAAATAATTTTACAGAAAATTATGAATAACCGCGTTTTAAAAACATTAAAACAACAATTTATGAAAAATCTAATTTTAACGATATTTTGGATGGTTTTTGAAGTGGTTATTGTTTAAATAATTCAATGAGTTTTCCAGAAATTTTCCACTTTTCAGCCATCAATAAACCATATTCGGCATATTAAAGCTAGCATAACAAAGGAGGCATGAGTAAAAAGCCCAGACTTCCTTCTAGCCTAATGTGCAATCTGTTTCTTTGCTGCAAATTTAATTCAATTCCAAACATGGTTGCTAAAGAATTTTGCATTCCAATATTATAGGAAACTTTAAATGAGAATTGTCATTTTAACGGTTGAACCACATTTTTATTCATAACTTTGGACAGCAACATGGTAGAACAATAAAAATTTGTGTCATTTTAAAGAAGATACTTTATTTTTTTACAAGATGTATGCCAGTAATATTGTACAAAATTCGACTTAAGCCTGGTTTTGGTGAGATAGGTCACATTATTTTGACAAGGCGCAAGAGATCTGTGACGTAACGCTGAAATCACAAGTGTTAGCGGCATGAACTTGACATAATCTACAGCTGCCCAACGACACAGCATTCATTTCAATGTCCAGTTGCTCTGCCTCTGCGCTTACTTTGGCTGATAGATTATGATATTGTTTGTGACATCACCTGAAGAGACCTTCGACTGACATTTTCTGCAATAACATTGCGATAAAGACTGTATAGAAGTATGTTGTTTAATACATGACCAACTGACCAAATATATACAGGTCAGCATAGGCGTAGGAGACGGGGGTCCAGGGGGGGCAAATGCCCCCCCAAATTTCGGGCAAGTCTGATTTTTCGGGCAAGCAGACCCGGAAAAATAAAAAAAGGTTTTAGAAAATTTTTACTTTTTTTATTTTTCCGGGTTTTCTTGCCCGAAAAATCAGACTTGCCCGAACAAAAATGGTCGTCAGATCTTTCGAGCAAAAAGTAACGTGAAATTTCAGAAGATTTTGCCCGAATGACTAAAAAAAGGTCGTCAGAATTTTCGGGCAAGCGTAGCGGGAATTTTTCTTAAGATTTCGGCAGAATGGAAAAAATAAATTCGGGCAAAAGTCTCATTTTTGCCCCCCCAACGCTGAAATGTCCCCTACGCCTATGCAGGTCAGTGAGAGTGATGCAAAGATACTCACACTGCATGGGGTCTGCTTACAATACACTGTTAAACTGAGCTGATTTATATATGTTCATAGTCTCCCTGAAGATTAGTGTCTCATTTAATTATTTCTCCTTGATGTAAAAATTGTTTTCATTTCCTACATTTGGCAAAGCTAAACGTAAAGTAACAATTGAATTACCGTACATGTATGTGCTTTCATACACTACTGTATAAAAAATCCATAATTCATTCAGATTCATACTACACATATAAAAAAAATATTTTGTGATAATGCTGCTTTAATGGTTGCTTTGATATTTAACCTGTTTGTAGTAGGATTAATTACAGCCACATACCTGTTTGACTTGAGAGCCATAGAACTGCACATTATTATGTTAACCTTTACAACTGTTTTCGATTTTGCATAGTTTTTCTACTGACATTGTGTTACTTTTCACTGTTGTTTGCTCTGTTGTAAAGTTTTGGCACTTGTCTTACGCTAATAAAGATTACTTACTTACTTTATCTTTTGGTAAGTCATCTTGAAGCTTATGACTGGGCCATTCATAGAGTGACCAGGGCCCGTATGCACATGAGGGTATAACTGTTACACCTAGCATAAATCTGGCCTATTCGGGAATACTGGGTTATTTCCGTATGCATGGCTTGAGATAGCGAGTTACGCTAGGTATAACGTTATTCCAACTCCGAGGTAGGAGTAAGGAGTATGAACAATAGATTTTAGCTGGACAGCGTGAACAATAGGCAGCCGTCGATATTTCCCTGTGACCCGTCTTTAGGTCTGAATCTATTTACCCCACGCTGGCAACGACCGCATATAAATATCTCACGCATGCGCGCTCAGTTATAACCTATTGAATTAGGGGGCAGAGCCAGCGTCATGCATCGTCGGGTGCAAGGAATGTCAAGATTAACCATGACTCTCACTATTCATGTCCATGCATATGGCCAATTTCCAACGGATACGTCTGGCTTAGTTATGTCAGATGTAAGGTCTACTCTTAGCCAAGATGCTAAACTTGCTAAAGTATCTAGGAAGTCTATGACTTAGTTTACCTGGAAAAGGAGAGGTCTGGATGGCACGAAATGGGTTGGAACCTCTGGTACCTGGCGTTGCCTGGGAAATTATGGTCTGCGGGTGGGATAGGGTGGTCCTGGTGGCCCTCTGTCTGTTCCGAAGGTTTGAGGTTTATTGGTGCGGCTCAAGAAAATTTTGGGCTCCCGCCTCACCCCGTTCCTGTGGGGCGGGGTGGGGGCGTAAACCAGGTGGCACTCTGTCTTGTTGGAAGGTAGGCCTATAGCCTACTACATGCAGGCCTGTACATGATAGACGTATACAATACATATACGGTATACTAATAGCCTCAATAGGTCTAGGCCTGCGTCAATGAGTGGTACCCAGACAGCCAGAAATCGCAGTGCCCGTACCATGCCAACCTACTTAGCCCACAGCGGCAAACTCGGGGCTCACGGCATCTTCGCCCATCTGGCAACGCCCATCGTACCTCATTCGGCCCAATAGAGTAGCCCAATAGGGGGGCGGATGATCTTTCCCAAACAGGCCCAACGTGTATTCTTCGCCTCATTGAGCACCGCGCGGTGCATAGGTTGCGCATATGAATTTATCTGCCGGCCCAGCGGTGTATAAGTGCGGGCTTCTATTCATTGTTATGGCGTCGGCGTCTAGGGGCCCACTGGTGTAAATTCATCGCTATCTATCGGCGCGGCATTGGTGTTTGTAAGGGGCCACCTATTGCTCCCCAGGCTACCATCACACTGTCTCTAATGGCCTTTATAGGGCCGCTATTGGCAAATGATCGGCCGCTGTCGGCGCTATGAGGTTGGCTGTACTTGGGATTATGGGTTGCCATCCATTCTGCCTACAGTCAGCCCTCACAATGCCTCTAATGGCAATATGAAGACCAGGTGTAGACCTATAAATGTGGTTGTAACCGATTCTCAGGTGAATTTCTGCAATTTCCAATCACAAAATTAATCCCACAAGAACCCTGAAATCTGAGATTCGATTTAGGAGCCCAAATATACTTCTTACATGCAATAGAAAAACGCAAGTTTCCATGAAAATAATTTTTAACAAAGTTCACACCATTCATTGTATTAAAAATAAAAACAATATTTATGACAGTAACACATGCAATACATTTTCAAAATCATTAATTCCATTCAATTGGCAAGAGGAATATTATCCAGCTAAATTTATAATGCAAGATTAATTATTTAAACAGTAAGACTTCTGAAATGTCAAAATCATTCATTTATCTAGAGACTTGAATCAACATTTCACTCAGAGAAAATTGAGATTGTCGGAAACAAAAGCTTATCCAACAGACTGAGTTCTAGCTAAATTAGGGCAATATAAATCACATTAAAAGGAGAAAATGCAACCAAAAAACAGTCATACAACCAATATTCAATTGTTAAAATGCATGATACAACAGTCTTTATAATTATCACACATTAGATAAAAATGATTTGTGTAAAAATTGAATTTATTTACTTGAAAAACTTAATTAATAAATCTATTTAAAAATGAGAATGTTAAATATTAAATTTTAAATGTTTTAGAGAAATGACTACATACACACAAACAGAACAAATGCATTCCACAAAAGTTTACTAGCCTTCTGTTTATAACCACACAAATTAGATAACGAAGGTAAAAAGTATCCTCAGAGCTAATTAAATTAGGGCGATATTTAAAAAATCTTTATTACAGTTTTGAGTGCTAATTATAAGCGAAAACAATGTTTTAGCGAACCACTCATAAATACACATTTGTTCATAACAAGATATCAAATTGATTATTATTTCTAGTTACAACAACACCCTGATTTAAACACACTAGCATATTAAGAATAATAATAAAAATCAAAGCAACATCATTCTGATTGCATGAAAAATACAATTTTCCTCTTAAATACATTTTCAACAATTCTTCAGCACACCGCCCCCTTGACAATCATTGCATACATTAACAATCATGTTTACTGAAACGCAAACCATGTGTCAATAGAACCGCAGGTCGCACAATTCAAAAATAGGTCATTGGAAATAGCTCAAATAATCATATAGTTGCTGTTTTTACACTAAAACAATATCATCTCTGCACATATAAAACAAAACATGCATTGGCAGCAAAAAAATAAACAAAAAGTTGACAAATTTGGAGTTAGTGCTTTTGCGCTCAAAGAAGATGGCATTCATTCATTCATTCAATTTATATAGCGCCTCTTCAAGATATCTACTCATAGGCACTCTCGGCGCTAACTAGCCCAAATGATATTAATTAATAGTCATAGCGAGCGAAAAATAACACGTTGCAAAACAAAACAGTTAGCTGAGAGTCACCTGTGGCGAGCCCTCACAAACACGTAGAGTTGACCATCGGATCCCCGTAGACAGCTGGTAGATGGCAGGGCATATATATATATATATATATACATATATATATATACATATATATATGGCATATATAGTCTTATATAACAACACAAACATCAGCAATAACACTTAACAGAATAAATACATGTCCCCCATCTAAAATGAAATGAGTAATCACAGAAACATAAAAGTAAATGGATAAAATAGAGAAATAATTATCAACCATAACAATAATAATCCTGTGAAAACGTATTCATAATTTTATGTAACCGCAGCGTAAATATTTCCACGTTCAGAAACTTTCACACCAATCTCATAAACACTGAAAAACCTGGCTTTTAATTAAATATTAAACCTCTAAATAACACTTTAAGAGGGGTTTTAGAGTATATAACGGCAACACTGTGGCATATAAAGGGTGGGTAAAAAAAAGAACACCCCTAAGGTTTTTTGCCAATATCTTGGCCAGAAGTAAGAATTTCGAAATGAAATTTTACAGGCTTAAAGACATTTCATATTTACACACGATGGCCAGATTTCATCACAATATTTCAAACAGAACAAAAGTTATATCACTTTTAGTGACGCCACCCACCATTTTTTTGAAGATTTAAAAGCGTATCACAAAAAAGTAGCAAAAACGCAGTTTTATTAAGTGTCGTCTCAAATAATTGTTATCAAATAGCTTTGATTTTGCCAGGTGATCATTATAATTACTTTTTTTTAAACAGGGTACAAGCGTAGCTGCACATCACTGAGAAGTCACTTAGCAAGATTACAATCAAGTTGGTAAATAAGGAATCTGTCAGATTATTAATTTTGCTATTAATGCTGCACATCACTGAGAAGTCACTTAGCAAGATTACAATCAAGTTGGTAAATAAGGAATCTGTCAGATTATTTATTTTGCTATTAAAGCAGTAAAATTCAAATTTCTTTTAAAAAATGGCTAACGTGTCAATGACAGACAAAATATGTATTCAGACAACTCTTGAACAAGATCCTGGAGATGTAAGGCTATGAGCAACGTTTACTCTGATAAACAGTGAGAGTCTAAACATTAAGAGTTAAGCTGAGATTTGCCGTGAATGAAAGGAGATCGGCTCAATGTCGATTGGTCTGGTTTCATTGAGAAAGCCAATGGCCCCAAATCTCCGGATTTGAACCCGATGGATTGATAATTAATTGCGGAGAAATATCACAATCTGCAACCAAAAGCGGTAAGAGAATTGATGAGCGCATTGGAGTTGATATGGGAAGATTTGCCTAAAGTTGTAATGCATCAACAGGTCCATCAAGAACTTTGCAGAGACTCAAAATAAGTTTTGGCATTGGTAGTGCTTCACAAGTTGTGAAGCACTATCAAGTTCATTTCACAATAGTTATTTGAGATGACACTTAATAAAATCGTGTTTTTATTACCTTTTCTTGTGTTACGTTTTTGAATCATCAAAAAAGGTGGGTGGCTTCACAAAAAGCGATATAGCTTTGTTTTTTTTAAATAGTTTGATGAAATCTGGCCATCATGTGTAAATATGATTTGTCTTTAAGCCTGTAAAATTTCAATTTCGAAATTCTTACTTATGGCCAAGATATTCGCAAAAAAACTAGGGGGTGTTTTGTTTTGGCCCACCGTGCAGACAGTGTAAAGTGCACGAACACAGCATAAGTTCCCACAACCCACCCAAGGGTCGGCTTAGCCAGACATTGGGCACAGATGCACTGGTAAAACGACCAGGACGTTATCGACCCTTGCATGACTGCCAGTTAATTTTGACTCTCCTAAATTGTGATCAATAGTTCAATTGACACTATGAAGTTCAATCTGACTGTGGCATAAGTTTTAAATAATAAAATATATAATATCTTTGTGTAATTTCAAGCTGCATTGCGATTACAATTTATAGTATGAACAAATGACAAGTTATACTTCAAGAGTCAAATTTAACCGACAGCCATGCAAAGCTTTCATAATGCTTCACTGCCTTTTAATTACGCCATCTGCCAAATGGAAGGTTGAGCAGACCTTTGGGAGGGTAGAGGGAAGCAATCCCACAACCATGCACTTTCGTCCCAGAGTGCTGCCATTATCCTAAACCTTAGCCATAGTATTAAACAAATATATATGTATATAAATACACAATTACACACACAATCACACATACATAAATGACCGTGGTGCTGCACGGTGGTGTAGCGGTGGCGTCGTTGCCTTGGAGCTGGAAGGTTCGAATCCACCTCACCGCGTAAGGACCTTGGGCAAGTCCTTCACTCACAATTGCTCATTGCATCAGCGTGAAACTCCGATGCAGTGTCCGCTCTGCATTCGTGGATCGCCGCCTCTCAGTGAAGAGAGCTTGAAGGGGCGCTATAACAAGTGCACATACAAACAAACAAAATACATCTATACACAATTAAAATATTTGAAAACTAAAATAAACAAGATTATATGAGGTCATAATATACAATAATACAATACATTATTGGAATGTAGCTAGATATAATTATTACTTTAGTAAACAGGGAGTAGCGTTCCATGCTGTAGCATACCCACATTTAATATAGCAAGGCAAAAGAGCATTATAGCATTAACTGCCTTGCGCAACAGTCGTTTATGCTGTCAATGGCTTGGGAATGGAAGTTATAGTGGGTGGATTTGGTCCGAGGTTGGAAGATAATGCCACTCCATGTGGATGATAGGAATTCGACGCTCCTCTCCTGCATCTCGTTGCTCCTCGGGAGTAGAGATCCTCGCTGCTCAATGGGATTTGTTGTTCCTCTTCAAGATCACTGCCATGCTTATCGGAAGTGTGAACCATCACCAACCAATGACCGCCGTAACACCGACAGTTCATAGCGTCTTTTTCTTCCAACAGCTCTATGTATTGTCCTTCGAAACCATACTTTGATCTTTTCTTCAGCTGTCATGTAATCTGCAAGGGCAGTGGGTTCATTCATGTGAACAGCATCTACAGCGGTAATGACAAAAGCAATTAATTTTAAACAATTAGTCTTTCTTTGGGTGAAAATGAGCAATGCAATTGTTATTCCACAAAAAGTGTTCAGGACTATACCTCCTATACTAGCCTAACCATCACAACACTTTCGTGAGGTACTCAAAGGTGTCATAGGAGGCTGTTAGATGCATACATACACAATCAGGGTGGCCAAACATTTAATAATATTTTTCTTTATTGTATTCATACTGGAAAACGCAGTATGTTTACATGAAACAATCCTAATTAATGTCAATCTTAAATAAAGAACAGACAGCCTGCAATGACAGGAATAGCAGCCTACAAAGCACATCTATCCTATGGGGAGGCTTCGATATTCGAACTCAGCACCGCTGATCTTCACACCAATGTGCTACCCAATGTGCCACCCAAATATACACTGATACTAAATAAATATACAGTGTGGCCACAGAAATATGACATAAGAATTCCCTAAGTTTTCTAGAGGCAACTTCTAACATTTCAAGAGAGTGTTTTAATCACTGTCTTATTAATATTAAGATTTAAAATCAATTTTTTTGGCGGCCGACTTCGCCCCTTATAGCACACCTTTCCCTGCCGTAATTTTTATTTACCATCACTGCATCTTTTTCTGTGTAATACCGCACATCAAATAATTAAATATTTATTTCAGAAATTTTATTTAACATCTCCTCAAGGTAGATTACTCATAGGCGCTACAGCGCAACCATGGCACACAAAACAAAATACTATAGAAGAGCAGATCTCGACAACCCGGAAAGGCAGCCATGGAATCTTAGTATTAACCTCAATGTGCATAAGACTGGATGATCATTTCTTACCAACTCTTGCTCCTAGTTCTGCCCATAATTTACATTTTTAAGGAGTGTCATAGTACTTACAGTCATGACCAAAAGGTTACGACCGGCATATTTTAATGAATATATATTGAATGAAAAACAAGCAACTTTTGATAAACAGATTATTTATACCGTCTGAAATACCTATTTGATATTTTATGTCATTACACACAACTGGGGAAAAAAATTTAACTTACAATTCAATCTTTTATCAGTAATAATAGTTCAACTGTGTTAAAGTGTTGATTTTGGTGAGTTTAATTCATAACTCCAATAAAACACCAATTGACATCCGACACACAGTGTCCAAAATCAATCATTATTTCCATTGTTTTTCACTGTCAGTGAGTTGTTTAATGTCACCACAATAAGAAATAACACTGAAGGTCAGTATTTGTATCATGTGATAACCTTTGTTTTTATAAACAGTTTGAATGCACTGATTGGGCAAGTTTTCGACAGAACTCAGGGGTTATCTAACACAGCCTTAGGAGTGACATTTTTAAGCAGAGACTTTCTGCTTCATCCAAATATTCTCAATAATATTTTAGTCTGGACTGCTACTAGGTTATGGCTCCAGGAAAGGAATGTCCTGCATCAGGCAGTATTTGACAGGGCTCCTTTGTACCAATACAAGGTGCTCCATCCTTTTTGGAAGTGGCTGATGTTATGTACGGTGATTAATTAGGGTTGCAGTTTCTCTTTTAAAATGTTATTATATACAGTTCCATTTATCCTGGTGTTCTCTGGCAATCTAGAATACATTCTTTCTGGCAACCAGCACTGCTCTCCCACACCATGACCTTCAGTGCCTGCCTCACCATTGGTATAGCATGCTTGGGATTACACCTTAGTTTGGGGCTAGGCGGCCATCTCACATACCAGCAGTAACTGTTGAAATGTGTGAATAATAATATAATTAATAATAATAATAACAATAATAAAAAGACAATTTATATAGCATCATTTTCACCCGAAAACATCAGCCACTTCCAACAGGATGGGGCACAATGTCATGACACAAAGGCCAACAAATCCTGCCTAAAGCAGAAGGGCATTCCACTGCGCTGGAAGCATGACCTACTGGCAGTCCAGACTTGAACACTGTCCACACGACAGTGCCAATGAAGAAACAGATGCTTCCTCTCGTCATGATCCAACTTCTGGGGCTAACTTCTTCAACTGGATTAAGGCTGTGTGTGCGAGAATATCTTGGAAGGGAATAGGGACAAATGAGTGGGTATGCACAGAAATTGATATCGAAAACGATGAGTCGTTACAACAAATAGTGGGAAGAAGAAAGTTGGGTTTCTTTTATCATGTTATGCGCTCAAATGGACTGGAAAAAGATATGATGCTGGCATGCGGAGAGGGAAGGAGAAAACAAGGGTTGCCAAGGAAAAGGTGGTTGGTCAAGGTAAAAAAACAACAGGCTTGAATCTGGAAGAACTAAGGGAAGCGACATCAGAAAGAAAGAAATGAAAAAGGCTGGTCATGATGGTCGCTAGAGTTCAAGAAACTGACAGCACAAGGTGACAATGTGTGTGTGTGTGTGTGTGAGATAACACCTGAGTTCTGCTGAAAATAGGAATCGATGCCGAAGTGCATTCAAACGGTTATTAAAAACACAGAATATCACAGTAAATACTGACCCTCAAATGCTATGTCTTATTGTGGTGACATTAAATGACACCTAGTCAAAACAATGGAAATTATTTATTTTAGGCACTGTCTGTGTGTCAATGTCAATCAGTGATTTAATCAACATTGGAAACTGGCCAAAATTCACATTTTCACACAAATAAACTATAAATACAGATCAAAGATTCATTTGTAAGTCTTGATTTTCACTCACAGTGGAGTTTATTTGTATGTACACCTGTTATAGCGCCCCTTCAAGCTTTCTACTCAGAGGCGCTTCCGATGGCAGCGCGAACACGGCATCGGACTTTCATGTCGAAGCACTGAGCAATTGGAAGTGCAGGACTACACGGCGACTTGAGGTGGATTTGAACAGGTCTGCAACCCTCCGACTGCAAGGCCATAAACATACCCACTACACCACCGTGCCCACAACTGAGTGTGATGACATTATACATCAAATAGGCAGTTTAGACAGTGACTAAACAAACACTAAGCAAAAATGGCCCAAATTTTAAAGAGAATGCATGAGAACCAAGCCTATAAATAAAATTCTGAATATCACCAGTGCCACAAGTTGAAAAAATCCACAAGAAATGAACTATAAAAAAACATCCATCGTGGCCATGCACCAAGACTTTCTATTTGATCTTAAGTCAACGGCCCATTTTTATCTTTAAGGTTACTGATATTGATTTGAACAAGTAACAATTTACCAGATTTTTTCTTTAGGTCAGCTTCACATGAACGAGTCGGGCAGTCATGTGGCAAACAACTCTCGTACTGTCCAGTGGTAGGTCAAGGCCTTCTGGCAAGGTTGGAACGTGTATTCAGGCCACCTGTCAAGCAGAAACATGGCAAAGTACACCTTTTCATTGACAGTTATCCACTGTAGGCGGCCTAGTGATGACCGCCCTATCAATGATCATCAAAATGCAAAACAGAAAATAAACACTCAGTCATCCAAATATCATACACCATTATCAGAATTGGGTAAACGTGCAGACTGGCTGCCCGTACTCCAAACAATATGGCCGTTAACGAATGCAATAAAATTAGAGCGCGACCTATAGACGACATCGCAACGTGTATTCAGGCCACCTGTCAAGCAGAAACATGGCAAAGTACACCTTTTCATTGACAGTTATCCACTGTAGGCGGCCTAGTGATGACCGCCCTATCAATGATCATCAAAATGCAAAACAGAAAATAAACACTCAGTCATCCAAATATCATACACCATTATCAGAACGTTTACCAAGTATTCGATTTCCCGAAACTAGCTTTTAGTAGAATCTGGGACTAATAATAATTATGATATTAGTACCATGTCCTACAATCATGTAGAATACAGTGACTTCGGACCGCGTGCTTCGATGTGTATCGTAATTAGATCCACATCAGAAGTGATATCTTTATGCAACAAAGAAAAGACAAACGAAATATAAACTCACCGTTTTAACGTCAGGACTATAAATTGCCAAGGCAAACAAACCGCATGGAAAATATCACATTGACCGCTTCGCCATTTTCCCCGCTTAATTACGCCATTGTTCCGGTCCCCGGATGTACACCATAGACATCTTACATGATAATATGTAAGATGCGCACTCGCTTATTTTAATTAAGTAAGTAAGGGTGCTCCATTAAAAGCAAGCGAACATTACTGTAAGCCCTTTATATGTCGATGTTTTACTAATGGCGATAAAGAACGGTAATTACGAGAACATTTTACGAATATTATACACTGCCATATACACTAAGTGGTGCCCCCATTATGATTCGACTCTTGCTGAGAATGCAGATAAATTTTGTTTGTAAATAGGCCTAAGAAGTTGTTGTGCGCTAGACCTAAAATTTAAAACCTTACTAATTTAACTCTCGACCGTTTAGAACAGTGTCAGATCATATTTTCGCAGGATACTGCATACATTTTATGCAGCTCTAACAATGCTAGCAGATGGAAAATATAATTAGGCTATACGACAAGGACAAAAGCATGCCAAATGTGATTTCCATTTCGAAGGGCTCGATACGCCTAGGCCTATATCTGAAACATATTTCCGAACTCGCATTTCTTCAGTTAGTGCATTTCGATGGCATTTCATTAAAGACTTGTCTTTTCCAAGCTGTTCCTACTGACAACGCGGTAATTGATAGAATTCATGTCACCTATGCATGCACGCATGCTTGCAGGCATGGATGCATGCACGTAGCCTATGCATGCATGGATGCATCATGCATGCATGGAATCATGGATGCATGCATGGATGCATGCATGCACGCATGCATGCATGCATGCATGTATGTACGTACGTAGGTGTGTATGTATGTATGTATGTATGTATGTATGTATGTATGTATGTATGTATGTATGTATGTATGTATGCATGCATGCATGCATGCATGTATGTATGTATGTATGTATGTATGTATGTATGTATGTATGTATTTATTTATTTATTTATATATGTGGCTTCAAACAAAATGTGTGTATGTATGCATGTGTGTATGCATGTATGTGTGTGTATGCATGTTTGTGTGTGTGTATACATGTTTGTATGTATGTATATATGTATGTATGTAGTGTGTATGTAGTATGTATGTGTGTATGTGTATGTGTGTATGTATGCCTTATGTATGTATGTATGTATGTATGTATGTATGTATGTATGTATGTATGTATGTATGAATGTATGCCTGTGTATATGTATGATCACTTGCTATTGCGCCTGTATAAATTACTACTCAAAGGCGCGCCCTACTATACCGCGCGGACAATGAATCGAGTTTCATGCCGAAGGGCATGAGTAATTGCGAGTGAAGGACTTTCTCACGGCCCGTGTATACGCGGCAGCGTGAGATGGATTCGAAACCTCGACCTTCTGGCTCAAAGCCACAAAACATCACCGAATCCCAAAATGTAGGCCTATATACCACTTGTATAAGCTTAGGTTTAATCTACTCTTAAAATTGTACAGGAGCATATAAGGCCTACGAAGAAGTGGTCTTATTTGCGTCCGTCAAGTGTGTATGTATGCATCGTATATTGCTCACTATCCTAAATGGCCTACAAAGCACCAGTCATAATATGATACTTTTATATAGAGGTCGTTGGCGCCAAGATAAACCTTGCAGCGCACGTGTAAGGAAAGCCGTTGCTAAATAGCCTATACTGAGGTTCCTTTGTTTGAGGCCAATGCATAATTTGAAACCTGGGCTGCGCTACTACCTCCTCTCCCCACGCCTCTCCTCTTGTTTCCCTATTGAATTCACGGCAGCGTCCCACCCTTCCACACCTCCCACGCAAACTTTGTGGGCTGCGCTGCTACCTCCTCTCCCCACGCCTCCCTTCTTGTTTCCCTATTGAATTCACGGCAGCGTCCCACCCTTCCACACCTCCCACGCAAACTTTGGCTGACAGGCCAATTTCGTGAAGTCTGCGATAGCAGGCTGTTGGGCCCCAATCTTGCCCCCATCTCGCCCCATCTCGCCATTCAAAATGGGTGGCCATTGGGTGGGCCACTATGGTCAAGATTAAGCACACTCGATTGTTCGGCAGTCGCGAAGTGGTGGAAACCCGCACTTGGCCGACGCCAGCATGTATACCACCAATTGCTCCAGTGGGCCTTCATCGGGGTGATGAGGCAGGCTGTCTGGGTAGCCTAGCCTATGCAAAACCTCACAAGCACACAGACAGCAGGCGGCCACATGCTCTTCCTTATTGGCAGGACTGTCGTAGATTTCTGTAGGCCGACATCCGCGACCACCTTCTATCCGATTCGCGTACACAGATCTGTCAAGCGAACGAATCCTATTTATTAGCAGTAGCAGCTGACGTCGCCATCTTGCCTGAGCGGCGGCGGCGTCCGCGCTGCGTCGTCGTCGTCTATCAAGCGCGCGCTGTATCCAAAGACCGCAATCCGGTCAACCAGGGCTCGCGCTGCACACAGCCCAACAATGACCATATCGTCATTGATTTTCACGTCTTGGCCTCGATACCAGTCCGCTGCGACAGTTTCGGGTACGTGTATTTAGGCCTCGATGCGCATGCCGACCACGATGTCGAGATTATAGGCCCTCTCGCTATTCTAGTATCTGGCAATATTAGCTTGCTTATGGGCTGGTATTTTGGATAGCAATTGGGCGGTATTGGGACATTAAAGGGCTAGCAGCAGTCATAGCTCGACAGAAGATTCTGAATGTGATACTCATGTTAGCACAATACTGGAGTAGGGCCTATAATAAGAACAGTTTTTACGTCGGGAAAGTGGTATACTACGGTATTTAAATAAAGATTTGAATTAAATTTGTTCAGTACGATTCATGAAATATTATGGGCGCAATTAGACCTAGGCGCCTTCCTCTGAAATAAGCGCGAGGTGCACAGTTCAGTATTCGATCGTATTCGGTAGCTTTGAGCCTTTGACCGTGATCGAACCGCTTTGATGGATAGGATGAATATTTTCTCGTGCTCAGTGTTAGATAGCCAATATTTCGGCATTTGCGATGAGTTGATGTTCCACTCCACAATGAGTGTAGGCCGAGGCCTATTGCCTAATTGGAATATTAGGTTCGATGTCTCGTATGAAAATTAATAGGCAGCGATTGAGCGATCAGTTCAACTTGTTTTGTGGATTCAAAACTGAGCGATAAGCCATTCGAATCTATGCATTCATCTTTCGACGTATAGGCCATAATTATAGCCTTTATGGCCTATATGTGATAGCCTATTCGGTTCGAAAATGAACGTTATTAGGCTAAATAGGTTATGAATTGTATGGAACTTAAGTTGTGGACTTGATGAAGTTGATGACGATACTCATTTCAAGATTTTACGTTGTTGGAATGCTTGGGGTCATGACTCGTTTTGAATCGCAATTGATGATCAGCTGCTGTTTGTGCGCATTGAAACAAAAGACCTTATGTGGTTTTTATACGCATGGGCCTACTCACTGTTAGTGGATGAGCGATATTAACTCGACGGACAGATATTGCAATGCGTAGAAGTATTTTGTGTTTGATGCGAGTCTAGGCCTAATTAAGTTCCTAGGCCTACTACAGAAAGAAATACTTTAAAATGATGGATATTTGGAATAGGCCTATTTATATAGGCTAAGCTTTGACTGGTGATTGATTTTCAGCAACTAGACCTAGCGGACTGATTGGCTGATGCGTCTAGAGGCTCGTCATTGATTGGAAGCTTGATTGTAGGCTAGTCAGGAAATGAACGACTGTTTAGAGTAGCCTATTCGCTGGAATTCTATTTCAGCATAGGCTAGATGAGTCTTTTTGGAAGTTGATGAGCATTTGAAGTTGATTTCAAAGCCCATTTAGCCTACCTTCATAGGCTTATTGCTAGCCAGTACTGTTAGCTATCGATCCGGATATCCGCTTTATCCGATTCGGCCTCAAAATGGCGACCAGCAGCAGATTTCAAATGCCGTACGTAACAAATTTACTTCTTTACATTGCTCACTAAAATTATAAACGTCCTGATGCAATAATTGAGTTTAGGTCTAATAGTTGATTATTACTATGATTATGATTACTATGATTATTACTACTGCTACTATTATTATTATTATCATTATTATTAAAACCATTATTATTAAAACCAAGAATAAAATAAATAAATCATAAATACGAAATCAGCGGATCAATAATCATTATTATACAGTGAGCGATAATCCAAACTTACATGGCCAATTAGCTATCCAGTAACTATATAGTAGGCTACATATCAATGATAGTGACGCTTAATATAATAGGTTTAAATTCATTATTTTTTATTGTTATTTTTTTTAAACACTTAACTACTGTTATAAAACCAGTCTGGAATTGTCAGGCCTCGTCTTCAGGGTTTGAAGAGAAAGTTCCTTTAAAAGCCACCAAGTTGTAGCGCTGAATGTTGACAGAAAGACGCTGGAAAAGAAAGGTTGCCTCGCGTCTGTCACCAGTAATGGATGATATGCGCTTGCCGATTTCATTGATGAACTCCAGGGCTGATGGGTTAAGCGGACCTAGGGTCTCCATGGCCACTGGTTGGAAGATGTAAGAAGCGGGAAGACCTGCATATTTCTGGGTTTTACGGATGGCCGCCTGTACTGATGCCGGTCCTACCAGATTGGCCGGTTGAGTAATGTATGAGGCGGCGCAAGTAGGCCTATGCACAATTGTGGCGTCCCACGCCAGGTACTTCCCATCCGACCATTATTATATTATATTATTATTATTATTATTATTTTTATTATTATTATTATTATTATTATTATTTCTATTATTATTATTATTATTACCATGGGCGGAGTTTATCAGGGGATAGGGGGGGGGCTAAGCCCCTCCAAGAAGGCCCAGATTCAACTTTTTACCATGAAAATGGTATCATTTTGGGGGGTTAGCCCCCTTAAGAAGGCCCAGACTTGGGGTTAGCCCCCCTAAGAACGGAAACCAAACTCCGCCCATGATTATTACTACTGCTACTATTATTATTATCATTATTATTAAAACCAAGAATAAAATAAATAAATCATAAATACGAAATCAGCGGATCAATAATCATTATTATACAGTGAGCGATAATCCAAACTTACATGGCCAATTAGCTATCCAGTAACTATGATTATTTGTTGTATGTATGTATGTATGTATGTATGTATGCATGCATGTATGTATGTATGTATGTATGTATGTATGTATGTATGTATGTATGTATGTATGTATGTATGTATGTATGTATGTATGTATGTATGTATGTTGTCCAGCTTGGGTGGTATAGAACCAATAGTCTATCCACTACTGACTTGTATTAATAGTTACTGGATAGCTAATTGGCTCTGATGGTTCGGATTATCGCTCAGTTAGAGATATCCCAGGATTCCTTGAGGAAAATCACAGAAAACGATAGGAGGAACAGCACTCTGCTTTAAGACGCAAATTTCTCAGCAATGTAGTACTGAATTGTTTAAAACTAGCCTAGAGATTGTGAGTCGAGTGACATACAAAACTATCATCGCAACCATAGTTTGTGGCCACCGACCAGATTTCTTTAAAAAGCCTTTAAGTTGAAGAATTTAACATGGTTTTACAAAATTATGGACAAGCACATGCTGTCCAAACTGGAAGTTGCGGCTGATTTACCGTCGGTTATGGACCAATTACCTAAGTTTTATCTAACCATTAATACTAATACATATAATTAGGCTATATCTGATATAACTTAGTGACTACTAATTGGCTATGAAAGTTCGGATTATCGCTCAACCAGCGCAAAACTTAATAATCTCAGGAATTAGGGATGTCACCCATAGCTTTTTCCAAAGATCTAGGTTTCTAGGTACTTTTTTCAAGATCAATCCTTTTTCCATGAAGTGAATAATCAGCAATTCCTGAAACATTTCCTAAAATTCCGTTTCTAAAGCTAAATATTATGTTTTCAACGGCATTTTTAATTTTGCAAGCATTATTCGTCGATCTGACTTCATAGATGTAATTAATTGAATGCTTTTATTTCGTAAACAAGATGCGAAATTTTTCGGAATTCCGATTATAATTCAAAAACTTGTAGGCTACAAAGCGGTTAAATAAGAGGATTCTGGTACTGAGCATAAACCCAAGATAGCCTATTGCATAAACGGTCCCTGCCGCTTGCATTTCAGACCAGTTTCTGGGCAGTGATAGCCTACAGAATGTTTTGAAAACCAGCCTGCAAATTTGTGTCGAGTGCTATACAAAACTATCAACTTAACTATTTTACGACCACTGACCAGATTTGTAAAAATAGTCGTTCAAGTTGACGAATTTAGCATTGGATTATAATTATGTAAACACCTCCCTAACCGGAAGCCGCGTCTGTTCGCCGTTGACCATAGACAAATAGGGATTGTAGTATTAATACACTCAGTGGTGCCACCGAAGTGACCGAACCGCGAGAGCAGAAGCAAGAAGAAGAACCGAGCAGACGACCAAAGTGGGAGGAGCTAGAGCAAAATGACGAAGCGATCACATGCAGCGATCATTTAGCATAAATTATTTTGAGTGCAAGAGACTGGGCGCTGTTTGTTTTGGTGATGAATATTCAATTCATCGCTGCGATAAAACGACAATATGGACAGACTGAATTGTTGTCGAATTCAGGCGTAACGATCATTGTATGTGTGTGTGGCGCGTTAATTTAATTAGTCCACCTGTCCATCCGTCCTTACGTCCGGCTAACGGATTGGTTTTGCACAAATGTTGGGTAGAATCGTGAAATTCCGTCGAGGAGACAAATATGAAGACCTGGAGGGCAGTAGCGCCGGCCTCGAAACCGACGGACGACCCGGAGGATCGACTTCTGGGGTCCTGCCGGACTCAGAGGGTCTGTTCCGACGCCGGACGGACTCGACGGGCCAGAATGCTGCTGCAGCTGCCAATGCGGCTCCTAAGGAAATTGCGGAAGGTAAGCAATTCTTCACGTAGACCTTACATATTCGGGAGCGCCTCTGAGTAGACAACTTGAAGGGGTACTATAACATATGCACATACAAACAAACATGAGATACATAATACATGTGTGTGGATATGTGCAAGTACAGTACTATAGCTGTCCATCGTTTTCGTCCCATATTATTGACCTAATTATCCAATTATGATTTCAGCAATGTAGATTTTGCCATTTCTCTTGAAGATTCTTACTTACAATCTCTGACTATTAATATATAATAGTCCCATGCAGATAATACAAGACAGCAATCTATCGTTTTAGCATCTACAATGATTCGTGCACCTACTATAGAATTGTTTCAGTGTCACAAATTTCTTTCAGTGCTGGCATGTGTAGTTCACAAACACCATGCAGAATATAAGTAAACTTGTAAAATGAGCGACAAACTGCCATAAACAAAACACATAAGGGTAGAGGTGTACGACCGCTTGGTAGCAAATATGCAGTGAGAAAATATGGCAGCACCAGAAAGGGACAGAATAGAGCGCTCTGGCCTATGTTGATCAATAGCCCAATGTTTCGCAAAAGTGATTGATGAAGAAGCCATGAAAATGTTGATTTTCATGGATTTTTTTTTATTAAATAAGTTATAAAACACAAAATATACAGTACAAGCGTGAGTTAGCGGCATAAATTAACCGACGCTAACCGTTACAAAATGACAGCATGTGATTTATTTTGGACCTTTCAGACGCGAAGGATTACAAAATAGGGGTACGGTGGTGCATTGGATAATATACTGGCACGGAGATCAGTGGACTCAAGTTCGATTCCCGAAGCCCCCGTAGGATAGACGTGCTTTGTAGTCTGAGCAATTAGTGCCCTTGTTCAATAAAGGAAATAATAAATAATTAGGTTCTGTGCTTATGTAGCACTAGTTTAAGTCCTGTACATTGCTATACTCGAGTAGTATATCGCTAGATAAAATATTATTGTTTTTGAAATATAGGCTAATTGTAAAATGTGTTGTCGGATTGATAAATACGTAAGCGTATACGTAGGCCGGTGCTCCTATGGAATTATTTACAACACTAAAATAATGGTTTGCCATATACTCATTTTTAAAAACTAATTAATGCTTACATACACTACCACTTACTCTCTTACTTTCTTTCATGGAAATATTGAACTATTGATCGACATAGGCCAGAGCAGTGACGTAACTAGCGTTGGGCTTGGGGGGGCTTAAGCCCCCCAAACGAAGCTGAAGCCCCCCAAATGAAATCAAGCCGTTGTATGCTTACGGCTAATTTAAATAGACTACCGCATGGACGGCGTACATGCAGGTGCGGATGACCGGCCATGACTGCCAAAAAATGGTTCCATTTGAGGTCGACATAGCCACAAATGCGCTGGTCGCTGGGGCTCCGCCCCAGACCCCGCTGGGGAGCTTACGGTAAAGACAAAACCTTTCTGTTTTACAGTAGCAGTTTCATTTTTATTGTTATCCTGGTAGCTTGAGCCTTGCGACACTGAAAAACGACTTATTCTTACAATTTTCGCAACTTTTCCGTTCACAAATAGCTGGCAAACAAGAGCCTTAAAATGGTTCCATTTGAGGTCGACACAGCCAAAAATGCGCTGGTCGCTGGGGCTCTGCCCCAGACCCAGCTGGGGAGCTTACGGTAAAAACAAAACCCTTCTCTTTTACAGTAGCAGTTTTATTTTTATTGTTATCCTGGTAGCTTGAGCTTTGCAACACAGAAAAACCACTTATTTTTAAAGTTTTCACGACTTTTCCGTTCACAAATAGCTGGCAAACAAGAGCCTTAAAATGGCTCCATTTGAAGTCGACACAGCCAAAATTGCGCTGGTCGCTGGGGCTCCACCCCAGACCCCGTTGGGGAAGCTTACGACGCTCCCCCAGACCCCCTAGTCGGCACGGGCTTCGTGCCTTCGGCACGGGCTTCGTGCCTTCGGCACTCGCAACTTCGCGCCTTCGGCGCCGCCACTCACGACCAATTACAATACAGCGTCCTGGCACTTCTTCTTTTACACTTTAAGCATTGGTCATACTTAAGGCTTAAGCCCCCCCAAACGAAAAATCCTAGTTACGTCCCTGGGCCAGAGCGCTCTATTCTATCCCTTTCTGGTGCGGCCATATTGTTTACTCGCTGCATGTCTGCTACCGAGCTGTCATTAACCTCTACCGACATCTGACAGGAAGAAGCATGCGTCCAGCCTTTACTATGATTCATGTAGTTGAACTGATAAAACTTGCAAAGTTACAACCAAATTGGACATGATTCATCTAAGTTGATATTTTCTTTTAAAATTCTCTGGCAAATTTCATCTACTGCACTAAGTTATAATTTGATTATTCTGGCTCTATCATTTGAACAGGAGCTACTGAAATTATTGACAAAACAATATCTGGGTTGTGCACAACATTATAATTCAGTGCAAAATTTGAATTTCATATTATTAATTTAGTCTCTGTGCAGTTTTCTTGAATATTCATTTACGCTGTAAGAAATATTATAGTCATGAATATAAACACGTACACTGCTGTACCTTTGGAAATTCTTCAGATATTAATATTTGTGGCTATAAAATTTACATTTTGTTGAATATTCATCAGACTTTAATACAAAATTTAATATTGCAGATACATACACGGTGGATCGTGCAGTTGATATGATTGGCTTCGGTTGGTTTCAAGTTAAGCTCTCGTTTTTCACTGGTCTTGTATGGGTGAGTAAAGACCCTCCACTTACAATAATGTACATGTTGGTTAGCACTACCTTTATTTAGGTTTGATATGTCGGTTTCTTATTTACTTGTTTCTTACCTTGTGTGGATAAGGCAGTTTTGTTATTTACTTTCTTAATTACAAATAAATAGGAATGACTACCAAACGCTATTTCATTCTTCATTCTTGCTATGGTACTTTTCTCTTTAGAAAAACACTTTGCTCTAACAAACTCCTTACAGATCTCTTTTATTTGATTGATGCTCAGTTATGCATATAGAGAACAGAAGAAAGGATTTTTCATATGAAGTGAGGTGGGTTAAGTCTTGAAAGTAAGTTAAGAAAATAGGAACGTAGGAGTGTTTATGCATGTATGATCAAGAATACCATAGCAATAATCAGCAGAGACGGAGAGATAAAAAAATTTATTTGAAATAATTGAAAATTCTGAGGAAACATGAAGCCACTGACTCTTCAGTGCAAGAGTTGTAAACTTGTGGAATGGTTTAGATGGCAATATTGTCTCTGTTGCAATTATCACTAGTTTTGGGGTAAGAGGATGGATTATTAAACTTTCTGTGTTGATTTGCAGTGGTCCTAGAACAAAAGTATTTCTAAACCACTCAAGTGTTATGTTATTTCATACACAGATGCATAACATAATTTTCTGTTTCTGTAGTTGACTGTTTCTTTACTTACTTATTTAGATGGCCGATGCAATGGAGATGATGATTCTCAGCATCCTTGGTCCTGCTCTTCACTGTGATTGGAATCTGCCACCATGGCAACAGGCATTGCTGACATCGGTAATTATAACAAAAACCTTAGATCTGATCTGATCAATGATCATGTGTAATTCTGTTCTATCAATCATGTTATCTGATTTTTTCTAATGTGATATTTTTATGGTGTTTACATTTCTTACAGGTTGTCTTTGGTGGAATGATGCTCAGTTCCGGCTTCTGGGGCAAAATTTCTGATAAATATGGCCGCCGAGTGGTAAGACAATTTTGCATTTAACGTCTGTTGTAGCAATAGCCTAATAATGTACTGTCCTACAGTAGTGTAGTGCATTGCTCTTATGAACAATAGGCAATGTTCTGATTACTACAGATTTCCGGCTAATGTTGATAGCTAGTTATGAAACAAACTGAGCACCTTTGCTTTGCATTTCTTATGTTACCTGAAGTGTTATACTTTAACATACTGTAATTTTTACCTTATCTTACTTTTATTGCTTTGCTTTACCGTACCTGGGAATGCTTTCACTTGCCTTGCTTTTCTTTAGTTAACATGCCTTGGCTGTCTTGCTGCTTTATTTTGGATTACTTTTATTGCTATGTTTTACCTTACAAGGCTTTGCTCCACTTTCCTAACCTGACTACCACTACCGGTACTTTACTTCTTTTGCTTGCTTTATTTTACATACATAGGCCCTACCTGTAATTCATGAAGTCTTGATTGGTCTTACAATTGATTTTGTGGCACCTGGATGTCTGTTTCCAGGAGTTGATCATGTGCTCCATGTTTACGTTTTTCTACGGTGTTCTGAGCGCCTTCTCTCCAAACTTTATCTGGCTACTCATTCTCCGAGGGCTTGTTGGGTTTGGCATTGGAGGAGTTCCACAGTCGTAAGTTAAATAAAAGGATGAGACTTTACATATCTTGCAACGTAGATGGCCATTGTGTTTACTATATGTTTATGTAAATAAATTAGTTCATGATGAGTACTTAAAAATTCTTCTGTGCATTAACATTTAATTGTGTTAAATATCTTTCGAATTTGTGTATTGTTGATAACTTTACAGAAGATGACTTACTATAATTATATTAATATATATAGTGATTACTTAATATTAATCAGAATGCATTTGTGATTGCATTTTGATAAAAGTTGTGTCCATACTGGACTTAATTTACATGGAGTCATATTTTTTATATGTGCCGATTTGAGTTGAAATTTGGTTTGATAAGGTTTGGACTTTATTTGGATCTGATGAAAATTTTGTTATCTTTATTTTTACCAGTATTGGTTCAAACATATATTTCATGAGTATTTGTTTGAATTTGGATTTCATCAGAATTTACCTTGATAATATTGGTGCAGTGTAGACACATTTATACGCTCCTGGTTTACGCATCATTTTGCTTAACGCAGAGGGGTGTAATGGCTGCAAAAGCGATTAACTTATAATGCTGTTTTGGTTATTGCTTTTACAGGAATATGTTGTTGGGCTAAGTATTGACTTTTCAGAATTGTTCTTTTTTGCATATGGTCTGGTTTGCTCACATATCGTAAGGCATGTACCACAATGCCTAATTGTTAATGAGTGCGCCATGCCTAATTTCATATTAGCATTTCACTATAAAATTCTGTGATAAAGTATGCCTTAAGCTAAGTATTTTGAGTGTTTCACATTTCATGTATGATTGAAATTGCAAGTGAAGTTAATCTAGTCTTGCTGATCAATATCTGTTTTAGGATTACTTTGTATGCAGAGTTTCTGCCTGCAGCGACGCGTGCAAAGTGTATCGTCATGATAGAGGTAACATGAAATGTGATGAAGGTTATAACTTGATCACGATTTCGTTCTTGGATGGATTTCATTTTCAGTAGAACTGAGTCCACTTTGTATTTGAAAAGGATTTGCTCCAATTTGCATAATTTATTCAGAACTAGACTCATTTTAAGTTGAACTGGAATAATTATTTCATAGATTGGAAAATGTAGCCAGAACTTTTTAAGGATGAATTGACATTGAAAGTAATTTTGTAGGAGAAAGAATTAGAAAATAAGAAATTTAGACAAACTATGCATGATTATGTATGTTTTAAAGAATCCATTGGTTACAGTATTTTATAATAAGATCAAATGTCTATTAATGATAATGATAATAATATGGTCATGAAAATATCATGCTGATTGGCAGAGACCTGTATATAATTTTAGATGACTTTTTTTGTCAAGCAGATTTTAACTTGCCTTTGGGTGCTTAATACTTTAGGCCGCAATAAATTAAAGCTAACACTAATAATGATGATGATGATAATAATAAAATAATGTGAATACATTGTTTCTCTGACAGTTGTTCTGGGCGGTTGGAACGTGTTTCATTGTATTCATTGCGATCTTTGTGATGCCTGCTCTCGGCTGGAGATATCTGCTCGGAATTGCTGCTGTTCCTCTGCTCATCTTCTTCCTTGCTTGCTTTGTAAGTCGTCTGTCAACATATACAGAGAAAATCTTGTTGAGAACGTCAGAGATTTTTTTTATTGATGAGCCATTTTCAGAAAACTCCATAAATTTGTGACTGCAAATAGAGATAATGGGAAACAAATAATGATGAAGTTTTAAACAGTGTTAAAAGATTTAATATTGTATGTACAGTGTGTACTTGTTATGCCATGACTTGTTAGGGGCCATCTGTATTTTTGCGTACACAAGGGGGTGATCGAATTTATCGGTAGTCGATTTTGTGTACAGGTGCGTATGGCAAGAGTTCTCATCAAAGTGTATACTTAAACCAAATAATTCACTTATAATGACATCAACATTAGCCTATTTATAACTCTGTAAATATCCTTTCCCATGGCATTTTATTGCATTATACACAGACGCCATACATGTGCAGTTATTCTGTGCTGTATATAATAACCTATGGTAAATGAATGTCGTATAGATGACTTTAACTAATTAACTGTGTAAAATAATAAAAGGGTGGTACGTGTGCACGGGGAGGATCTATAAAATGTATGAAGTGCAACGTGGGAGGTATGGATATGAAAACAGAATTTTCTATGTACGTGATATATGGATGGCCCTTAACACGAAATCATTGGTTGATATGCCTCACTATAAAACTTATTTAATATTGCATACACAGTTAGGCAGTCATTGGGGACAATTAACTTGACCATGTACATAAAGGAATAACTATGAAATAGCATTAAGTATTGAAGAGTGAGTGTCGCTACATTGTTTCATTTTCCACGCTTGTTGAACTGTTCATGAGGTCCTTTTCCTTACCTTGTCATGATGTGCTTTATTTTACATTTCTTCTGCTTGCTTTGCACTATTACACTATAGAAGAGTGTGTGTTTGTGTGCATGCATGTAGTGGCTGCCAGAGAGTCCTCGCTTTGACATCGCACGTGGACAGACAGAGAAAGCGCTGGCAACACTGCAGCGCATCGCAGCAGACAACAAGAAGCCAATGCCACTCGGAAGACTCATGGATATACGCAGTGAGGTATGAAAAGCCATGCAGTCTGTGTTACTGTCCAGATTTAGTAACTTCTATCGTGTCTAATACACATGACATCAACTGGTGGAGAGTGGTGGTACATGAAACCAGGCTGTGATTGTGTTAATATTCGGTAGATCAGTCCATTAAGGCAGAAGGACAACTGTGGTTGAAAGAGGAAGGGCAGTCACTTATGGTGAGCTAGACCTGAAGCACCCATATATATGAAAGTGGCAGCGGCTTCATTTTTTAGTTTTGGCATGTGATGGCAGGTGGCCAGTTCTCCCCCTCACTGTCTGAACTTTTGCATGGTAAGCAAACTGTCAGATTGCTTATATCCTGTTTGGTCTGTTTTCCAGGCTCAGGACTTCAGGAATTTTGACTTTTTATGCTCTGCAGTTGTTAGGATACAACTTAGCAGAGACGTGACCATTGATCATATCTTTTGCATTGTGGTAATGTTGTAGTTTTCTGTTTGAATAGGTTGCTTTTATGTGCTTACATACTCACCTGTGCTCTTACCTATTTACCTTTCAACTCTACTCTCTACCCAGATAATTTTCATACTGACTTACAGACCTTATTTGCACACCTTAATCTTATTTACTTGTTTTTTTAGTCTGATGAGCTAGCGAAACGAGGGCAGATTCGTGATCTTTTTACGCCAGAACTCCGCCTCACAACAGTACTTCTCTGGTTTATATGGTAGGTGGTGCCATTAAATTCTCTAAGTTAGTAGGCTTGGTCTGACTCAATAAAAGAAAGGTGGCATGAGGAAAGGGAAAGGGCCGTAGACGACAGCGTTTTCGGGCCAACAAATTACCCACACCATGTTATTTGCAGTTTGCTGAAAACTGGAGAGACATGACTCTAATTTTGATATGTGAAGTGCACCATTTATAGCCCTTGGTAAAGTGGCAATAATGGTCAGAGGCTTGTTTGTGTGGTTGAATAGTTAATTGACTGTAGAAAGATTGCTTTATCGTTACCGAGCAAAACTATTATGTTCAACTGTTGCACAATGCATTTGTTGTTGTGTAGGTTGGCGAATACATTTTCCTACTATGGCATTGTTCTTATGACAACTGAGCTCTTTGAAGTCGGTGACACATGTCATGGTATGTTAGTTTCATATCTGTTCCGCATATAATTATGTCAAGCATGACAATTTAGCGACGAGCTGCTTTGGTTTCCAAGTCACTTTTTGCGCACTTTGTTAAAGTATTACGTAGTCATAATTGCTGTATGCTTTACTCATATGGACTGCATCAGTACTTACTTAGATCAGATTTCGAATCCCATAATAGTTTGTCTTGAGAACACTTTGGACAAGGGTTAATCTGACATGAGTCTCACTTCATTTATGGAGTACATATATCTCCCATCTGACCAAAACCAGGCGTAAGTCGCAACACACGCTTCTGAGATAATGACCGAAATGTGAAAAAAACGATTTTTTTCATTTTTTTATTTTTTACAGAAAATGATAAATAAATATGTTTTATACGCATTAAAAGTAAAAAATTTCAAAAAATATTATTTTTAATGATATTTTTGATAATTTTGTGGTTTTATTGTTCAAGTAATTCGATGAATTTTCCCGCCATTTTCCACTTTCCCGCCATTGGTAGCCATATTCGTCATGTGGCTAACATAATAAATTAGACATCAGTGAAAAGCCCAGACTTCCCTCTAGCCTCTTATGCAATCTGGTTTTTTTTGTTGCAAATTTTTTTAAATTGTTAACATGGTTCTAAACTTCTAAAGAATCTTGCATTCCAAAGTTATAGACAACTTTCAATGCATTTTTCTCAGAATTGTAATTTGAACGGTCGAACCACATTTTTACCCATAACTTTGGACAGAAACATGGCAGAGCAATAAGATTTGTGTCATTTTAAAGAAGAGACTTTAGTCTTTTAGAAGATATATGTCACTCATATTGTACAAAAGCCGACTTACGCCTGGTTTTGGTCAGATGGGTCATATATATATTGTAGTGAATACATAGCTTATCAAATTTATTGTTGACGCATTTAATTAATTAAATTAGGGTTTAGTCTGAGATAGTTAATTGCAGCACAGTATCTAACCAGTGCATTACTTGATATGGTGTAATAATAAGTTTTGCTTATTTTATTAACTTTTGTTTCCAGGTGGAACGATGGAGCCAGGTGGAAAAGTGGAAGAACCTCCATGTAAACTTGAGTGTAAACAGCTGTCTATGGCAGACTACACTGATCTCCTCTGGACAAGTGTTGCAGAATTTCCAGGTCAGACTTTCCATTATTTATTTATTTTTATAAATTTGATTAGAAATGTGTATTTCGAACTGGCTCACAGACATCTGGTGTATGACTGTTTATTTATTGTTATTATTATTATAATTATTATTGTTAATATTAACTTCAATTGTACTGGTATCTAATGTACAAGGCCCATTGCACTCAGGAACTACTGCAACAAATGAACAATAAAGCTGAATTGACCCTGTTGTTTAAACTGGTTGAGAAGAAGAATTAGACTGTGGGGTGATTCCCAGCAATTTGATTCTATCAAGAACTCTGCTCCATCAGTACCTAGTTGAAGTGTAGAAGGGTCATTTGTAATGGTAATATCTTGACATTGTTTCATATTGTAGGTCTATTCATAACATTCCTGATCATCGAATGGTTGGGTCGGCGGAGAACAATCGCTCTCGAGTTCTTCATATTTGCGATCTTCGTTTATTTTGTTAACATCTGCATCACCAGGTGGCGTACACAATACACATGTCTTATGTGTATTGTTTATTTTATGGGTTATGTGCTTGGCTATTTCTCTGTAGATTTGTGTCTTATTTCAGCTTCGACTGGCTGTAGAAATCTTAGCTCAGTGCCTCAAGATGAAGGTGTTGCTTGTGCTTGCACTTTGATGAATAAAGTAATATTGTCTTTAGTCACTGTAAAACTTCTAATTCGATTAAATAATTTGTAGTCTAAGTGCTATCGATATCACATAGATATAGAAAGTGATCAGTGTACAAAAACTGTACATGTTGGTAAATGATCCAAACAGATCTATAAAATACTAATTACTGTAAATTGCCAACCCCAAAATGAATAAAATATGCTATATAAATAATTTAAGTATATGATTTGATGAGAAAAATTTCTTTAGTACTGCCGATTTCAGAAATTATGTTATATTAATCATTGCCACATTTTGTTGCTTATAGGACTGTTCTTACGTTTTTCCTCTTTGTCGCACGTGCATTTATCTCCGGTGGATTCCAAGCAACTTATGTCTACACACCAGAGGTCAGTCTTGGAATTTTCTATACTACAATTTAATGTATTTTATTGGATTTAAACATTTATAAAGCACCTCTAGTAGGGTGAACCATTCAGAGGTGCTTCCAGTACGCAAGGCCCCCCGCGAGAAGAAGGTCTTTGTGTATTGTGTTTGACTAGCTCTAGAACATTTAACTAGCTCTAGTACATTTAACTAGCTCTAGTACATTTAACTAGCTCTAGAACATTTAACTAGCTCTAGTACATTTAACTAGCTCTAGAACATTTAACTAGCTCTAGTACATTTAACTAGCTCTAGTACATTTAACTAGCTCTAGAACATTTAACTAGCTCTAGTACATTTAACTAGCTCTAGAACATTTAACTAGCTCTAGAACATTTAACTAGCTCTAGAACATTTAACTAGCTCTAGAACATTTAACTAGCTCTAGAACATTTAACTAGCTCTAGAACATTTAACTAGCTCTAGAACATTTAACTAGCTCTAGTACATTTAACTAGCTCTAGAACATTTAACTAGCTCTAGTACATTTAACTAGCTCTAGAACATTTAACTAGCTCTAGTACATTTAACTAGCTCTAGAACATTTAACTAGCTCTAAAGGAAGATTCTTGAACCAACTTTGAGAAAGTGTCTTATTCCTGCTGCATTTGCTTGCAATCATTTATGCTTGCAATCTTTTACGCTTGCTGATCGAATCATAATTATGGTGCTCCCATCTCCTCATGTTAACAACTCTTTTACTGAGTCGCTTTCACCCATGTGCAAGTAACCATCACTTCCAGTCTGTTTACATTTGATGTTATTTCCTAATATTATAATCTTCAATGTGCACTTCTACAATTCTGTAACACTGACATCAATTTTCAGTTGTTTTCTATGGCATGTGTTGTTGTAAAGTTTGATGTGACTTTTATGTTTAGGTTTATCCGACTACAACACGTGCTCTTGGACTAGGCATGTGTAGCGGAATGTCTCGAATTGGGGCTCTTGTCACCCCATTCGTTGCACAGGTGAGGCAAAATATCATGTTTTCCTCTGTTAACATAACTTTTGTAGCAAGTTGCTTATTAATCAGATATTTATGTCCTGCTATTTTAAGTATTAGAAATAAAAATAAATGTTGCTAACTAAAAGCAGGTCTGCAAGTTTTGAAGTTTGAAATATTGCACCTCATCAGTACTGTGGTACAGTGCAAATCAGATGAGAATTCTAAAGGGTGAATATTTCATCTTAACTGAATTAAATTGTATTAACCAATAGTTAATGTATTTTTTTATGTATGTTAAGCATTAGCAACAATATTCAGTATATGTAAGTTTTGCTTGACTGGTCCACTCGACTAGTGTGTCATCTATTCTTTGCTGAACATTGATTGGCACGATTTGATTGGCACGATTTGATTGGCACGATTTGATTGGCACGATTTGATTGGCACATTTTGATTGTTGCAGGTGATGCTCCGAAAGTCTGTCTACTTAGGAATTAATACGTACGCCACTGTTGGTGTCCTAGCAGCAATTTTAACTCTCTTCCTACCAATCGAGACTAAAGGACGTGAAATGAAGGCAAGTCTACCCATTAATGTTTACCATGTTTAGGTTACCTATATAATGGTGTTCAATTTAGGTTTATTGTGTTGAGTTTGCTTTGAACTTATCTTTAATTCAGCAACCTGAATGCTAAGTAGTACTATATCTAAGAATAATAATGCTCAGTATGCTCACACATAATGTATAATCATTCGGTGCTACTACGTATACGTAGTAATATAATTTCACTCGTGAATCATTCTTTTTGTGTAGTAAATTATACATAATACACTTGAATTGTTATGGCAGTGTTTCCACATACAGAATAATTTAGACAACCGAACCACACTGACACCATGCTTGATGTACCCTGTGGATGATCTACATTTAATCCATCAAGAAACATGCACCAGATTGGTCACCAGCTCATGCTTTGGCATTTGCTGTTAGTTTCTGTCTGCTCTGTATGTGTGTGTAATTGTATACTGTATAATGTATATGTATCCTTTGGTACTTGTAGGATACTGGAGCACCACAGTCACAGCCTCGATCTCCAAGAAACGTCGATTGACTTGCCTCAGGCAAGACATTTCTCTATCACAAAAGGGCTGCACATGCTGTTTTCCCTCATTCCAACCCATGAGAGGGTTCTGTGTAACGTTTTAGGTATGGCAAGGTCTTCATGTATTATGTAATGGAACTGAAACGATATATAATTCATTGTAATAAAATGAAATGATTTTGTGATATTATTCCAACATGTTCTACTACGTACGACATCATGAGCTGCAAACTTGGGTTTACTGGTATTAATAGTGCAATCCAAAAATGTAAAAGTCCCACCGAGCGCAGAATGGATTACCCAATTTTCAAAATGGCAGGTGGTTTTACATTTTACGATTTGTATTGGTTTAGCAGTTTTTGCAATGAAAATGTAAATTACGCTGGACTTACATTGTTCCAAAATGGGTCTTGTGAATGTTATAGTAAACTTTTTGTTGTACAAATATGTGGTGCTTCAGATTTAGTGAATTGGTGTTTATTATGTGTGATATATAAACTGAATAATTTTCGCCACTTAGTGGGCCATGAGGATCAGTTGACAACATTGGTTCCAGTTCCTTTATAGAGCTGCCAATGTTCATTCATTCATTTCAGAACAATTACAAAGCTGCTACTCAGACATCTACTCAGAATCTCAGATACACTCAATAGTGGTTTCAAGTTTGGATGAAAGCATGCAGCAATTGCAGCATGCCTGGCTAGGATATGCAGATCCAGAGGGAAGCCATACGGCTGGGCCAACGATAGACAATTTAAGAATTGGGTTTCAACACCAGAGTCCAGAGAACATGAGATAAATGAACAATCGAACAAATGCTTGAGGCCATTCATTTATTCTCACACATCACCAAGTGTGCACAAAACGCATTTGATGGTTGCAATAGTATATAGGTTATATAGGTAATATAGGCATAAGCTGGAAGTTGACAGCAAGTTCTGCCTCCATTGCAGGCTTAAGCGGCAGCTGACAAGAACAGGAAATGAGTGCTTATCCTGTATTCTACTATGGATATAAAGCTCTTACAATTGGATGCTAGGCTAGCATTTGGACCTAGACAATGTGTGTTAGGCATCATTCTGCTGAATTATCCAATAAGATGTCAATTGTAAATGTTACTCGTTTGTTGAGAATAATGACGTTTTTGGGTAGCCAATATATATAATATAATTTTATGTATATAATTATATGAACTTTTGGTGAGAATATTTCTGTGATCTCTAGGATTTTTGTACATGCAGAATTTGTTATGTGAACTTGCAGAAGTTTAAAATTAGTCTGTTAACTGCACTCATTAAAGATTAGTTTTAGATGTGTATGGTTCATAAATGGGTCCATGTGAATTTTTGTGGGTAAACATTTTGTTGTGCAAACTTGTGTGTTGTCTAGGATTTGTTTTTTGCATGTTTATTGTGTGCCATAAATGAAAAGAATCATTTTTTTTATTGGTACCTAAAGGGCTGTGGGATCAGTTGAGGACTCAAGTCTCAGCTCTTTTATAGAGCTGCCACTGTTGAGAATGCACTGCAGAAGTTTCCAGATCAATCTGGTTGCCCAACGGTAGTGCTGTAAGAAGGAGTAAGATCTGACATTTTGAGAGTTTCTAGTTGAATCTTTAGGCAGCAGTATGTTGACCTTATCTAGTCTCTTGGTTATTTACAGTGTGATATTATGTTAATTTATGTTAATTTGACCATTATATGATATTTTTTACTAAAAGGATATATTGGTGTATTTGATCAAAATTATTGAGGGTGTGTGAATATGATAAATTTCAAATGTGATAAAAGATTTGTGATTGTAATGATCATTCACTCTTGAAATTAATATGTAGTGAGACCAGATAATATAGTTTAATGGAGCATGGTGGCTGATTGGTTAGGGCGCTTGGCCTTTAACTCAGACAGCGCCGGTTCAAACCTTCCCTCCGACGGTTAAATATTGTACAGGGTCCTTGAGCAAGCCCTTTGCTCACAATTGCTCAGCACCATCAATGTTCTGTCATGTTTATGGTCATGTGCAATTCTGAACTTTTGAAAGAGGTCAAAATCAAAATATTATTAATAATTATTGTATTGTAATACAATACAATTGCATTATCGCTGAAGAATTCTCACAGTTGTAATCGGTCTGGTGTCAAAAGAAATCACTGATGACTAAACTGCCAAATAATATTGTGCAATTCTTTGAATAGTTATTTATTTTAGGACGGCATTAGTTTTTCAGTTATATTTATTACAACTGATATTTATTAACACATTGACCGCCAAGTACGAGTTAACTCGTACTTCAGCCAGTCATTTAACATGGCGTGTAGGCGGTCAATGTGTTAAAGGGCACAAAGATTTTAGTAGACTTTGTAGGAAAGTTCTGAGCTTAGCAAGTATCTATAAAATTATGCTCAGAAATCATTGTACAGTACTGAACTGTATGCAAATTTTCATCACAACTGTACAGCGTGGTTAGGCTATCATTGATTGCATACTAAGAATGGAAGGCTTTGTTAATTTAGGTAGACAGTTTATGTATTAGATTAAGATAATCACTTGTGTTGTTGTTGTTGTTTACTCTGCTGTGAGCATTACAGTGCCTGAGAATTATCTTAGTGTATCTCCAGTTTTGAAAGTTCCAAGAAAAACAAGGTAGAGACTTTGGCAGCATTGGACAGAAAAACTTTAGGCATAAAACACCACGAATAATGTTTGGAGATGTAAGAACAGTTTCCTTGAAGTTGGAATTATGACATGTAGTTTTTTCAATATCATCAAAGCGACCTGTTGAATCTGCTAGTCATTGAAACTGAAGAAAGATTTTAAAAATCTGCTACGATCAACTCTAAACTACTTTCCAATAACACTGGAGATACTTGGAAAGACAATTCTCAGGGGACGATTAGTTGTAACGGGCATGACTCTAGGTTTGTGAGGTCTGGAATGCACACACACACCAAAAGCATCCACAATTGGACAGCTGGACTGTTCTTTATGTGTTATGGGGACTCAACAATGAATTCGCATTTTCACAATAAATGACGAATCAGGATTCAAGCACAGGACACTGCAAGTAGAGGTACCGAGTAGTTTGTTGCTGTAAAATGTTACAAGACAGATATGTTAGATGAACAACTGCTGCTTGCTTGGTGTCATTGCAGAACATTATATACATATATAATAGTCTCCTTACTGTGTATTGTGTGTATCTACGTTTATGTAATCCTGTTCGTAGTACTGGACTATTTGGCAGAATATTTCACTCATTCATCACTTGTGTTCTTAAACTGTTCAATTACATGGAAATTTGCATTGATAATTGATATTAAGTTATAAACAGTCCTATACATGTGTCAAAGTGTATATATTGTCATATAATATATATAATATATTGAACACTGATTAAGCGAAACTGCAATATATATATATATTATATTTGTGTATATATATATAATTTATATCCTTCACTTTCTTTACGTGCCTGCATCTTATTTTACCGGTTTTTGCTGATTATCCCACATTCTGTTGCGTTGACGATTGATAGGTATTTTCTGATTGTAGCCTATTGCAAATAAATGCTGATATTCATATTATTAAACAGCTGAGTCCTTTGCTTAGCTCGCTGTGGTTCTGATGTTCTGTCAATTTGTCTGGATGTTTTAGATTAGTGAAGCATAGCTGCTGTATGTAGGCTGTTGTTATTGTTAATAACTACAGATATCATAACTACAGATATCTGTTTACAATCATGTGCACTCGGAGATATTTTTACAGGAGGCTAAGCAGAATGGTCACAGTTAAATTTGTTAACAAAAGCTTGAAAATGCAATCAGGAAATTAGGAACATGGTTATTTCTCATAGATGTTTCTAAATGAATTTCTCAGTTTCAGATTTTATATCTTTAGTATCATTAGTGCCTTAGTGCAACAAAATTTGTTAAAAATAAAAAATAGTAGTTTCAAAATTGGTGTCAGTCTTCCAGAGAGGCGAGTGACTACTCTTGACCCTATGTGCGGGCGGCACTTGTTTGCCATTAACAGATAGAACTATACCAGTAAGTTAGTAACCCCATCAAATTTTGCACCTGTATTTAGTGGGCCCTATTAGTGGGACTAATGTCTATTCTGATCTTTCCATTGTGACCATACTGAATATTCATTCGGAAACGTAAACAAGGTACTTGACTTGTTGAATGTTTGGTTGGACCAATAAATTGGTGGTTATGGTTGTGGTGCTATATATGCATAGTGTGGGCCTAATTTTAGCGGCCCATATACCAGTATGGGCCCTACTAGGGCAGCTCAGATGGGCTTCATGAAATATGACTGTAGGCCCCAAATGGGACATCAATTAAACCAGTATGCCTAAATGGGCTGGGTCCACTGCAAAAGGACTACCTTTGTGTTGCCCATTTCATTGCATATGATCATCACAAGCATGCATATCTATCTGTTATGTGTAACTGGAATACAACTGCTTCTAAAATAAATTATCTAAACAAACCATGTAGTAAAAACGAATATATATCTGCCAACTATAGAGTGCTTAGCTTATTAAAGTTTGCTGTGTTAAGCAGAAAAAAATAATACTTTTGATAACAAATAACCAAAAATGCATGCACAATTTCAAGATAGTGCCTTCACATCTGTCAAATAAGCCAGGATTTTTTTTATACTACTGATGCTTCACCATTACGTCTCGGCTTGGTGGGCACCGTGGGCGTATACCGACAAAAGCTGAAGATCGGTAGGCTTAAGGAGTCGAGCTGCTGATGAGTCATAAAACCCAGAGGATTCCTGCATCCTCAGGGAAAGAGTGCATGTTTCTTCCAAGCAACATAAGTTCTCAACCCACTGTTCCCTCCAATTGTCCTACAGGACTCTGTTCAAGTTTCCTTGTTTGTATGTGCACTTGTAGCACCCCTTCAGTTGAGCTCTCTACTCAGAGGCGCTCCCGAATGCAGAGCTGACTGCATCGGAGTTTCACGCCGAACCGCTGAGCAACGCTGCAACTGTGAGTGAAGGACTTGTCCTTACGCGGCAAGGTGGATTCGAACCTGATGGTGACCTTCCGGCTTCAAGGCAATGACGCCACCACTACACCACCGTGCTCCACTTGGTTGTCCCTAGAAACAAATTTGCCAATTCCTAACGTTATTTTCTATTTTAGAGTACTATAAAATATATAGGGTTTGTTCTCTTCCGGCCCTCAGTTACAGTATCAAAATTAATGATCCACTTTGATCCAATAGTATGTATAACATGCCGGTAGATGTTAACATGCCTATTGTTTGAATTTTATTGAAACATTTCCCTAAGCTTCTTTAAGCATCCAATAGGACCTAAATGTGACAATTTAAATGATCATGTTAAAGGGTGATTTAGGCCGTAACAGTACTGTTCTCGCTCATCTCAGAGATAAGACCCTCTGTTATCCACGTGTAGTGGTGTGGGCTGTGAAAAGAAGACTACTAGGCCTATAGGCCTGATGCCACTATAGCACTCATGAGCCCCACGACAATTCTCACTCTGAAGATAATTAAATTTAGAGCCTCTGAATCGTTGCTACGGTTTGTAATCTATTGCTTACAAACTTATGGAACTTAAATATCTACATATTATAATTAATAATCATTATAAGATTAGGTGCAAAGCAAAATTTCGTGATTGATATTCCACTTCCTCTTAGTAACCACAAACTTCTACGCTTGCGTAATACAAGCATGGTTATTAGCGTTAATAAATTGCGCTTAATCATAGAACTAATATTACCATAGCAATCGTAATTTTGATTGGTCGATATTCTTTTTACACGAGAACTAAGATCCGCCCCCATGACTCTTAATACATGTTCCTTGGATCCGCCCCTTTGGTCTTTTGCATGAATATGCAAATATTATTGATAAATATTCAGTATCTTCAGTTGTCAGCATGGTTTTTCTGAGAAGAAAATTATAGAAGGATTACGTGATTGTAACGAAATAATCGCGACAGAGATCATTTTATAAAGGTAAAAAATACTCAAATCTATTTGGTTTAATCGCAGTTTAATCGCATTGATAGCCTTAGTGCAGATTTATTGAGTTTTTCAAGCATATCTGAAGTTTCGATATCTGGAAATTCTGAGACCTACAAGGAAGTCACCGGCGAATACAGGCTTACTCATGCATTTTTAAATATGTAGCGCCAGTCGTTAAGGTTTCTTTAGGTTAATTATCATTTAGACTTACTGTCATTCTTTTAAAATTTGCACAGATAAATGTGTCGGAGTGAATCTAGAAAATCGCAGTGCTAACTTCTAACACAGATTAAATGTGCTACCCCTTCAATCCCATATTATTGTGTCAGATGGCATATGGGTATGTACATAGGCCTATGTAATGTTATGGTATAGTTTGTTATGGTATGGTGTACTGTTCAATATTTTAAGCGTACATGATAAAACTGTAGTTTTTTAATGACCCCACTAACGAACCTGATTTTGTTGAGTCGAAGACCTGGTAGCGAGGTAGAGGACTGACCATCGATACGTAGGTTAAGAAACTTGAGGTCATTAGCATACTATACACGTGGCTACCTGCCCTATAATTAAGTGACTGGAGTCTGTTTTTCTGAACAGTAATGAGGACTAAGTTGTGAGGAGCCTTAATTTGCATTATTCTTACATCACTTATTTTACATATCTCTGTTATCTTACATAAGCTACCTTGCACATCTTTATGTTATCTAACTGGATTTATCTTACATTACCCTATTGTTCTTGCTTTATATAATGAACCTTGCCTTACTAACTATAATTATGCCTTGTGCTGTTTAAGCGTTTCAGTGCTGTCTTCCAGTTGAATCGAGATCTATCTTCTACGATGAGTGGAGAACCAGCAGTTGACGCTGTAGTATTGCCACTGTGTCCGCCGAACTTCTTCTATGACTCATCAGTTCATGGCTGCATGCCCTGTGCCAATGTTTGTGGTGAAAGCGGACTCAACAAATTTGAATGCCGAAATAAATGCCCAGGTATTCAAAACTAAAAGCACTACTGTATTAATGAGAGATTTTTAAAAGAATTTCTTATATACATAGTATATTATAATATTAGTTATTTCTGTCACTACTTGGTTTCGGAGTGCTTTTGTACTGGATTGACTTTCTGACTACTTTTCGCCACTGCTTATTGGTGCCAGTGTTGGATATAAGACAACTTAGTATAAAACCTGCCAATCCTTACCATTTTGTTTCTCTTGCCTTTGAACCAGTATTGGAGTTTCATGCCAGCCTGGGTTGCCTTTTGACCACGGTTTCTGGAGACCAAATGGAGACTTCCTCCTAAGTACTTCCAATCCATTTCCATAACAAGCCAGTATTTCACAACAGGTGCTTGTTTGGGTGTGCAGACATTATATAGGGTTAAAAAAGAAATTCATAATGATCAATAAAAGTAAGAATGTTGATGGTAAATATAAATTTGTGATAATTTTTGTAGTAGCAGTTATAATAGTAGCAGCAATTTAATAGGTTTTGTGATTGTTATAATTGGTGTAAACAGTCATGATATGAAATGGTTTTATTGGTAGATTTTGCTGAATATCTGGCGTCATCAACGTCTCCTGTGTCTCTTCTGAGCTTGACTTCATTTCCGATGAAATCAGCCGACATCTGGGTGACGTTGGCCGCCTTCTCTATTTTGCTGGCAGCCTTGACTGTGTCTGTCGTGATGTTTATCATTATGAAGAGTCGAAAACGTCCGTCTGATCGTAAGTAATTTTGTTCTTATGTCTGAATAGAAAAATGAAGAAAGGATGAAAGAATATTATTTTTAAAATGTACACCTGTCTTTAATTGAAATGAATTATTCCAGAAATCATGGAATTTGTTTTAATCTAGCTGTAATTGTAAATATACTAATCTAATCTAATATGTGATATTTGGAAAGCACTTCTCACAGTAGAGCTATTGAGAAGCGCTCTCAGCACGACAGGCCGATGAAAAGTGAAAGGTATTCTGGCAGTGAAATGAAAACTGGTGAATTCCCACCAGAATCCTGCTACGAATTGCTGGCAGAGGATAATTCCACATAGCACCGCTTTTAGCAAAATAGACTAATCAGAGGCATGTGAAATATTTTGGAGTGATGGCAAACATTCAGGGTAAATGACCATGTCATTGTTCTGCAGTCTCACTTTCCCTCTTTTGTGGCAGACGACACATGCATTTTAGGCTGTCCCTCAGCATGATGCAGTCCAGAACTCAGCCAGCAAGTCAATCTCTTCTTATGTGCAGTCATGTAGATCAAAACACATGCAAAGAAAATAGAAACGTACAAAATCCACTGCAGAACAAAGATGCAGTCTGATACGCATCCTTAGACCTTTGCAACAGTACACTCCAGCATGTTAGAAATTGTCATTGTAACTTAGCTTAACTTGCTTTATCTTATCTTATTTGATGTGAAGTTTATCTTACTCTCCAGAGTCGAATCAAGGCCTAATTCCTCAACATACTGAAGACGGCTTTTCACCGGACAATGCTGATACATTGACTCAGCATGCATCTTTAGACATTCCTGAACAACTGATCAGCAGCAACAGAGCTCTCATTCCTAGTCTTCCCTCAAAACACTGCAGTTATCAAGACTACCGGTCAAGTCTGTCCAATATCGTGAACCTCAGTGAGATTGAGACGCAGATTCCTCGATCGCAGACAGCGATCTTTGACGAGAAGGATGGACAACGGACACTGTCACCGATCTCGCTCAAAAGTGATTTGTCACTCGCTGGTCGTGCCACCGAAGCCAGCACGACTGAAGTTCGAGTTTTCTCTGGTGAGTCAAATTTGTAGACGTTCTATTTATTTATTAATTGCTTTATCATTTTAATAATTTTTGATTGATTCTTTCAGTTACAGCAATGAATTTCTTCTGTCATATCCAACTATAGTTTACATCATCGTCATCACCACCATCATCATCATCATCATCATACTTCCCAACCTAACCAACTTTTGTTATTTAGCATACAGTTACATCATCCAACCTTAGATTAACTTACCGTTACTTAAGTTACTTACCATCCATACCTTTTTTTGTTAGTTCCTGCATGACCTTTACTTATGTTGTCATGCTTTTGCTTATAAAGTTACCATATGATTTGTAGGAAGTAGTCTGAACAGTGTCTGCTCCTCTATATACAGCTTCTTTCACATGATTGGCTGGCTCAACAAGTAAGTGGATTTCAACTTTTGCTTACAAGTGCTATATGCATCTGTTTCAATTCAATTTCGATTTTTAGTTTGTACCAATTTTTAAATATTATTATTATTTTTATTTAAGTGTTATTTAGTATTTAAGAAATAAGTTATAGTGTCCTACAGATTTACGTTCCTTCATACTGTTTGCCTGTCAGCCTATGTTATTAAAATTGCTTCAGCGCATTAAATTCATAATCAGAGCTCATGAAGAAGCAATTGTGCTGTGCCCAACTTTTAAGTAGTGGACTATGCATTTTTAATATAGTTTTTTAATTTACAATTTCTATCCATTTTCAGGACTAAGTGGGTGATGGAGTACAGTGAGGATGTGAATGGCCTTCGCATTGGAGTCGAGGGCATAACAAAGGCCGTGGCTGAGGACAGAATCCGCCACAAAGGTCAACACCTTTCCGACTTCCGTTTTGTAGTGACAACAACACCCACCAGAGGTCGCTTTGTTCCATGCCCCTACTCAAACCAAGACCCAACCCATCAGCCGCAGATCTTGAGTCCTGCAACCCTGAAACCTGGATCCATTATATTCTCTGATGCCATGGAAGCGGATCCAGTTTCCAGAAAGTCCGAGCCTGGATATGCAACGTACAGCGGGGCAGTCAGTGGACTGTACGGTGGGATTGATGTTGGTCTGACGGTGGGGCACCTCTACGCGAATGAGAAGCAGACGTTCTTTGTTGAGAATCGGTTGGAAGGCGGACGGTGTCGGTTAGAAGGCGGACGGTGTGTGTCGAAGTACACTTCGGTGATTCACAAGTCTCTTGGACAGGTAATGCTTTGGGTCAACGCAGTGTGAGAATTGTGGAAAAGTAACTGAGGTTGGACTATGATTCACTTGGAATTGGGGTGTGAAAAAGAAACTTTACTATGGGGCTCTAAGAAAGATGCGGGGGTAGCCCCTGGCAATTCTTACCTTGGGTCAACGAATCGAGGGATTTGTTGAGTGGGTGAACTGATGGGTTGGGGATATATGAATACATGGATTGACGGATTCGGTGGATAGGACATTGGGTATGTGTTGAGTGGGTGGATTCATCGATTTGGGTGGTTAGGAAGGTGGGTGAATCTTTGGTTAGTGTGGTAAAATATAGGCAATCGGCAATGATGCTATCAGATTTCAGTGTATATTTGATTTTGTAGTGTTTTAGTTTGAATGTTTATTTTATCTATTAATCATATTGTGTTTGTTAATATATTCTAGACTAGAATGCAAGGGTCTTGCAAAGTCATAGCTAAGCTGACGACCATGCTTGTGATAAGATGAATCAGAAGATATCTTGTGTAGGGAGTGTTTTGGTCATTAAAAATACCTTTGCTATTTTGTGGAGCTTCTGTAAAGGCATGTTAACAAGTGTGTTGCAATTACCTCTTAACTTTTGACAAATTAATGACTAAGTGACTGAATGTGTGTTTTAGGTGACCGCCGATCTTGCCTTACTGCAAATAGCATTGCCAGTCGATAATACAGTTACCGTCGGCGGACGACGTTACCACTTGAGTCTCTTCAAGGCGGACCTCAGTCCGAAATTACCGGTCATCGTTCTCTTTAGAGATGGTTCATCGAGCGAAGGAATAATCGCCGAGTCAATGTTTACGCTCAAGAGAGACGAACTCTTCAACACCCTTCGTATCATCCGAGCGGAGGGTACACCACAGAAGATCGCCGAGGAGGGTTACAGCGGGGCGTTGGTGCTTTCGAAACCTTCCCCTCATTTGGGGGATCAACTGTTTGTCTATGGGATGGTCATTGGTTACTGGGAGAGCGATGATAAGGATAGATCGCATACTGTGGCAACGCGACTTTGGAACATACTGGAAACTGTTCCGAACGGAGGACATTTAGTCGAATTCAGTTGTAACAACGGACTTCAGATGGATTCAGGATATCAAAGTCAGCCAGTCTAGAGACACTGGCCATGTTGATCTTAGGAGAGTTATTAAGCAAAGCTTATTTCATGTCGTTTGTGGATTGTAGAAAAGATGCTCAATATATTTTCTTCAACCCTGAAGTCAGCAATGGATGGATGATGACTCAAAGTTTGGAAGAGAGAGGTACAGCAGAGGATTGGCGATCATTACTTTCAAACTTTCATTGATGCCAAGTCTACTTCTTGGTGACAGAGACAGTGTTTCCATCTTGCACCGGCAATCGTTGCTTTACAGACCAAGAATTCTGTCGAATTCGTGACTATTTGAGATCTAGAGCTCATTGATGACCATGTTTCAGTGCCTTTGAAGTCCGTTATCTGCCTTTGCTCATCGTTGGAAGTGCAAGGATGATTCATAATCATGTGAAAACGGCAGTGGTGGAGTTTAATTGACCGTATGTAGGTAGTTTTCGTTTAACGACATTGTCTTAGCCAACCAGTTTGGCTTTGATGACCATTCATCTACTTGATATCTAGGCTTGGGACTGGCACCGCTTGAAAATGGCAGAGGTGGTGTTTTGAATCGACTGTAGTATTAGAAGTGGCTGTTTAATGACACAATAATTATGTGATAATAAAGATTAATATTACCATGGTTCTTTATTCAGGCTTTAGACAGGCACTGCAAGATTATACAATTAGGCCCTAGTTTGTTTGTATGTGCACTTGTTATAGCACCCCCTTCAAGCTCACCACTCAAGAGGTGCTCCCGACTGCAGAGTGGACACTGCATCGGAGTTTCACGCCAAAGCGCTGAACAATTGCGAGTGAAGGACTTGCCCAAGGTCCTTACATGGCACCTTGAGGTGGATTCAAACCAGCAACCCTTCGACTGCAAGGCGACGAACATACCCACTACACCACCGCGCCCCACGTAATCCACTAGGTCTTACAATGACGGAATCAAGGTCATGAAAGTAAAAACAGGAAGCTGATGGCCAGCACAGCAAATGACATTGGTCAGAAACATTCTCTCACGATGGCAGTGACAGGCTCATAGTGGACTGCTGTAGTTGCACAAGAAGTCTGTTAGTGCAGCAAAACCGCAAAATTTGAAGGAAATTCTGAACATGAAATGCTCAACTATGTAGGAAAAGATAAGCTTGAAGAGAGCCAGGATTCCTGAAGAAAGCCAAGCCAACTCTTAGCGGTTAGTCTTACAGATGCATGCTTGAAAGTAAATTTAGACTGCAGAATTCCATGACCTATACAGTCTAGTTCTTGCTGTTGGAATGTGGATGCCATCTTGCTGTAGCTGATCATAAATAATATCTAATACTATTTTTACGAAATCTGTCTTCTGTACACCATCATAAAATGTCTTGCGGCACTTTCAAACACTTTACTTTCTTGGGTGAACAACTCAAAAAACATGTTTTCTCCTCAATATATTAGCTACAAATTACATCAGTTTCGACTCCTTTGCAGGAGTTGACCACACTTCAAACTGCGGCAGTAGGTCGATGTACATGCATTAGTATTTCACATAAAAATTCTACTAAAATATTTTGACACATTCACAACAAGTTCAGGAGAAACCAATGCAAAAATGAGATGATTGTAACATGTTACAATTAGCATATATCCGTAATGTAACATGGTACAAGTTAAAAGTTTATAAAATAGGCTGTAACATGTTAGAACTCAATATAAAATGTAACAATAGAATTTAACATAGATTATTCCACGCAGTCAATGTAACGCATATTACAAATTTGGTGTAAATTTTATCAGTTCGTACATAGGATAGCAAATAGTCGTTTTCATTACAACAATATTAGCAAAGTTTTTTTCATTTTATATACAACAGTAATGTTAGTAATAATAAATAATATTATGATGATAAAAAATACAAAAAATAATGGTAGTACTACTAGCAATAATCAACACAATATTACTAGTAAAGGTGTACACAATAGTATTAAAACATGTAATAAAAAGGTAATAATAGCGATAATAACATCCAATAAATACTCATAGCCATATTCTCTAAACGCTGTTGTTACCCAGTGCCACTTTAACAACAGACAACATAAATCCAACAACCAGATAACATAGCCTTACACATGAATATTGACCGAGTCATGTCTTGTAACAGCAGACACTAATGTGGGCAAAGACACCAACCATTTTGTGATCGAGTGACTTCCAGTTACAGGGTTCAAAGCCAGGAAAACATTGAAATGTAATGTAATGCAGCATAATGTCATGCGATTGATAGATGAACAAAAACATCAATATTAAGAGTATATAAATTTGTGCATTGGAACAAAAATGTAAATGCATTGTGGGTAGCAGTGAAATGTACAAGAAAATGTCTGTTGATACAAGAGTCCAAACCAGTGGGAAAGACCCCTGCAAAGGAATAAAATACATTTTGAAATGTATTTTCAATGGATGCAGTCCGAACACTGTACATTGCAAAAATTATGCCTGCTGTAATGAACCGAAGATAATTATATCCCTACTTGGAAGTTTCTAGTCCCCAAACCCGATGTTGGACAACATACTACTGCCAGTACCCACCATTGCACTTTAATTCTACAAAATTATTCTGTCAACTTAATATTATGCATGCAAGGTCAGTAAATCTGAATCGGAGGTGTACACGTGCACCGAAAAGGTGTGCTAAGCAGGCTCAAACCCACAATCGTTAGAGTACAGCCCCCCCCCAGCAAGCTAACAATTAAACCATTATGTCTGCCACGTTAGTGTCCACTCAGGCACTGCTGCTCAACTTTGCTCAACAGATTTGCTTTGTACAGATTTAACAAACTAGAACATTCCTACGATGTCTATAAAGTAAGGTGAATAGTCTGTTGAACAAAATTCTAAATTTTGCTTCTCTAACAACGAAATTCTGAACTTAACATTCATCACCTAGTGCCGCCTTTTACGAAGTTGTTACATATTTACAGAGATAAACTGAACTAGCAACTGATGACATTAAGAAGTTGTGTGATGTACCGGCAAGGAATTGAACCTGCACTGCAGTACCATTCGTTTCCTAAGACAAGCTCCACACCTGTTTCCTACTGCATCATAGAGGTGTAGTGCAAACTCAAGTGCAAACTCAAGTACTTGTAAAGTTCGGAGGTGGCAGTGATCACTATGCTAGTGGTGTAGTTGCTAGCAGTAGCACTGGGAGAGTGATGTTAGTGCAGTGATAGTTGGAGTAGTGTTAAAGGTGCAAATGGTGTGTGGTCATTGCCAATGGTAGTAGTCAAATGGTACATGTATGTGGTGGTGTTGATGGGTGTGGTAGTGTTAAAGTGGCATTGGGTGGTGCTAGTGGTCAACTAGGTGGCATTGGTAGAGATGCAGATGATAACAGTGGCAGCTGCTCATTGATTAAGTACCACAACATTCTTGGATTCATTTACTGTTGGTCACAATGATCATGTCCACATTGTCCAGTGCTGTTATACTGGTCATTGAAAACTAATGCAGTTGAACTGGCAGCATTCGCCTTCTGAGCCAAATGCTCAAACAGTCAAAAAAAACAAAGAAGTTGCCGACATTTGCTCGGCTTCATAAGAAAGTAAGTTCGTGCGTTGTCAGTTCGTTGGTTCATCTTCGTACGACCTTCAGACGACCACTGTGCTGCTCGCCTCTTTAAACAGCTCTTCCAACATCTTGAACAGCTAACAACAGAAGCACAAAGCCAACCGCATCACTGCTAAAGGCCAGAGATATCTAGCAGGAAATGGTAAGTTATAGTAAGCAGCACATCCGAGAGGTACTTAAAAGGTGCTATATATTAAGTACTTTACCAATACTAGTTAATACTAATTATACTTAATTAATAATAACATATACCTAATAATACTTAATATATACTTAATTAATACTAAATACTAATCATACTTGCTAAATTGTGAGGTGATATAACATTTAAGTTAAAATTAGGTAACTTAAGGGTTACGTAAGGTAAAGTAAGTTAACATAAGATATAGGGTTAGGTTAGGCAAGATAAGGTAAGATTAGCTAAGGAATACAAGACACAGTAAGGTAAAGTATTATCAGGTAATGAGAGATAAGGTAAAGTAAGAAAAGGTCAGATAAAATAAGGTGGCAATGATTGACATAAGGAAACAATTTCTCTGTTGTATATCATAAATTACATATACATCTTCAATTCTCTTACAGGTCTGTAAGCCTAACATTAAGCCTGCATGTTATCTTTCGTATACCTAGCATAATCCTAAATATATCTTTACACAATATACTAAACCATTTTACATGACTTCATAGCCTACTGCACCTGCATCAATCACTGAAGAGGGTAACAGACTCCAATCCCGATGCAAATATAGCATTGGACATTGTAATAATAATTGTATTATAATTTAAATAATATTGTAATAAATGGAAGTAATTTAAATACCTCTTTAAGCCAGATGGGATCCTGGAGACAGGTGTCAAGGACCTGGTGATCTTCCAGCTCTGAATCCTGCTTCAATTCCATCACCTAATATTCCACAAACGTAAGAAAAACATACATTGCAAAATGTCAGCATGGATCAGATAGATCACAAGGGTAACACATCAGATAAAAAGGTAAAAGCAGCAGAGATCAGATAAAAGGTACAGGTATAAGCATAGAGATGTACGCTATATATATAAAATATATAGGCTAGAGAGAATATGGCCTATCTCCGCTGCATGAAAAAGTGAAGTCACCAACGACCTTATAATATTAACGGAAATCACGCCAGTGACGTCACAAGCCAAGCGAACTAGACCCATTGAGATGTACGATGACGTATCGGCCCTGCAATCAGATTTGAATTCTCTAATTTACGGTTGGTGTGAGAAATCGCCTGTGATTGGTCGGGAGGAACTAGACGGTATGTGATTGGTCGGGAGGAACTAGACGGTATGTGATTGGTCGGGAGGGATAGAACGAAATTCAATGTATAGACGTGATATTCCCTCTAGCGTTATATTTTAATACATCTCTATGGGTATAAGCCTCTCATCTTCTCACCTTCTTTTGGCAGAGTTCGTAGAGGGTGAGCTTCAGGTGGCAAAGTCCATGGTATACTGGGAGGCACTGTCGTGTTGATGCACCAACCAGTAACTCCTACATCACATAAACACCAATCAGCAAAACACTGTAGCAATCAATCAATCAATCAACTGATCAATCAGTCCATAATCAACTCCAAATGATGCACCACAGTACAAAGTCAGCAGAAGAACATCTAATTTGGATGCATACAAAGGTATGCTGAGAAAATGAAAAATCAGAGCTACACTGCAATTCTTAGCCAACACAAAGCATTCAGACACTAGCTTTCAGGAATAACATCACTGTGTGTTAACACATTAACCGCCTACACGTCATGTTAAATGACTGGCTGTACTACGAGTTAACTCGTAGTAGGCAGTCAACGTGTTAATCAGAAAGGTCCATAAACAGGGAGCACATGGCCCACGCTGCATACAATGTCAACAGAACTGGGTTCATCACAGAACCTTGTGAAACCCCAAATATATCTATACGTACACAGTGTAGACATATATTCAAATAGCACCATAAATACACAAATATATACAAATACATGGAGTCAATTGGCAGATACTGGGATGACAGGCAGTTCTAATTATACTCTTTTAATGACTTAAATTAACCAACCTTTGCTTCACTCTCCATAACTTCCTTCACAGTCTTCATGTTACTGCGAACGTATACCTTCCCAAACAACTTGACACTTGTCGTGGCTGCAACACTGGAGCCCTCTGTTGCCTGAACAAATAACAGTTGGTCAGGTATGTACGCCTACGAATGTAAGACTGTGCGTGTACATACTGTACACATATAATACAAGCACGTAAGTACAAACATACATACCGGTACATATTATCTATGTGACCTACTTTAGCATGTATTCATGTACGCTGTGTAGGCAAGTATGTATGTAAAAGTATGTACCATGGCATTTCTAGAGCATGCATGTTCAACCTCTCAAAACTACTTCAAATGTGACAAACTTATAACAAGTATGTAAATGCAAATGTTAAGTTAATGTATGCCATGATCATCAACTGTCTCAAGTCAACCCAAGTAGCTGATTATTAGGCAGACATGGCTAGGTAACTTGGTGAATAGGCAAGCGGATACGACGTACGCTGGCAATCTGGCCAGTAAGTAGGCAGAAACATTCATAAAGGGTAGCTACATAGGTAGGCTGGCTACTTGTCAGTGCTTCCAAGGCATTCTTAAAATGCGCTCTGCAAAAGCCCAAATGCATACATACATATATACATACAGGAGGATTACACTGGTATGGTGGAACCAAACATACATTCAACAGATTTGCAGATATTTGCAATTTCTGTTGACATTAATTGTTTATACAGCAAAGTCTTATAATTAATCTCTTTGATTAGATTAAGTTAGATTAGAGCAGATCAGATTTATATTACCTGGCAGGTTAAAGCATCAAATGTTCCATCGTTAATTTGAACCTGTGACATGCTATCGACATCCTCCTATTTAAAAAATAACACTTCTGTTTAACAGCAAAATGACTAAAACACATTTAAAGATATTAAGGCACATCGTCGTTCACATGAGAGACTGCGTTGCATAATCACATGTGCTTTACTCACAAATGAATCTTCGTTTATTATTTAAAACTGACACACCGCTGTATCATTACAAATTCATAATAAGAACAGATGATCACAAGCTACCATCTCGGCATTAAAGGGTTAACTGTTTGGCAGCCATGCAAGGCTACCATTACATCCTACTACTCATTTTACCACTTGATGCCAGCTGGCGAATGAAGTGCTGTGTCGGTCCTTAAGAGAACAGCGGGAATCAATCCAGCTTTCATGTCAACATTACCCAAATGAAATGTGCAGATCAACACTAAAAGAATAAAACTTAAATATCCTTTTGCATTCACTCACCACAAACTCCTTGGTCCACTTGCAATCAGCCTTGATTCGATCAAGATGAGCTTGAATTGCTGCTTCAATTGTCCCCAGGGGATCCATGTAGTAGGGCTCTAAAACACATACAGATAGCAAGAATCAAACTATATTCCACTATTAGAAGTGCATTTTAAAAGGGGTATTTCATAGGTTATATTTAGAATGTTATATTTAGGATGCAATTATTAGGATCCAACACCCTTGATGTTATACTAAGGATGCCATATGTCAGCGGTTCCCAACCCGTGGCCCGCGGGCCAAAAGTGGCCCGCCAGGCCTCAGAAAATGGCCCGCCAGGCCTCAGAAAATGACCCTCATCTCTCAAAGAATTTTCAACAATATATGAAAAAGTAACAATTTGGACAGGATAGAACACATTATTATTTTCTATTACAAATTATTTTATTTTAACGTCGATAAATAACATCAAACATTATTATTTTGAATCAATTATAACAATTTGTATGCTGTTAGTTAATACAATTTTAACCCTGTGGCCCCTAATGTCCTTCAACTAAGAAAAAGTGGCCCTCGTGTCCTCAAACTTAGAAAAAGTGGCCCTCGAGTCAAAAAAGGTTGGGAACCACTGCCATATGTGTATGATGCTGTCTATAGGATGCTACGATGATACATTCAGGATGTTTATAAATCGGATGTCATATTAGGGTGCAACATTAAATAACATACATGTACCTAGGATACCATATAACTAGGATGCCATAATCACAATGCATTTAGGATGTAATACTTAAGATGCAGTATATTGTTTTCAAAGTTACACTGAAGATGTATCTAACCAGGATCATGAAGTAAGGCATCCAGGAAGTTTGGTTCCAATGATTGACTCAGTAAGATCTGTATGAACACACTGAATGGCTCCACAAAAGATTCAGCGCTACAAAGAAAACAATATTAAAACATTGAGAATTCAACAGCAGTGACATCCATTGCACTGTCATAAATGCACACAACATTAATCTTGAAGACAATGGAGCACATCATTGTAAGGCAGCATATTGTTAGGCAAAGCTTAAAAAGGTCAATTTAGTTGCAGAAAGCAAGTCAAAGCATGGTACACGTACGAGAGTTAAGGAAAATCAAGTAATTAGGTTATAGCAAGAGTTTTAAAAGAACAAGTACAAATTTAAGGCGAAGTAGGTCATGGAACGTAGGTCAGGGTAAGGTATGGTCCAGTGGCCGCACTACAACGAGCCTAGGTAGTTCATTTGCTCCTGACCTGCTTTAAGACCTGCCTAAAATTCTGTGGATTTTTTAATATCTTTTTTACGTTCAAAAGTTTAAAATAAAGCATCAACATCTGTGTGTTCCATAAGATCACAAGTTATGACAACGTCTTTAAATGCTTATTCTAGCACGTCAACAGAAGTCTATGCTGTACACTCTAAGACTGAAATGCCCAAGGATTTTTTGACATGGTTGCATCAAAAATTTGTGAAAATAAATATAGTTTGTCATAAATTACTCAAACATCAATTTCTTCGACCTGCTGAATAACTCCCATGACCATGGTGCATCCTGCTGAAGTTGTATTGCTGGCACCACCCCGGTTTAGACAGTAGTTAAAGTAGCATAAGGTAAGAAAAAGATGTTACATGACAAATAATTTTTTTAGAAAAGTAAGCTATTATTAAAAGGAAATTATGGAAATATAGAAATTACAGCTAAGGTCGTGTAAGGTAAGTAATTGTTGCAAAACTGAGATATTTAAAGTAAGGTACAACAAAAATAAACACAAGTTAAAGTAAGGTTACACAAGTTCAGCTAAGGATTGATGCTTTCACAGTTAATTGTACCTGTTCGAGTCGTTTGGTCTAAAGTCTTCAATGACTTCGACGACTTCCTGTGCTCGACTTGAGACGACGACGTTGATTTGGATGGCGACATAGTTCACTTTGATATCATCCGACCAACTGGAATACTACAAGAAGATGAGCATATAAGGTGAACATGGGTGAAAAGTGACCGTTTTTCACAAAACCAGGCGGAAGTTGTATTTTATAAAATGCCTCATTTTGACCTCAACATGGGAAAATTCATTATTTGTCACTTTTAACATTTTACATTAATGACTACAAAAACTATTAATAAATATATTAAATATCAGTCACTTATGCTAAAAATGATGCCAAGTATTATTAAAGTGAATATTTATTGAAGTACATGCCAATTTTAAATGATAAGTCTCCTATTTGATTAAATTCATGATGGTTTCCAGGTTCAGGTATGTCATTTTCCTATGCTTGCACCCCTACAAAAGTGGTACTGCCCGAAAGGTCAGCATCTTCTCTAGCCATCTATGCTTGTTTTAGGAGCTGGCTAGCTTTGAAAATGAGCCAACCATGGCTTGAGGAGACGGTCATTACGACAAGAAAACCACACTTAGGTTAGTAGGACTGATCACATGATATTGATCTGCTGTCTGGTTGGAAGAGGCATGGCATCAATGACAATGCATATGCATGATTGCTCAAGAACAGAATATAAATTACTGGATCAGAATAAATTTCACCATAATACTGTACACAATGTAACAATGATGACATTATAAACAATTGTGATAACAAAGATGTTTTGGTGAACCGAATAGTGGCAAGTACAATAAAGATGATGACATCAATAATGATGCTTTGAACAGGTTATGACATTGAAGACTTTAATAATATTGATAATTCTGCTAAAGAGGCATCTAACCGTGGAGATGGCTTGGTGGACACGCCGCCCATCCCTGACCGCTGGTTCATACTTCTGCAGAAGTCGTCCAGTGTCAATCTTCCAGATCGAATATGTCGCGCTCTTTAGATCCTTCTTTTCGATCACGAAATCTCCTTTCTTTTGAAAGAAAAAATGAATTACAGAAATATCTATCAGAGATATGCTATGCTGAATTTACATGATTTGATCACATTAAATGCAGCTCACAATGTGTTACAAAGTGTTCACATTATATAAAGTGCAATCAGCTGTGGCTTTCAATTCACTTCTCACCGGTTAGATTCAATTCACATTACATCACATGAGTCACAATAAATTCCATTTCTAAATTCTTCATTAAGTTTCCATTTTGTATCATTAGATTCAAACAATATCACATTATCTTCAAATTTCTACAATCAATAATCATTATGGTACAATTCACATTACCAGTTGTCATATTCAGTTATATTCAATTCACATTGACCATTAAATTATGGCACATTCAACTAACATCACGTTACATTAAACTACATGCTACATTCAATCAATCACATTATATATTGCCTTCTACTGTTCTGAATTACTCAGCCTATAAAAAAGACTGAAATGCTGAATGACTGATTTAGTAAAAGAGAGAGAATTATATACAATCAACTACAATATGATACACTAAGCAAATTTGAATCTACTGTAATCTTAATTTCTAAACCACTATGTAAAACAGCGAATGAACAAACAAATGACTGAATGGACGAAAGAATAGGCAAACAAATAAATGCATGATAATTCTCATAGCGATATAAATGAATGAATTAATTAATAAATTAATGTGCAAATGAACGAATTCATACTCGAGTGCAAGCAGAGATGAAAGAAAGAAGGAATTTTAATCTAATGATAAATGAAAAATAAATGCATCAATAAATAAGAAAACGAATGAACGAATAACTGACTGAAGAAATTAAGTGAATGAATGAATAATTTAATCAATCAATTTAATCAATCAATTTAATCAATCACAGAATGATAGAACAAGATACTGAATGAACAGCTCATTCTTCAGTCATCGTTTAACGTATACCTGGTAAGCATGGACAGAACTGCTTCTGGCTTTCTCAGGCAATGAAGCAGCTTTTATAGACATCGGTTCAACCACAGGCGATGCCCAAGACACAACTTCCCGAACACTTTCTGACCTACAGAAATTCGGATCCTCACCAATTAATGCCTAATCACAGATCACATGAAGCCACACAAATCAAGTTTACAATCTTTCACATCAGTTACAGGACAGTGCCAACTATGTTCTCCTGAGAATCACTACCTGGTGTTGATGGGTAAAATTAAAATGATGACATTCGCTGTGTCTCGCCCAACTGCATGGAATGAGTTGCTCATGATCCCAAGCAGGCTCCACTACTTATCACCCCACAGGTTTTCCACTTCAAATTAAAGTCCCAACTCTAGAAGAATTCCTACCCTAATCTATCCAATCCCCATCTTCCTAACTTTCTCATCTTCAATATAATTTTATTAAAGTCACCCCATTAGCTTCTCTGTCGTCTCTCTGACCTTCACCTGGTATCTCTAGTCAACCATCGTTACACGATGCAGCACTGGTGAATAAGCTGGCACTCGCACTTGGCTAAAGAAATTTGCTTTAGAAATCTGGAGTATAATGAATACGAGAAAAACCCAAACTGGGCCAATGAAAAATGGCAAAACCTACTTTACAATTGGCTTTCGACCCCGGACTTTCTTCGCAGGTGACTCCAGTTCATCATCTTCGTGATGAGACCTTTTACGGTTTGACTGAAATGCAAATTTATGCAACTTCAAAAGTAGTACTTTTGAGTTCGCAAGATATAAACAAAATTTGACAAGGATAAAATACTTTTATTAAAATGAAACTGAACTTTATATTTATAGAAAAATTACAGCACATTGATAGGAAAAGCAATAAAGATTAAAAAACGTGTAATCACAATTTGTAACCCAAGCTGGCCAGGCACTCTTTTCCCTGAAACTAGAATCAACAATCTGGGTCCTTTTCACGTAAATGCTCACAAATAATGCCTATGAGTGATAGGGAAGTTCTCAAATAATATGTCAATGACTGATCACGTATTTTACCGGTGCTGGCTTCCACGCAGGGTCCTTGTCTGAGTCATAGTCTGAGTCGTCGTTTCGAGCTTCACGTCGACTTCGTACAACACTTGCAGTCTTCTTCACATCCTCCTCATCACTTGAATCGTCACTGTCTGAGAAAGAGAATTAACACAGTCATTACTCATATTCATTTGTCCATTCTTACATATGCATAATTTATACCAATATTTCACAGAGCTTTTGTCAATTAAATTTCATGAATAAACATATTTTTAACTCTGTGAATATTCAAATTTTCAGTTGCAACCATTACTTTCTATAAACCAGCGCTCATAACAAACCTATTCAATATTCAAAAAGATGTTCTACAACAGTTGAATAACGAGCTGCATTGCTTTCCCAGTTGCTTTTAGTTTACTCTTTAGTATATTCACACAAAACACACACGCATGAACACACAAACAATATACTGCACATTCACACATAAACACACGCACGAATGCACGTAAATTCTGACATATACATAAATACAAACATAAATAAATGCATACGAACATATACAAAGTTACATAAAAGAATACATACATAAACATACCCATAGTACGTCCATACAAACTTACACAAATGCATACACACCAGGTAAATATAAACTCAAATTCAATGATCTGTTCGTATCTCATAAGTTAAGACAAGCCGAAAACATAACTATAACTATCCATACAATGCTTGTAGAGACCCTTACTTATTTTGTGCTTGCGTTTTTCCTCTACGATCGTCTTAGCCTTTCGCGTTGGCTGTGGTCTCAATGGCGCAGCAATTGACTGTTCCCTCGCAGGAACCACCAACGCTGGAACCACCGGCCTAGGAACCATAGGTGACTTCTTCACATGCTCAGCGGACTTCACAGCGGACTTCACAGCACCAGCCGAATCCAAAATCTTAACACCGACGACGACACCAGGAGTCAGCTTCTGCGTGTTCCTCACGTCTGGGGAAGTCGACTGTTTCTCCTTTCCAGGGCATTCTGCAGATTTCTTAACGTCGTCGTCTGTCCTTCTTGGCCGGGTGTCTGGGATGTACTTCGGGAGGATCGGGCGATTGGCAGCAGCCGTGCTCGAGACACTCGACAGGGTTTCCGGTTTTTTGCCGCTAAGAAAGTTGACGAAAGAGTCGAGGAAGTTGCCCTTGTTCGGTGTTGCCGCTTCCGTCTTTGCAGGTTTAGCTGTAGTCGCGCATTTGCTCGGTTCGCTGTCAACGACCGGAGCTTGCGCAAGATGCGTGAATTCCTCGTCGATGACGGGAGGAGGCGCTGGCGGATCGTTTCGCTGCTTCATCGCCAGATCATAGTTGTTGGTAGCATCGGCGTATGCTGCATGTTCCTGCATGCCAGGGAAGTTCTCAACGACATTCTCCTTCAGTAGAAGCTCGTTGGGGTTGACGAAGCTGCTTCCACATAGGTTCGTGAGAAAGACCTGCGCCTCCTGGTTCGGCTTGTTCTGTCCGTAGGAATAGATGTCCGAGCCCTGCAGAAGTGCACCCGACAGATGGACATCCGATGAAATGCCGTGGCTGAACATCGCTGAGCTGAGCGCACTCACGCCGCCACCGCCGGGAGCGGCCATCAACTGTGGCATGTATCTGTCAACATTCTCGTAGACGACACGTTCTGATGAACCTCCATCCATCATCTCCTTCCCGCTAGATTCAAACTGGTCTCTTCCGTCCGATGATTTGCGTACCTTCGTGGGCCGTCCACGCCTTCCGTCAGATGCTCCCAGGCCGTCGGTCATCAAGTCCTCCTCGGCTGAGTACCCTCCATCAAAACCCTGTGGGCGACTCGTACGAACCGCTTTTGGTGACCGGCCAGTGCGCGCTGCTGACTTCTTTGGTTTTGTGGTCGAGTCAGCAACTGCCTGGACTGTGAGAAGATTTGCAACAGACGCCTGTGCGGCAGACGAACAGCCGAGCAGTCCACCAAGTCCAAAGGAGTCGTCACGATCCGAGTTTCTTCCGCAAAGAACGCCACTGGCTGGGCCAATGACTCGTGCTGCCATTGCACCGGCAGCATATCCCTTTGACATGCCATACTCATTGTAGGCAGTGAGCATTGGGTTTGTGCTGGCGACGAGCGATCCGTAACTAGTCGCTTGTGCTCGCGAGTCGGTCACCGCGAGTTGCACCTGCGGTTGGAACATCGTTCTCGGCTTCTCGGAGACAGGAAATCCAGACGAGGGAAATGTTGTGGGTGAACATCCGCCAAACGACGTTCCCTGACCGCCGATGATGGATCCCGAAGTGTCATCACTCGACATGACATCGTTGAGGTCCATCTGAAGGGACGAGCAGCTGCTGTACCTCTGCTCAGCCGTCACCGCTGGAGTCATTGTCTGGGACGTCCGGCCAGGGAAGAAGCGCTGGGCTTCAAAGCGCTGCGAGTTGGCATGAGCCGTCGGTGGTGATGAAGCCATGGGGGCTCGGCTTGTCTGACTCATAGCATAGTCGGGCTTCGTCTGCTGCGCAATCGATTGCGTCTCGTGATAACAGCGCGACTTGCTGGATGCAACCGGTGTGGGACGTGATCCTGAGTGCGCTGGAGGAGGATCCTTCTTTACGCTTCCTGCTGAAGATGGCTGCATTCCAAGGAATGGACCAACTCCGGCTGCAGTTGGCATGAAGCCAGACCGTGACCAGAAGTCAGCCGCAGCAACTGCTGCATCGCTTGCTGAGGCTAGACCCTGGATCGAAGAGTCATTCATCATGTGTGAGTCAGTGTTAAAGAGAGCAGAGGAGGAGGATGATGAAGACCGCGGCGGCTGGGATGATATAACGGATGCGAGACGAGACATAGTGTCGACGTGAGACCCACTGACTGCTTCGAGGGAGTAGAGAGCTGCCTGCCCCATCGCAGGCCGGTACGATGACTGGTTTGAGAAGCCGGATGTTGGAAAACCCTCAAACAGCGGGTTCATTGAACCGTGAAGGGTGCCGTAACTGACTGGGTGGGTCATGCTAGTCAGACGTGCTGGGGGCAGAGGGGCTGCATGGGCAGGAAGGGGATTTGCCAAGCCCCCACTCAAACCTATGAAATATAAGAGAAATGGGGTTAGCATATATAAGGTATGTATAATTATACATGTATTAAGCACATACGTGTGAACTATGTATGCATGAATGTATACATGTATGCATGCATGTAAGCATTTTTCTGTACATGCATGCATTTACATAGTTTCAATTGAACTTCATGAGACCTAAAAAAAATGTTGTGTTTCCGGTAACCCGACCGACCCTTTTTTATTGCCGCGACTCAAATAATTTTGTAAAAAAATGTTATTAAAAAAATTTGCAATAACAAAAACTTTATTAAAAAGTTTAAATTTTAAAAAAATTGTTTTTTTACATTTGTATTGACATAACAGAAAAGACGTCAACAAAATGAAATTAATAGGACTGCTTTCTAGAGCAGTTTTAGGTGCAGACAGTCGGGAAATAGGCAGTTTATACTTGCTTAGAACACATACTTTGTTGCAGCGTGTACCTTTGTGCAAAAAAGCCGTGGAGTATAATTTTTCGGATAATCACTGTATAAAAATATTTTACCAAAATAAAAATATTTTTCGGCCTACCTATCAAATTTTTTTAGCTCTGTTACCGGAAACACAACATTTTTTTAGGCCTGACTGCTAAATTTCTGAGTAAATAAGATTTATAGTGCTCAGTGGTACGAACATGTTACCTCTTTAGTATTCAGTACTTTGAATGAACCTATTTAAAATGAAACTTGGCAAATATCTTACGGTCCATAGTACATAATGCAGTTATCTAATATGTTGTTTTTAATTATCAATTATCCCTATGGCATTTGAGAGCAATATATTGGAATAAAATAGTTAATTATATGGCACCTTTAAAGAGAATACTACAGTTTTGATGAGCACCAAGTGACAGTCTATCGCAGAGGTTCTCAACCGGTGTGTTGCGACACACTAGTGTGTCGCGAAGCGACCGGTGGTGTGTCGCGTAAAAATGGTGTGTTGCTGGTGTGTCGCGAAGAATTGGTGTGTTGCGAATTCTTACAAACAATAAACGCAGTTATAGGCCCTAAAACGACGTAGAATCGTAAATTTAGATTAGTAGAATTTGGAATTTTTGAATAATTAAAAATTAGAAAGCATTAAGTGTCAATATTTCATTCATTAAAATGTGCAACAATTTCAAATAAACAGGCAAAGGGTTGTTTCAACGATATTCACGTATGACGATTGTATGGTGTGTCGCGAAATTTTGTGGCAAGTTTTGGTGTGTCGCGCGCTAAAAAAGGTTGAGAACCTCTGGTCTATCGCATGTCTATAACATAGCCTCAGAAAGAAACCTAAAATCTCAATTTTGGTTGTGAAGCTGCTGTACTTGCAGCAGCACTGACACACAAGCTTTGATTGCGAGCTGCCATACAGCATTTGTAAATGATGCTTGGATGCCTCACACAGCGCAAAATTGCTGTTAGTTAACTTGATCACTGAATGACAAACTACTGGAATAAGCAAGTAACGGATTTATAGCAATTGAGTAACAACAAATTATGATTACACAACAATTTTTGTAATGACTAAAAATAATATTATTGTTAAATAACAAATGAAATTAATAGACGAAATGAAGGTAATGACATTCCTCTACCAAAGATTTTCGGTGACCATTCAGCGCCTTAACGCTGTGGCCTTTGTGGGATCTATTGTTGCATAATAATGATAATAATAAATAAATAAAATAAACATAAATAAAATAATAATAATAATAATAATAATAATAAGGACTACAATTTCTATGGCACCATAGTAAAGCACAAGGGTGCCTAAGCATAAACGTTATTGCTCGTTCTAATCATCATTGCATGGCCAGTGCTGAGCGAATGATTACTGTTAAAGGCAAGTGCAATGTATTAGTGGGTAAGTAAATGCTGACATGAAGAGCAACTCATTGAGCAATTTATTATTAACTGACTGACAGACTTTAATAGCGACTGACCTGCGCTTCCAAAGCTTCGTTGGTCCATGACATGTAGATCAAATGGACTGAGGCCTGATGCATTTGTCGGTATGCCACTTGCAGACGACAGTCTACCATATGTAGCATTTATGTTGCTCCAGTGCTCCATCATAAATGTCTATTACAAAGGAACGAATAAAGCAAAATATGCAAAAGTAGCCAAGTTTTATAAGCTACCAACAAGCTGAGCGTGATTGCATGGTCTTTTGTGCAATAACCTAAGTTACAAATCATTCATTCAGAAAGCCAGTGTAACAATGCTCAATCATGGAGAATGTAATGAATGCCAATGTATCATCAGGTGGAACCCAAGTTTTGAGTGTGTTGAGGAATGAATGCTCATGTGCAGATAAATGATTCATGGAATAACCTCCCTTCAAAGCTGCATTAATTGATCTGATCAATCAAACTTTGCTACATAAATCTCGTCTTTTTGCCGTGGCTGGAATGGGAGCGCCACTGAGCAGATTCTTGACATATAAGTGATTGAAAAACAGCAACACAACAACAAAAAACAGCAACAACACAATTCTAAACTTCCAAGCATGAATCTCTTCTCAGAATATAAACACCTAGCCGCTAATACAAGTCAAGCAAGTGAAATTTGGTGTATTTCTGATGCATGGTTAATTTTATAATAAATCTTGGCGTAATTGCTGTATCATCTGAACGTTTATTGGCGCTATAATAACTTTATCTTCTCCGACCGATCTGGAAAACCTCACTTCAGACGGCCGAGGAGACTCAGGTATTAATCATCACCCGCTAGATAAAATTTCCACGCTTAGACTTCAATCTTTGCAATGAAACGAACCTTTAATTTTCTAATCCTAACAAAATGACATATTTGTCCAACGGAAAACGACAAGAAGAAATGAATAAATCGCCATTTTAGCTGGAAATTTTAAGCTATAGCACAGACTATACATCCGGCAGAGACGATACTTTGTTTGCGTCATTTAGTGACGCTTTGGCGTCGGGTTATGAATGAACAAGAAGTCACAATTTGAACAAAATTAACCTAATAAGACGCAATTATACACGTTTTCTATAGCGACTGTCCAAGGATTCTATACTTAAGTTGTCCTTGTCGACTGTCTAACCTTGATCCTGATAATTTTTCCATGAGATTCTTCACCATCGCTATCTTAATCTCTACCAACTTATTCACACGTTTCATCTTTTTTTAACAAATTCGGCGAGATCAGAAAAATGCGGGTTTGCCTTGAAACCTAATAATAATAATGATCTTCGATTCTTCGTTCAATTATCAACTGGCAAAACCCGGGATTATTAGAATGCATAGCATGAACGGATGATCTCAAGTTCGAGGGGTCGAATTTAACTATCGGCACTTAGGCAGTCGTGCAAGGTGTTCACATTGTTGGGTCATTTCGTGATGAACGCCTTGCTCGGCCGCCGATAGTCAAATTTGACGGTGTTGGTAAATAACTGTGTTAATGTATTGAGCAGTAACAGTAGATTCACGCCCTACGGATCAATATGATACCAACGCCATCTGCCGAATGGAAGTATCAGTGAAACTTGCGAGCCTGGAGGGTCGCGGGAAACGATCGGTAGGCCTATCCGTGCGCTCGTCGAACATGCCAGTATTCCATTACCTCCCGAAACCGCTCCCTGGCGTCTCACAACTCCAGTCTTGGTCATAAGCCTTTGAACATTATGTCCTTGATAGCGAGTGGCAAAATCATTGATAATGTTTGGTGTTTGCTGGTCTTTTATGTTATTGACTTCAACTTTCTTGCAATCAATTAATTTAGTTTGTCAGCTGAACTTAATTGTATTGTACCTGACCATTTATAAAGCGCTTCTCGCAGCAAGTCTTTTAAAAGCGCTCCCAGTGCATTCAACCCCGAGAAAAAAGGCAAGTTTTCAGACAAGAGAAAGGACGGTCAATTGGTCATGGACCAGAGGATGGCAAAGTGAACTGATGGGGAAAGCACATAGGGAGGGACCAATGCAGGCAAATGATCTGGATCGAGTCATGGCAGTCCTGATTTAATGCCTAATTTGGCCGGCATGCATTTCTGCAGAAGACTGAAATTCACGCCTATGCGCCCAATTAGCAGGGTAGGGACAGATTAAGTGACTTGTACCAATCTTTGCTTGTACTCTACAAAGGACTTATTTGGCAGTTAACTACGCTAAAAAATGTAATTAAGGGAAAGAAGAGCCACCGACAGAAGGTCGATCCAGATCTACCACCTAGGCCTACAAAGCAACGAAGGACCTCATTGTCTGCTTCCTATCAGAAGCGACTACACAACTTGAAGCTGTCAACCATAACTGTTGGGAGTCCTGTGACTAATTACATTGATGCAGCTCTAGAGTTTGTATGTGCAGTCTGATAAACAAATGTTGCAAATCAAAGATTATTTACCTTTTTCCCTACTGGGAAGGTTTCTCTGCACCTCAGCAACATGTGTCTCTAGTTTTTTTTTGCAGTGGACAAACTTGTATGTTAAAAATGTAACTTGGCAGATGTGATTACAATGTACTTACATTTCATTTTTCTCCTCCATTCATTTCATATTATCTACGGACTTCTTTGCGATTAAAAACGTCACACTGCCACAAAGTTTATGGTCTTGGAAAATCAATCATGATCTTAAGGCCTTGGTCTTCAGTCATGCGATCTTTGTTTTGGTCTTGCTTGCAACACCTCTCACTATCATCATAAGTTGTAAACAGAACAGAAGGTAACATGAGTGGCCCTGAGAGTAAGATTGAGTTGGTATGTCATTCCCTCCTGTGAAGTTATGTTCTAGCCATGATCATCACAGTAGTCTATTTAATCCACACGGTCATTACCCCTTGGAGAAGACCAGTTAAAATGTGATGGGCCAGATGATATTACATGTGTACAAATTTTTTTATCGCTAGCATTCGTTGCCATATTGTACTACACAGTGATTCATTAAAAAACATTAACATCACCTGGTCACCACCTGGTGCCGTCAGCTTCTGGAGCTCTGGCGAAAGCCTTGGTGTATTCTCTCCAACGTCTCCTCTCTCTAGTCGCCTCTCGTAGCTCCTCCAGTCTCATGCCAGACTTTTCCTGTACCTCATCCAACCATTTCTTCCTAGGTCTTCCGCATCTTCTCCTTCCCTCACCGCATGCCGTCATCAGCTCCTTTTCCAGACCGTTAGATCTCATCACATGGCCAAAGTAGCTCAATTTTCTCCAAGTTGCTGTTTGCTGCAGTGTCTCCTCCCTCTCTAGTCCAAGCTCCTCGCGCACCGATTCGTTAGTTCTCTTCTCCGTCCATACTACATATTAAATTACTACACTTCAGGCTTCAACAAGATGTGTTTACAACAAATAGAAAAATTTGCTTATTTGAAACTTTTTACCATCAGAAAATTTAAAATTCAACATCAGCCGTTAGCTATGCCATCTGCTAACCAACAATAGTCCAAATTCATTTTCAAAACATGCACCAAGCATCAATAAAACAGTCCTGTGCAACTGATGATAGCCAGATGCCAAACCTGCAAACACAACACAAAAGAAGTTATTCACCACAAAAATGCTATTCCCAATTGTTGTTATTGATACATGCTGCTCTTGTCCATCATCCTTATTCCCATTGATTGGTTTCCCATGGTTCACACTATCAGCCATTCAAGACCGCCGCGTTTAGTCACTTTGCTTTAAAACCCTTTAAATACTGGTTCCCATGCAGTTTAGAAGATGTTTATACTGAGTAGACCGACTTTGAATTTATTCAGACTTCTGAGGGTTTTCTGAAAAATTATCAGAATTACAATAGGCTAACTATACAATTTACATGTATGCATAAACATTAATATACATTTGATATATAAGTACAGGAGTGTTCAGTATTCATTTTCGTTCAGTTTATATTCAAAGTGTACTCATTGGTTTAAACAGATGCGCAAACATGAGTACGTAAAGAATTTAAATTAAAAAATTACCTCATGAGGTGCATTTTGACTGAAAGTCATTTGTGACTTGAGTTAGTGAAATAATTATGAAGCAATATAACATTTAAAGGGATCAAGTGACTTACAACCTATAAAAAGTTAATAGCAAATAAATATGAAAAGAAATATTGTATATATGTATGTATGTATGTATGCTGCAATGCATGTATGTATATGCACTAGCTATATTGCACCTTCCAGATTCTACTCAGAGGTGCTCCCGACTACAGCGTGGACACTGAATCGGAGTTTCACACTGAAACGCATGAGCAGTTGCGAGTGAAGGACATGCTCAAGTTCCGTACGTGGTGCCTTGAGTTGGATTCGAACCCGCAACCTTCCGGCTCCAATGCACCAAACATACCCCTGCACCACCACTCCCCACAGTTCATCTATGCTAAATACATTTTTACTCATGCTTTTTTTGTCTGCATAAGTCACTGGGGAATAAATCTCTTCGTCTGGAAACAAGAAAGTCATGATACAGAAAAATTAGAAATGAAGGCCACGCTTACTTAAATGATAGATCCACTGCAGCGCAGCAGCTGCAAATGACACCGTGCCCCACCTGAAATTGAGAAGAATTTAAGTAAATAACAGAACAACAAAAAAGGCATCATAGACGGCTCTGCTTCAATTATGACACTAAACCAAGAACTCAAACTGACTACTGACCAAGTAAATAAACAGACCATTTATGCATTGATAACAAAGTCGTTTGACAGTGGAGTGTTACTCAGTATGGCTCACACATGACAATATACTTCAATAACACAATGGCCAAGAAAACATCAAGAGCATACAAACTATACTTGCGCATTGTACAACATATCTGACATTGATTCATATTTTTTTAAACACAGGAGCAATAATTGGCAAAACACTGGTGGCTGAGAAGAATAAAATTAATGCATGTCTTTCAGTATGGCACACTATTAAATAAAAAATATAAGCAGACTGTAGGAGAAGAGGATACAGAGTGCACTGACAGAAAGTCAAAATAGTTTTTGTCAGTATATTTTACATCAGTAAGCTTAAGAAAAACTCCAGCAGTGGGTCACAACATCCAAAGTCAATGAAATCAGGCATTTCAAACTATTGACTTGTGAAACTGGAAGAAGAACATATGTTCACCTTTGGAAATACATGGTTTGAGAGGATCAAAATGGATGAGACATGTTTTCTTATGAACTATATAATAGACTTGGGAACCCTGAAAGGAAAAGGGAAGACTACTAAGGTGGAACTGTCTGAAAATGAAAACCACCAGAAACACTGGAGGGATTTGTGGATGCTGCAGAACGAGGTCAGAAGACTAATAAGATGGACAGAGATGAATGAGGAATCCAAGTTTCTCAAATGTGCAGACCAGCAAGGAAAGGACACTAAGTACTAGGCTATTTATTCACAATTTTTTATTCCATTATCTTCTGTAGGACTGATAAAACAATGATCAGTTTCAAAACAAAGAATTACTTAATATGAAACCACTGAGGCTGGAGCAAAATAACCATCCTTTTGCATTAATCGATATCAATTACTACCTTTCCATGACAAGTGTTTTCAACGGCATAAACGCATATTTGACATTACACTGTGATACAAACTAACACTTGAGAATTTGAAGGGCATTTCAATGTGCATTTGGCCCAGAAAACCTTGACGCAACAAAGACTTGATTTTGACATCACACAGACTATAGCATATCATATCAACAAGTCATAAATTACAGAATATTATCACAATGTTACTACATAAACGCCAAGACCAGTAAGTAAAAATCACAATTTTTAACATGGCGATACAAACCACGTCAAATTAGCCAGCAACATTTAGCAACTTTAAATCAAAATATAATTTTTGTCAGTAGATTTTACATCAGCAAGCAGCATAAGAAAAACTCCAGCAGTGGGCCACAACATTCAATGTCTACAAAATCAGGCATTTCAAACCATATACTTGTGAAACTGGAATAAGAGCATATGTTGACCTTTGGAAATACATGGTTTGAAAGCTGTCAAAAACTGCAATGGAAGTTGGAAAATATGGGTGGAGAGTGCAAGGTTCCTTCATCTGTCTTGAAATGGAGAATAGACTTCTGAGTTCTGAATCAAAACACCGCTGTTTTGGGGAATGGTACATGAGCTGGGAAGAAATCACAGAACGAGTCCACATTCTCTGCTTAGATGCTGGGTTTGAAGAGAAATCAGCTGACAAAGTGGTTGATTGGATTAGAAATCAAACAATGAGATCCAAGTCAGTTGACATAATAGGTGAAGCATCTTGTACCGCTGGCAAGACTATTGACATCATTGGTGAGCAAGGCAGCACGTGTAACATACAACTCATTAACATACACATAAAATAACCTGTCACCTTTGACCTGTGGGTCTCTCAACACATCTTGAAGTTTTTTCGTCGGTCTTCATCGATGTAACACCCCATTGAACTTCGGCCCATGGATAAGACGACAATGTCAGCAATGACAACAAGGAGAAACTGAGGCATTTGACATGGTTAACTGGAGATGCAAGGTTGACTGGAGATGCAAGGTAGGCTGGAGAAGAATATCACACTATTCAGGCTTTTTATAGGGTATCAAATTAGGGTCTTCTTTTTTGGTAACTTAGAGCAATTGGTAGAGGTTATCATAGTCATCGTCGTTCAAAGCTGAGACTGTCAACACAACAGCCAGGCAACAGAGTTGGGGGCAGGGCATGACACAGCTGCAACAGAGGTCACTGATGAGGTCACTCTGGTGGGTTGTTCGGAATGAGGTCAAGTCACTGAGCAGCTGATTGGTTGTGAAATTATGTCGAGTTTCTGACGAGCTGATTGGTGGTTGAAGGATGTCAAGTCGCTGATGAATCAAGTGGGTGAAGTAACATTCTCGATCAAATGAAACTAAGTAAGTACTGCAGAATGAAATACAGGAATTAGACACAATGGGGCTCTGACAATTGGATGCCACAGGTCATGTGAGATCAGGTAGGGCAGAGCAAGTTCAGTTAGGGTAATGGTAAGTACAAGTAGGGTACGGTAGGTAAGGTAAGTCCAACTAAGTTAAACTAACAGGCATGGCAGAGCAAGGCAGGCTGAAACAAGGCAAGCCAAGACGGGCAAGTTGAGATAAGCAGCATAAGGGTAAGTCCGTCCAGGCAAAGTGAGGTATGGCAAGAGGCACACTAAGGTAATAAAATCAGTAGCTTCTTTCATCTTTCAAACAAATCAAGCAAAAAATAGCAGGGGTGAGGAGAAGTGGTTGACGGGACAGGGCACTGGTTGGAGGTCAGCTCCAGAAACCATAGATCACTAACGACCCTGGTAACAAAGGCCATGAGGTCATAAATGGAAATGATCTCAAGTCAAGGTTACTTAATCTAGGCAATCATATAGAATCGTTGTTTAGAATCCTCCATTATGGCCTGCAATCAGTACAGGGCCGGAGGAAAATGGCTGAAGTACAAGGTGCATGGCCTGCACCATACAGGCTGCTCTAGCTACCATCTGCAATGAAAAATGTTCTTATTAACATTCAGCAACTGCATGTATGTATATTTGTATGTATGTATGCATGTATGTATGAATACATGTACGCACATACATATGTATCCAGCCGCTAAATATAGAACTTTTTACTTACCCCTATCTGAAGTACTGCATTCAGAATACAATTATTCAAAGAAAAAAAATTAATCTATTGGCAAACAATGATCAGTATGTATTACCACGTAAAGTCACCAATGACTGTCCCCCTCATATGTGGAGCACAGAGGTGTAGTGGGTATGTTCGTTGCCTTGCAACTGGAGGGTTGCAGGTTCGAATCCACCACAAGTCACCGCATAGAGACCCTGGGCAAGTATTTCACTCGCAATTGCTCAGCGCTTCGACGTGAAACTCCGATGCAACGTTCTCCGTGCTGTAGTTGGGAGCGCCTCTAAGTAGACAGCTTTAAGGGGCGCTATAACAAGTGCACGCACAAACATAAAGAGCTGATCTAACATAGACCAAATCATAGTTTAAAATTTAAACAACTGGATAGCCAGCCAATCCTTATAGATTAAGAGTGTTTCTTTTCACGTACATTACAGATTACATGATCACGCATGCACACAAACACGCACACATTCAGAATTCATAACCTATACCAATGTGCACATGTTATCAATATTTCAGACGTATGAAGCATCAGCAGCAACCAATGTAGTCCGTACAAATGGACGCCCGCACATAGGGGCAAGAGGGGGCACTTGCCCCCCTGGAAAATCGATTTCGTATTTTTTGACTACTACTTTTTATTTTTTTTACAAATTTCTTCGCAATGAAGCGCTAATGGTACTAATTATACACGCCGTGAAACGGAGAAATTGAAATATAGAATATATAAAATATATGTGAAAAATAACTGCGTTCTTAATTTTCTGCTTTGCATTTTCAAGCTCTTGCTAAAAAAATTGACCGTGACCATTCACCATTGTGTTTTGCCCCCTCCTGCAAATATTTCTGCGGGCGCCCATGTCCATACAAGAAACCGAAACCTACAACTTGACAAACGAAAGAAATGCACTCACTTAGAGGTCAAGCAGACTGGCTGGCCTCGACCCGCGACTCGAGCCACCCCCGCCCTTCGAATCTCGGCCACCCTTGGAACGTACTCGGTCGTAGTCCACGTGGAAGGAACCGGATTCATCCAAGCGTAGCATCTTGCGCTGGGGCTCCATTCCGGCATTGCCCATTTGTCCCATTCCACCTCCAAATCCACCCATGCCCATCATAGCCGCCTGCTGGCGCATCATCATGTTGCTATGGCAATGAATAGAATACATTGACAATGCATGGGTTATCATGACACTAGGTCATTAATGAATAGGAAGATATTCACAATTGATTGGTGACCATGACACCACTGGCAATGTTAACATTCACATCAATTGGCATTATTGTGCCATTTTTTGCTGTTTTGCTATAAATTTTTAGAACTAATACAGGCGGTAAAGTGAGCAGCAAACGCTTTACAACTGTAAAGGTTCTGACTGAGATCCGTTAGATCAGGGGTGTCAAAGAGCTGGCCCGCGGGCCATTTCTGGCCCGCCGACGATTTTTTTCTGGCCCGCGGAGCCTTCCCTAAAGATTAAAAAATTATTTAAAATGTTGTCAAAATTTAATAAGAAGCGAAAAGGGGACATTGAATCAAGATCTTTTCGCAATATTTGGACTTTTCTGGAAATTGTTTGACCAAGCCTGGAGCTCCCTCTCAGATCACTACCCAATTTTGCTCAGGAGCTTCGACACCCTGGCCCGCCACATGTTAGAAAATGTTCACACTGGCCCGCCACTTGTTAAAAGATGTTCAAACTGGCCCGCCACTAAAAAAGGTTTGACACCCCTGCGTTAGATAGTGCTGTGAGTAGCACCTTTGAGAACCTGTACTAAATACATACTACATATATTATGATAAGTGTCTTGAACGTTACATACACAAGAAATATCACCATTCTCCAGTTATAAGAAAAGCTGCATTGTAAAAACTGCTTTGTTGACAAAACGCAAGAAAGATACAATGCATCATGTTGTCACATAAATGGCCACAATAAAAATGGATATAAAGATACAGTAATAAAGAGTAAGTTACAAAGTATCATGTTAACATGGTAAGAAAAGAGACAGATCGAAAATGCATCATCACATGGTTACACAGATAAAAACAGGTGATAAATGATGACTGTGATCATGTGTGATGATGTGTCACAGAATAAAATCAGAAAATGAGATCATTAAAATAGAAAATGCTGCACTTTGGAAAGAGAGAATAACAATAAGAACTTGAATGGATGGCACTGCTTAGGAAAGCAGATCTAATATTCAGCAGCACTGCTTAGGAAAGCAGCAAGAAAACTAAAAGACTTTATCCTCTGCATAATGAACTGATATCAGCTACATGAAGAGTATCATTCCGTAGTGCTCATTGAACTTCATGAAAATAGTATCCAAGGAATGTCTTGGCAACAGTTTCGCAGTAATCAGTCATAGTGCAATAACAATAATATAGCAAACACCTACCCCATGAGGTTCTGCTGCATGAGCATTGCCATCGATGGTACGGCATTCAGAGATGTTAGGCTTGGCGGAATGCTAAACAAACAAACAACTTGTTTACTATCTTACACCATATAGCATTGTTTCTCGTGGTACACGCCGACTTGAAAATTTGAGTCATTGTTTAATCGGATCCATCAAAACAAACTGGATATCAAAATCAACTTCCTATGAAAAGCTAAATCTTAGCAAAGAGTTAAGCCACTATTACATAGACCTGCCTAACTGATTACATCCATGTTTAACCAAACTGCTACCTGCGCGATTGCTGCATAGAGACTCATTCCTCCGCGGCTGGGCTTCGGCTCAGATCATCCGAGAGGTCTGATTTGCGTGTGCGGAGAATGAGAACGTGCTTCGGCGATCGTGCCTTCTCGGTCGCTGGTCCTCGTTGCTGGAACAGTCTTCCTCTCGCTATCCGATCAGCAGGCTCAGTGGACTCTTTTAAAGCCAGGCTAAAATCACACTTGTTCGCTAGGGCTTATCCGGTGTAGCTGGTTTTCTGTAAGGCGCCCTTGTAACGGCATGGCTGTGTTACTGCGCCATATAAATCGTCATTATTATTATTATTATTATTTAACCAAATGAATCTCTGTTGAACCGATTATATTATTATTTACCAAATAGACCTGCAAGTACCATAGTACTGTTGAAAGCATATTGACATGCACTTGAACGGATCTAGTAGAAATCACATGATTTCGTTAAAAAAATCTTATTATTATCAATGTTGCTAATAAAGGAATAATTTCCACTGACCCCAAAAGACTGCTGCTGTTGCTGTTGCGACTGCTACGAGATGAACTCCTTGCGTCATACCTTCCGTCGTACCTACATATCCAAAGCAAAATATATGAGTCTAAATCATTGGCAAACTAACTCATTAAGCAATCAACAAATATCTGTGAAGCAAAATTTATTCTCACAAGAGCTAAGTGGGTCTGGTAATCCAGAACAGTTAAGTTAAATCAACCACAGTGCAAATCATTTTGCACAATGAGCAATTCATGCAGAGCACAATGAGCAATTTACGCAGAGGAGTATTGAGCAATTCATACAGAGGAGTATGAGCAATTCATACAGAGGAGTATGAGCAATTCATACAAAACATAATTTAGTCATTCTTTTAAAAATCCGCTTAAAATCTTGTTCTTAAAGTTTATGCTTGTACTGTGTTCAAAAAACCTGTAAACATTTTAACATCCTACTTTAGAAAAGAGCAGAAAGTTAACAAATCAAATATTCCAGCCAACATTGATAATATTATAATATTTTGCCATGCTTAAAAACACAGCAAAGACCAAATATTAAGAGTAATCACTAAACATGGAGCCAATTTTATAGCAGGAGTGTTGAGTGTATATCTGTACTATTGCAGCAAACACTACATGGTTACACACCCAACCAGCAGTCCCTCCTTAGTGCAAGATGTAGCAAATTCCACCATCCATCGATTCATGCACTTAGCTGCAAGCACATATACTTAAATAGCAATTCTTAAAGAAAGAGTTAACAGAGGCATTCCAATGGAAAACACGATCAAACAAATTGGTTGTAGGAATTTATGGAACAGAAAAGACCAAGGAGCTCATGTTGAAATAAATATACTAAACAAACTATTTAAGAAAATGTGAGCTTTTGGGCTGCACTGTGGTTAGGGGCAAAACGAGGTCACATCAGCCTGTGCAGCAGAGCAAAGACATCTAATATTGCAAGTCATCAAAACATCTTACATTCGCTTTCTGTCTCGTGAGTCACGGTTGTCCCTCTGATACGACCGCCGTGGTCTATCAAGGATCCCGAGCTGCATGAGTGTCTCCTTGCGGTCAGAACCAGTCAGAACCTTCACCCCGGTCATCGCTCGCAGCTCATCAATGTCTGGCGCATCCAGACCCAACTGTTTCCTCGCCCGATCATCTCGCTCGATTAGGATCTTGCATATCTCCAGGCGCTGTAATACAACGTAATGTAACGGTAAAGCAAATTATGTTTGTGAGCGAAACACAGAACTTGCATAGCGATAGTATGCAGTCGTTGAATTGCTCATCCAGAGATGCCAATAGATCGACAAAAATCTAAAATCTGAGTCAACCTTGCGAATCCATAACTCGATATTCCTTATTAAAATTGAAAAAATGCAGGAAACAAGATAAATGCAATTTGCATATCTAACAGATCAAGTGGCTGATAAAAAAAGTGAATTCCATCCTGCAAATTATTATGTATTCAAATTCAAATTTTTTTCTCAAAAGTGGCTGAACAGCGAGTGGGACTAAGAGGCTGCTTCCTGCTGTAGAATGTCATGCATGTACAACACATATAAAACCAGGCACCCAAAGCACATCTTTTCGTTGTCTCAAAACTACCGGTACTTTCTTTACTCTGCGTCTTTCGCACTGGGAGCGCCTCTAATTAATGTGCACTGTGAGAGGCACTTTATAAATTTATAGATACCATACCATACAATACAATAGAGAATGTAAATGTATTTGCATATGTGTGCATTTTAGCTTTTTGTCACATGTTTTATTTCCTTGCAACAGAGTGTAATCCACAGAGCTGAGTATCAACAGCACATAGATTTGTCACTGTAAATTGATACCTTCGGGCACCAGTCGGGAACTTTGATCTCCGCCCCTTCTTCGCTCCCACTCTCGATCCGATCCGTTAACAGCTTCATGTACTTCAGGACGAGACGTCGTTCCTTCAGCTTCAGAAGACCTTGCAAAGGAAATCAATTTAAGGAAATTAAAAATGAAGTTCAATTTCAAAATTAAGATAGACTAAAAACTTGTCTATCTTAATTTTGGGCTAAAAGATAATAAATTTTTATTAGAACACATTAACTAGCTAAATAAGCACTTATACATACATATTACATATATACAAAATTAATAATATACTAATAAACTAGATTGGTCTACTTTAGATGATAATTGATTTAAGATAAATTTAAAAGTGAGGTAGCTTCCATTGTAATTAGACAAGAACAATAACATATTACATTAGGAAAGCTTAAGTGATTATATTTTGAGTGGCATATAAGATATCAAATTAGAATCATTTATAAAACGCCCACAACTCAATCAAGCTTGCAACTCAACAGGGCTGAAACTTTCAACCTCACAAAGTGGAAAAGTAAATGACTCGTAATGCAACTCGATGTTTGTTTAAGCAGATGAATCTGTATTGGACTCGATGAGATAAAATAATACCTCTGGGTGTCTGGTCTTGTGGAACATGGTACTTGTAGATTTTAAGAACCTCTCCATCCAATTCGATTGTCTTTGTTGAATATTCTTTGGCTGCCGCATAGGCTGCATCCTTTGTCCGGTAGACAATGTACGCTTCCCTGAATCAACAAAGCACATCAACCATTCACTTCACTCAAAAGTCATATAACGATATTACTCACATCTAACAGAGATTGTGTTTTCGTGAGGCACGGTGGTGTAGGGGTATGTTCGGTGCCTTGGAGCCGGAAGGTTGCGGGTTTGACTCCCATCAAGTTATCACGTAGGTACCCTGGGCGAGTCCCTCACTCGCAATTATTCAAGCGCTACATCGTGAAACTTCAATTCAGTGTTCGTGCTTAGTCAGCAGTGCCTCTGAGTAAATCTTCAAGAGGCCTTACAGCAAGCGCTCATAATACATACCAACACCATTACATGTTTTCACATGAACTGACTTAGCTGAATTCACATCAGTACCAAGATAAACATTAATCAAATGAAAACAGAATTTTATATTTCTAATCTAATAAAATCTTCTTGAACAGATAGCTTCCGTAATGCTATTATCAAAATCTCAAAAAAGATCAAACAATGCTACGTGAAATTGTATTGTCAAAAAAGATCAAACAATGGCTATGTAAAATTATATTGCCTCACTTCATCGTATTACTTTCGTCGTCCTTCTTCTTGTCCTTGTCCTTATCGCCACGCATCACAATGTCCTCAGAATCGCAGAAAACGTCCTTCAACTGTTCCTCCGTCACATTCTCCGATATGTTGCTTATCCAGAGAAGCGTGTCAGTCCAACGCTCTAAACAAAACATTTAACATACACTTAACATAAAGTCATAACAAAACATTTAACAAAGACTTAAAATGAGGTCATGAACATATCTATTTCAAACAGTCATAATAATAACTGGTCAAAATATTTATATTAAACTGAAGTGTTGTTGATGTCTTATGTTACCATATAAGGAGTGCCTCCAAGTAGTTTTCTGTAAAGCACTATATGAATGTGCAAATACTATTTATGCATGTATATGTGCATTGTGCATACATACATCATACTCATAATTTTTCAGTTTTTTACATTCTCTAAAGGTGCTATATAACAAACGTCTTAATACAAACATATGCGAACATACGCATGGATGTCCTGGAATGTAAGCGTATTTAAGCATTTGCTCATGCAAATAGGTAAGTTCGCATGCATTTATGACCCTGTCTAATTCTCAATTTATTCACAAATTCATCAAAGACAATTTATTGCATATTTACTTTGTCCTTTTTCATCACGAATCCACTGCTCCATCGTTCGATCTGCAAACAAATAAATCAAATTTCAGACAATGAAACATCAAATAACAAATTCAAATAATAAATTTTGACTAAAAATGATACAACTCTATGTTGAATGGGTAATGGTATGGAAGTGTTTAAAGACTAACACGCTAACAAATCTGCCACCTTACACAACACACAAATGTATTAAAGATTTGATTTCATTTTCATATAAACTCCGAATCAATACAGATAATAGATCTCAGCAAAAATCTATATTCACCAACACAAAAAGGTCATGATTATCGTAAAGTGAGGCTGTTTCCAGATTACACAATGGTGGCAGTGCACAAAGTTTTCAATAATTTACATGCAAAATTAACGAGTCAAGCCAAACACAGCTGTAGTTTTTGCTTACATAAAGGAGAATATGTAAAGTGAGTAAATGTGTGTTCACAATGCCACATGTGTTAAAATATATTTCAACACACGTTAGTTAATTGACAATTTGGACAAATGACACATACTTGCATATGCAGCGCCCTCTTCTGACTTGATTGTGAGGTCATCTCGAACAGCCTTGAGGCTTTCGACAGCATCCTTAGCGGCTTTTGTCGAACAGAAATGCATCAGAAGGAAGCTAAAACAAAAGGAAGAAGTTACAAATGTACATGTGGATAGATGTAGTAGGTATGAATGTCTCAACAAATGCAAGAAATAAATTTTAAAAAATTGTGACTTAAACCTTTTCAACAGAATCATTATCACCTTGCAAAACTGATATTACCAAGCTAAATATTCTTCCACAGTTGCTACAATCTGTCAGTGTGTCTCATTTCAATTTCCATTTTCTACTTCAGCTTCAGTTTCACCTGTTTCTGGTGGCAGCAATATAGCTCCAACTTCTCAAACTCCCATTATATCAATATAAATATTTGCTACAATCTTCTGTCCAAGTTTACAATATCTAACGCCTACCTGAAAACTGTGAAATCAATCAATCCATCAGTCACGAAGTTATCGAGTCAATCAATTAGTTAATTAGTCAGTAAATCAAAAGGATAATCAATCAACTCCACTAAAGCAACAGCCATAGATTTAAAACTGACCCGCTCCAGTCATCTGGGTTGCTCTGCGGCCGGACAAAGTGGAGCTTGATCTCCTCACAGCTTGTCTGTTGAATTGTCTCAAGGACGTTGGGGTGTGCCAATTCGGGGACCCTCAAGGGATGGACCATCACTCTTCGGCCCTGCTTCAGGTGACCGAGATCTGCAAGGCAAAGAAAACACAACTAATCGAATAGAATCAGAATGATCTAGACCCTCACAGCCAATAAATTAATAAACAATGCAACAGTTCTGTGCTGCACAAGAAATTTAAAACCATGCATTTCATTGAAAAATAAATATGAAAAAAGCAGACCTGACATGACAGATTGAAGAGAGGGCATGTTCATTAGTTCCTGCTCTTTATCCTCAGCTGCTTCACCTACAACAGTGAATAACACATAAATTGTCAAACATAGATTTACACAAAAAATAAAAATAATCGAAGTCAATAACACAGAGCCTTAGTCAGTCACAAAACTGCGATCAAAACCCATCTATGTCATTCAGCGTTGTAGATTAGCGGTACTGCCGTTGGACTCATATGGTCACGGCTGCAGGCGTTTGCGACTTCATATGCTCACAATCAAGAATTCATGACTTCAAAGTTTGAATGCCTTTGGGTACCCTACTATTTATTTTTGGCTAACAGCTTGCAATACCATAAAGCATCTATGAAAAACTATGTAATGCGCAACTTCATGAGAGACAAAATTGTCAGCAGTGCTCCTCACCAAGCAGGGAGGCCCAATGATAAAACAATTTTCAAGCGCTTCTCTAAAAAATTAATACAAAAGAGTTAATAAGGATGACCACAATAAAGATGATAATGATGATACCCAACCTGTATCCTCTGCATCTGAATCCAACTCAGTATCATCAAAATCGTCTGGTCCAGGCGTATCTCTTTTTTCTTCCTTCTTGTCTGACCCTTCCTTCCTTTCCGATCTCTCCTCCTTTTCTTCTGTCACCATCTCCTTCTCATCATCATCCGCATTGGCTTCGATGCTTGCCTCCACGGTGATTGCAGCACCATCCTCTCCATCTCCATCCTTGAACGCATCTCCATCGAGCGAGATGGAACTCTCATCTTCTGGAATCTACAATTTCATATCAAAGAAAGAAATAAAAATTAATGTAATACAATACTCATTTACTCCTACTGCTGCTGCTAACCTTATCCATTCTCTAATTACCAACAAACTTGACTACTGTGCAACAGCTTTCTCTACTACAGATCGTCCGTCTGAGTTGCCTTGATCGCATGCTGTGCTCTGTAGCCTGCCTTATTCAGCCACTTCTCAAGCTGCATGAGTGACGTTCTACACTGGCTCCCCCTTTAGCACCCAATCGAGTATATGATCTCTACTCTAGTCTGGTGCCACCTGCTTGGCCTTGGTCCCATCTACTTTTGTGTGCTCTGTAGCCATACTCCTAGTGCTTGCCATTTCCACTCCCTTTGTTCAGCTGAACATAGTCTGCTCTCAGTCCAATTTTGCTTGTACTTCCACTATGCAGAGCCGTGCCTTCTCGGTGGTAGGACCCTTGAATGGCCTTGATGCTCCATTCCGTTTCTAGAAGTCCTTCGCAGGCATTCCCTCTCGTCTTAAGACAGACTTATTTGGTCGCACTGAAGTTGGGAGTGCCTCTGAGTAGTCCCAGGCTTTAAGAGGCACTATATAAATTCACTCAAATGAACAAATACCATGCAATACCATACAACACCAGACAATACTGCAATTCAATATGTACATTCAACACAACAATGCTGTATACTGATAATATATACAACAGACTAGTAACACCTGATCAAATCTATAACATACAGTACTTAGTGCGAACTCATTAACGTTAAACAGCATAAGTTAACATTTTTAGAAACGTAAAACTACTTTGTGTTAAGCCGAAATGCATGTAAACTGTGAACAAATAAATGATTCCACACTGTACTAGCTTAGAATTATGAGATATATGTCTGATTCTGCTCATAACGTAGGTGTGATCATTAAATCTACTCTGCCCCTCACTTACCAATCTGAGAATTTTGTAAATATCATCATTATATGCAAATTCGTGACCTGTTCATAATAAGAGACCATGTCCATATGCCTGCTACGTGAATGCATTGATCCAAAATCACCTAGCTAGCGTGTATTACATGCATATTAGAGATAAAAATTAGATAAAAATCAGAAGTGATTTGATTACCTCTATAACTTCTTGATCATCCAAGTTCTCCATTGTGTCTGACTAAAATTTTAGGACACACACTTATAAACAATAAAATGCAATAAAATGCAAAACATTTATTTCAAAAATCATAATATCTTACACACTATCTTCTCAGAAGACCTACAATAGCTGCATTAAAGACCGAAGGTGTTACTGAACAGTCCACGACGTTGCACATAAAGAAAAGAAACTTTTTTAATATATACAATTAGTGACTTTTCATTAACTTCAGTGTGGAATGGAAATTTCTAGGGACATCAAGCAAATTCTTTCCTCACATTTGCTTCTATTTTGATGTCTTAAGCATTATGCCTTTGAGAGGCACTAAAAGTAGTATGCCAAGTTGCCTGAAACATACAATTCTATTCTATTTACAGACTTATAAAGCGCCTCTTAATTAAGCGTTTGTCTTGATTTAACAAAGGCTACTTACATACTTTGAAAACTTCTATAGCGCCAGTCTAATGCTTAACGCGGTGTAATTGCAGAACATGGGACCACTAGCTTAGAGGTTAGGGCCAGGGTAAGCGTCATGAGGGTTGGTTAGGATCAGGTTAAGCGTCGTGAGGGTCGGTTATGGTCAGGTTAAGCGTCGTGAGGGTCGGTTAGGGTCAGGTTAAGCGTCGTGAGGGTCGGTTATGATCAGGTTAAGCGTCGTGAGGGTCGGTTAGGGTCAGGTTAAGCGTCGTGAGGGTCGGTTATGATCAGGTTAAGCGTCGTGAGGGTCGGTTAGGGTCAGGTTAAGCGTCGTGAGGGTCGGTTATGATCAGGTTAAGCGTCGTGAGGGTCGGTTAGGGTCAGGTTAAGCGTCGTGAGGGTCGGTTAGGGTCAGGTTAAGCGTCGTGAGGGTCGGTTATGGTCAGGTTAAGCGTCGTGAGGGTCGGTTAGGGTCAGGTTAAGCGTCGTGAGGGTCGGTTATGATCAGGTTAAGCGTCGTGAGGGTCAGCTATGGTCAGGTTAAGCGTCGTGAGGGTCGGTTAGGGTTAGTGTAAGGGTTAGTGTCGTTATTAGATACATGGGTAAAATCCCAGACTGGCTGCCCGTACTCCAAACAATATGGCTGCCAACGAATGCAATAAAATTAGAGCGCAACCATCGACGACATTGTTCATCAATTCAGCTTCAATTTCAGCAGAATGACTGCACTAACCCTAAAACTAACCCTAACCGACTCTCACGACGCCTAACCTGAGCCCTAACCGACCCTCATGACGCCTAACCTGAGCCCTAACCGACCCTCACGCGCTCTAATTTTATTGCATTCGTTAACGGCCATATTGTTTGGAGTACGGGCAGCCAGTCTGGGATTTTACCGATACATGTATACTATACTATACTAAAATCGCTAAAAGCTAGCGGGCGTAATTGCAGAACACGGGACGCTAGTCTCTTTAGTTTTTCTTAGCGATTTCAAAACAAACTGTTTTGTAGGCGTGGTTTAATCTCGAGACTTCCACAACATATTATATTACAAGATTTAACAATTATATTCAATTTAAAATCATTTAAATTGAACGTTGCATTAAATAAATAAAAAGGACTTATTAGTAGTTAATTAGGGCTACATATTATATTAGAAATTTTACATAAATATGCTGTTTTTATAAAATATTTTAACATAAACCTGACCTTTTTGTCAACCAATAAAAATCAGTATATTAAGTACAACCGTTGACTTGACCTCACATCAACCAATGAACGTAGGTTATTCAAATTAAAAATACGTCACGCATAATTATTATACATAGGACATTAGTGATACCGTTCCTTGGCTTTTTTCCCAAGATCTTGTCTTTTTCTATCGTATTTTGAGATTTCTTTAAATTGACTTTTTATGTCAACTAAAATACTTAATAAAAATAAAATTATCAATAATCCGCTAAATAACAATAATCCGAGCCGTAATATCACTATGGCTCCATCTATTGACTAGGATTTATCCGACTTATTATTATTCTCTTAACTGTTTTCGCTCTGCATATTATTTCCGACGTCACGTAGCGCACTCTCTTCCTAAATGATAGTAATTATGTTAGAATATCGGCGAACGGAACAAATTATTAACAATTTAACATACATTAATTTCAAGATTTATTATAATAATTTCTTAAGCATCACAATTTATCGGATAAAATAGCTTCTGTTTAAATAAAATAACTGACATAGTCAATAATTATTAACTTGGCTTTTCTTGGCTTTTTTATGACCTCATCTTGGCTTTCTATCGGACAGACAGATCATCACGAAAGGTAAAAACAAAACGCTAAAGCCGCTGAAAAACTAACAAAACTAGCGTCCCGTGTTCTGCAATTACGCCAGCTAGCGGTCCCGTGTTCTGCAATTACGCCGCTTAACGCATCGGCCAGTGGTCTCAATTATGCATAAACACGCGGATAACTATTCTGCAAAGATTAAACTAAACTAGATTCTCCAGTAATTTGACTGAATAGTCTCCGCGTGCTATAAAAACCGGAAATGGTTACTCTATTTTCGGTACGGTTGACTACTTTGGCCATGCTCCAAATTTCACAAAATTTTACGTGGGCATGCCTAACACCGAATGTACTTAAACGCACCTATTCCCGATTTCCGCAAACGCCCCTGGAATTTGTTATGAATTTTTGAAAATCCAATGTTAATCAATGCAATATCGCCAGAAAATATTAGTTTATTTATATCGGAAGTCACCGTGCGCATGCGCAAGAAATTATTTATATAGCGCAGTGTTTTTAATGTTTTATTATATCAACTGAAACGCTTCAGCAACTCTACTCTGACATTTTAAAAACACTGCGCTATATAAATAATTTCTTGCGCATGCGCACGGTGACTTCCGATATAAATAAACTAATATTTTCTGGCGATATTGCATTGATTAACATTGGATTTTCAAAAATTCATAACAAATTCCAGGGGCGTTTGCGGAAATCGGGAATAGGTGCGTTTAAGTACATTCGGTGTTAGGCATGCCCACGTAAAATTTTGTGAAATTTGGAGCAACGCTAAATGGTCAGCGAAATATTTTGACACAAATTTCATAAATATTTTCAATTTAAAATCATGCAAATGTATAAAATAATCATAACCATTAATCTTAAAAAGCTTAAAACTCTACAGAATATAAATTATCTATTTAAATATCGAATGATATTAAAACCGTCGTATTCATAGTTCTTCTCAAACCTTTAGAGCACCACAACAGACTCAGTTTGTAGGAGGATGGAAAATCATAATTTAGCTGAACAAATTCGAAGGTAGCGACACCTTTCGTTCAGAAAGTAAACGCCTTTCTATGATGATACTTACACACTTAGCACTTAGTCCTTCCTCGCGCTGGCAGCGCATCGGGCGACACAGCCTCTGCACGTTATCCTGTCTTCCGTAGCCATCCGAGCCATCTGTGTCGTTTCTGTTGCGGTAGTTTGTTTTACCCGGGAGGGTTGCAAACCCTCCGCGGAACCCTCCTCCTTTACCCGGGCTTGGGACCGGCACAGGTTCCATAGGAACCTGAGGCGGAGTTATGATGATAACGACCCATATAATAGAGAAGTATTACAATGCCTACTAGCTATTGGTCGGTAACGAATAAGAGCGACGTAATTTTTTTTAGACTTGGCCTATTCACTATGATCAGACTCATCCCAATGGTACTTGCTTCTGCAGGAACAGACTAATAATTATTTTCACAACTGGTAAGATCTAGTAAATAATCATCTGATGTCAAATCTGAGACTTGCTCTGGTGTTCTGGCGTGTGCTGAATCCACGTCAAATCTTCTTAGAGTATGACCAGTGTCATTGCACGAGTCATCACAGAGTTTTCTGGTGGAACAGAGATACAGGCGCAGCATATTAACCTTTGTGCGTTCGTACACTTCCTCAAGAGTGTTATAGGCTAATAATCACCCACAGCAGTTTGAGAGAAGTCACGAATTTCAAAGTTGAAGGATTCTGCAGAACCTTTTCTGGAAGTTCCACTTGGAAAGAAAAGTTGGATGCCGATCTGCAGTATTTCTAACATTGTAGCTTCTTTAGGTACACTAAGATGCCTTGTACCACCGCCTTGCTGTGTGCGAACTTGATGAAATTTTGATGACTTGTAATCGAAGCACAGCCATCCAAATTCAATTCGTCGCGAACTTTTAAGGGCGTTTTGGTTGTTAGACTTTTTATGTCGCTTCTTAGCCACTTCATCGCCAGAATGCTGCACTCTCTTTTCCATCAATCGGTCACGAACTCTTTGCACAACATTTGGCAATGAATCAATGGCCTCTGTGATCTGATCGAGTTGGTGGATTTGTTGTTCTGGCTCGACAATAAGCAAAAAGGGAAACACGGTCTCCATAATATTATGCCGGAAGATAAGCTTTTAGGTCGTCATCCGACATCCTAATGATAACTTCACAATCAATATGTAATACATGGGCGCCCGCAGAAATTTTTTCAGGGGGGGCAAATATTTTTCCATGGTCACAGTTACCGTAAATGTTTTAGCAAAAGAGCTTGAAAAATGCAAAGCTGGAAATTAAGAGTACGAGTATTTTTCAATGAGGTTTCTTAATGCAAATATTTTTCATTTTCATTTTGTGTATCAGCTTTAATATGAATAATTTCTTTAGTGCAAAGAAAAAAAATAAAAAGTAGATGTTACTTCTATTGATAGCCTACTTAATTTTGTGCAGTTGTGAAAGGTTGCATGACAGCGAGATTCCAATCAAGTAGGCCATAATCGATAGAAAAATACTATTTGCAAGCTAGGGCGCCTGCCGAAGGGTTAACAGCCAATGGTCACTGTTCCAGCTTTTAGCAAGATGTTGATTATGCAAGGCAGAAAATTAAGAGCATGTTTATATCTACAGGGATTTCTAAACATAGGTTTCTGGTTTTCACTGTGTGTATCTTTCGTATCATTAGTGCTTTAATGCGAAGAAATTTGTTGAAAACCCAAAAGTAGTAGTTAAAAAAATAAATTTCCATTTTCCAGGGGGGGCAAGTGCCCCCCTTGCCCCTATGTGCGGGCGCCCATGATGTAATAGCCTACACAAAACACTGCCTAAGGATTTTGAAACCTCAACGATTTAGTGCCATCAAAGTGGGTCCTACGTCACTTCGATACACATTCACTTGTTGACCCACACATATTAAGACTAATCACCAGTCTGTTCAAAACACAGGAAATCGAGGAAAATGTTAGAAAAAACATTCCAAATTGTCTTTTCTTAATCTCTCTGTGAATATATAACAATTCCGGTAGTAAATTTCATAGGTATACCTATATGGGTTAGGCTATAGATCCACTTTCAAATCTGATGACCCTTTGTAGTGCATGGATGATGCGCTATCGAATTATTCTAGCAGGGACTTTTTCCATAGGCCTAATTATGTACGTGTAAATAAGAGCTGTAGGCTACGTCGAATTTTTTGTGTGTGGGGGGATGTTATGCTTATCACTTTTCCGGGGAACGGCACGTAGGCCTATAGCCTATAGGCCTACATGTAAGCAACAACTCTCGAATTTTCGGGGATTCATTCCTGGCGAACTTGAAAGTTGTCACCCCGGGGACCCTCCCCCCCCCCCGAGAAGTCTAGATAAAACGCTAGGCCTATATGTATAGAGCCTACGTGTCTCAGTGTAAAACTCGTTTCGTGTAGTCTGCAGGCTATAGGACAAACAGCTATTATTATTATTATTATTATTATTGTTATTGTTATTATTATTATTATTATTATTATTATTATTATTATTATTATTATTATTATTATTATTATTATTATTATTATTATTATTATTATTATTATTATCTATATATATAAAAATGAAACTTTCCAATAGTTCGTCGCATTTTCACGCTGAAAGTGATGGGCCGATTGTTTTGAAAATTTTACAACACCTTCCATTCCCATACAACCGTGTGTTAAGATGTTTTCACCCGAAAAAACGCAACCGTTTCCACAAAAAGTGAACTTTGCAATCCGTTCGTCCGCCATTTGCAAACTAAACACGTCCCACACGGCTGCAGAGATTTCATAAACGCCGTCTCCAAACACAGCAAACGAAACATCAAGGAGGTGGCGTGCTATGACGTCATAAGCGAGTCGCGATTAATTTTCCAAAGAGGCCGCTTTTAGGCCTTTTCACAAAGCGGCCTTTGGGCTTGGAATGGACGCTGCGACGGAGGAAAGGAGCGGAGGGAGCGGGACAAAGACGGTGGGGAGGGAGCGGAGGGGGAGGGGAGGTGGAGGTCAAGGGGAGGGGGAAGGGGAGGGGGACGGAGGGGAAGGGAGAGGGGAAGGGGAGTGGAAGGGAGAGGGAAGAGGGGGAGAGGGAAAGGAGGGGGACAGGGAGAGGGAGGGGGAGAGGGATGGGGAGGGGAGGGAAAGGGGAAGGGGAAGAGGAGGGGAGGGGAGGGGGAGGAAAAGGGGGAGGGGAGGGGGAGGGGAGGCGGAGGGGAGGAGGGGTAGGGGGAGGGGGAGGGGGAGAAGGAGGGGAGGGGAGGGGGAGGGGAGGGGAGGGGGAGGGGGAGGGGGAGGGGGAGGGGAGGGTGAGGGGAGGAGGAGGGGGAGGGGGAAGGGGAGGGGAGCCTCTTTTCAGCCACAGCAACGCGTGGCCGGGTTCAGCTAGTTATGAAATAAATTTATAACGCGCGCAAGGTCACACCGAAATGTGAATCTGAGGCGCGGATAGTCAGCCGCTAGAGGAAGATGCAATCAGAGATCCATGTGTTTGAAAGACAAGGAGAAATAGTGAGTTTTGAACCGCTTCTTGAAGGAAGAGAAATTGCGCTACGGAGAGAGAGTGGAAGCCGATTCCATTCCCTATGTGCTGAGGCATGGAATGTACGCGAGCCCATGACTGTTTTGCATCGAGGTTCAGATAAAAGATAAAAGCTATGTTTAACTCTTTCGCCAAAGTTGTAACTAAGCCTATAGTAAAATCATGTCAAAATATGAACATAATTATAATTATCATGTGCAATTGTGTATGCCTATACATAGTCTGCTGAAGGCCTCAATCCTACACTTTGCATCTTAGTCCTGTTCAGAGCCTTCAGGGGTTTTTCAAATTGTGACTCAATGATTGTGTAGATCCATAGCATTGAACTGTGGAAAACCACGATGTTCAAGATCAATCATTATTCTGCAGATTTATAAAGTATTATTATTCAATCAATCATTCAATCAATGTTTTCATCGAAGTCATCTAGCTGAGTAGGTCATTATATAATGTCTAAGATTTTAAAACAAATAAGTCAAGCTGCAGCTAGGCTATAGAGCTGTTCCTGTCGAAGAGTTTTGTGTTGCTCAGCCTATATAGCCCTACATGTAATTATAATGTTCTAGGACTTTTCTTCTGCATTTATTTAGTCGATCATCAAAATACCATAATTGGCCTAACTTGTCTGTAGGTCTACCGCGGTTCGAGCAAAAGAGACCGAAAGTTAAAGACTATCACAGTTAGTTCAATTCATCATTCTTTAAATTTATTATTAAATTTCTAGCATCATGCGATTTCGATGTTGTAGCCTACTTGTCATTTTAGTCCTATCGTGCCAAGATGCTGTCTATGCTAAACGTCAGTTTCTTGTGATTCCCTCGGTCGACGGGCGTCTGATTGTTTGACATTGTGATTGGTTGGAATTCTTCCCGTTTATGAAGCGCCTTCTTTTGCTCATCTGGCGACCGCGTGTCGGAAAATAAGTTTAGAGCTGCATACGCGTCGTTGCTGGTGGGGTCCGTCGGTGTGCTGCACCGCCGGAAGTCGATTAAATTATGAGAAGCATAATTATTATTCTCAGCTCTTTCATCGTCGTCGTCGATTGTCCATTGTTCACTATCACACGCCTCCGTCTTCACTTCCGCTTTCCATGATGCCAAGGCGCCGAGTTCATTTCTTACTTCCGGTTTCTCATTTTCACGTTCTGCTTCACGATTCGTATCCATCCGCGGCTGCGTCACATTTGACCGATGAGCATTGCGTTGTGCTTCGGCGGCTCGTCTTCGTTTGTCGATGCGCGAGCGTCTTCGCGTTTCTAGTTCTTGGCGGGTCATGGGAACGCCGCTGCAGGTCGAAGGTGGTTGGCGAAGAGAAGGTCTGCCTGGACCCTTGCGAGTGTTCTCCAGTCTTCTCCATCTGGCTCGACGATTCTGAAACCATACCTGTGGCAAGAAACCAAATCGTAGTTCTATTATAATAATAGCATACAGTGATTTTTTAAAGAAAAAGTTGCAGGAACTCATAAAAGGTGCCGTAACTCAAGTATGGAATCACTTTTAAAGCACGTGGACTGCTGAAAAGGTTACGACATAATAAGTGAATAGGCCTAATAGCATAAGCTGTTGCTTTTTCGCGATATATAGGGCCGCCCTACATCATAATAATTATATACAGACCTATACCTAATATACGGTACATTCGGACATTCCTTCAGTAACTTATGTAAAACTTTAAATCGATCGATGCAGGTATTTGATACAGGTTATAGCGCCCCTTCAAGAAAGCAACTCGGAGGCGCTCCCAGCTCAGCCATGTTGGCCCATAAATTGGACTGAGCAAACTTATTAAAATTTATGTGAATGCATAATTTACGCATTAGCCTGTTTAGCAGTGCAATTGGGTCTTCAAAGGATACTTTACTATGGGGTCCCTATACGGGGTCCTAAGAAAGACTGGGGGCTGAAACCCCAACAATTTTTTCTGGGCATGTAAGAGATGTGCTGTGTGGCAAAGAGCCAGCGCAGTACATGCTGCTTGCATACAGAAGCACAGAAACAGAAATAAAAATTATGTTAAATAGGTTTGCGTGTGCTTACCTGTAGCTTGGCTTCGTCTACTTTTAGTCGAACGGAGAGTTCTTGTCGTCGGCTGGGGTCCGGGTAGTGTCCAGAAAGAAAAGCTGCTTCAAGTTCACACACCTGCCATTTGGTGAAAGCTGTGCGACCTTTACTCCCTCTGGCGATAGACGTGTTAGCTTCGTCCCCACCAATTCTGCTGATTTCGTAATCTGTTTAAAAATTTGCAAATTATACACTTTGATAAATACTAGATATTTATAACATTTATTAGCACCAAAAATGTTGAAAATATTGAAATATTAATAATTTAATATTATTGATGTTAATCTTATAACCGCTTATTCAATTAATCAGTACATAGAAGCCTATAATAGCCTATATATTGTTTGCAATAATTGAGAGGCCTGAGACATAGGCTGATCATTCTGGGTAGGCAACATCCAAGTAACAGGCCGACTTCGAAAGGGCGACCATCAAAAGGACGCGTGCAAAAGGGCGCCGCTTAAGTCGCTCTTCTGAAAGGACTCGGATCGACGCCGTCGCCAATCATCGTCGAAATGGTCGACGGCGTTAAACAAATCTTATCAATCGGACTCGGATCAAAAGAGCTGCGCGTCAACCGAAAGGTGACAATCGACAAGAAGGCAAGAGATAGTTCCAAACAATCGAACGTTCGCTTAGATCATGCATAGGCCTTTAAACTGATCGGACGATATTTCAACTTCGCGACAATCGAACGTTCGCTAATTAGCGTTTAATTTAGTTAATTGAAAACGCTCTTGCGCTTAAACTATAAGAACGTTTGATTTATTAAAGGATTTCAACATCTATGAATCGCCTTTTGTCTATTATTCGTACGGTAATTAACATTTAGATAAACAGAAAGGTTCCATTTATTATAATATATCAATAAAGCCTTTCGATTGCCTTATTTTATGTTGGCGCGCTACTTAATTAGGCCTATAATATTGTCATAGCGGCACCTTTTGAACTCGCCCGTTTGATGGTCGCCCGCTCGAAGTCACCTTTTTGATAGTAGACCTGAACTAGAATTCTGTAGCCTAGGCAAGTCACTGAGGTCAGGTTAAAGAAATTCCGGGGACCTAGACAGAGCCGTCACGGAAGGGCCAAGTACCAACTAGGCCTGTACGTTCAGGCTTTATAAGAAACATTTCTTAGGAAAAAATGCGAGTGGATCTATATAGGCCTACGAACGATATTATATATTATATATTTTATTTATTCAATTGTGATTTTTCAGTTGTTATTTGGTCTGCAATTAAGCTTCATAATATAGGCCTATTTATAAGTAGGCATGCATTATAAGTATGCATGTATAAGCATATATACATATATATATATATAATTATACAGCTGTTTGAAAACCCAGCTATATAAAGCTGATTGCAACATCAAAAAAGGCTATAGACCTATAACACATGTTTTATGGTACCGTATAGTAGTAGTAATAATTATTATTGTTGTTATTGCTGTAAGTATATCCTGAGCAGCAGCAGTATAGAATATATTATAGCCGCCTATAGTAATAGTACATGTAGATATATCCACATTAGCCTATTTCTTTGGGCCTGTTGTTCTTAAAATTCCTATAGCAGCTCGTTGTTACCTTTGGTAACAATTGTTCATATACCTTATAATTTAATAGACCTATTTTAGGCTACACAATAAAATATTTATTTTCAACGCATTTTTATATACATCACTTTAGAAATGCATGCTGTAATTATATTACCTCTAATTCTTTTCGATTGATTCCTGTTTTCCACCTTAACCGAATGCATCTCTCTGTTCATCGAGATCAGCTGCTGCTGCTGCTGCTGGTGAGGATGATGCATGGCAGCAGTTCCGTAGAAGAATCCAGGTGATCCATGCAGCAACTGACCAGCAGATGCTGGATCGAACATCCATCCATTGTTGAATGCCGAACCCATTTGAAAGGGATGAAGCGAGTTGAAAGACTGCATTGCCTGGATCCAATCGAATTCAAATCGGTGACTATAAGTAGTGGACGCCAGGTCACTGCTTCCTCTGATCATCGTAGACACAAATCTTCGATTGTACGTTTCCTCCAGTTGTTCGCTTGTAACCTTCACGTTTCCAGGTGGAAGGTATACACTCGGTAGTTGTCGTCTTTCCATGATCACGCCGAACACATGTAAGATTCTTTACCAACTTGTCTTCCAGTTAAATGCCTTTCAAGTGAAATGATGGTCATCACAGATTGACTGATTGACCACACTGGTCAAGCGTGACTGACCAATGGCTGAAGGATTTTACTGAAGGAGGCGGTGCGGCTAATCAGTTCTTGCTCCGCTAGTTTGTCCACTATGTCCCGCGGCTCTTTTGGCGGATCCCTCCACCCCACTCTAGTGTGCCTAATTAAGGGTGAAGGATGGCCGAGCGGCAAACGCGCGGGATTTTCACCGCTAAGATCTGGGTTCGAATCTCGGACCCACGCTCGAGAGCAATCGACTTGGATCGTATACGTATTCTGCTTAATATTGAAGTCATTGGCCTTCAGTATGAGTGATATCTCTTTAGCGTCCAAAACACAGTCACTGCTAAGTTATAGGCCTACCGAATACCCATGACAAACTGAACGACCAAGGAATCATTGCTTCTGAACTTTTTCTCTTACATAAATAATCTCAACAGACATTGATAGAATTTTTATTGGTAATTACCGTAATTATTGTAACAAAATGAAAAATAAGAAACCCCCTCTGAAAAGATTTTTTGCGTATACATGATACATAATTTATGTGGTGCAAATGAAGTAAATATAGATTTTTATTGTCTATGCAAATTACGTAGGCCTGCAACAGTGAAAATTAAAGGCATAAATAAACGTACACAGCCTATAGCTTGTGAAACAATGAAAATACAAATAGGTCTATGGATCTAGAATTCCAGAAGATTGCACAGAGAGCAAACAAAGTACAAGGCCCTCTCTGGGAGTTTCTGTGTGTGTGTGCTTCAGTGGTGTAGTGGAGGGGGAACGCGGGGGAACGCCGTTCCCCCACTTTTTTCCAGGGATAATGGAATATTAATACTAATACTACCACTACTAATATTATTATAAAGAGCGTTCCCCCACTTCATTTTGAGCGTTCCCCCCACTTCATTTTTTAGGACTACACCACTGGTGTGCTTGTGGTTGTGTGTGTGTGTCTTCTTCTTCTTCTTCTTCCTCTTCTTCTTCTTCTTCTCCTTATCTCTGCCACTGCAGGTTGGACATTCGAAAAAGAGAGTGAGCTCAGTGAGGCAGTTTCTTACCTATAGACTGCAGTCAGTCGGTGCATGTGCCATAAAGCTATTAGATGCTCGAAAGTCCATTCAATTTTGAATGGTGAAGATTATTGGAACTTGTCATAAAAACATATCGAATTCTTTACACACAGAAAGAGGTATTCACTGTTTATAATATGAGGCGTCATATTTGCTCCGAGTCTAATATATATATACGTAGATCGAATACGTAGGCTATGTAGGCTGCATAGGCCTATCGAAAAGGTGAGGAAAGGGAGGGTCCGAAGGGTTCAGCTATAGCTAAACGAGGGTCATATACATATCTAATGCATGGATATTAGAAAGCGATCGTTTTATCATCAATAGGCCAATTTCAGTCATTCTTCTAATCTTCTCTCTCTCTGTCTTAGGCCTAGGCTATATAGGCTGTGTTGCTGTTTATTATATTATTAGAGTGCCATAGCCTAGCTATTCTATATCCGATTAAATAATTTCCTCCTTTAATAATAATAGACCCTATTAACTTTTATTAACCTTCAATGGACATGTTTCATAAGAATAATGAGCGCATTCTTATACCCAGGCAGCGAAGAAAGAGGTTTGATGGGTATTGGGTAGGCCGATACATATTAAGTTGATTAATGTAGCAATCTTTATGAGCTATTCTTATTTATTGTTTATTGCACATTCAACTTTGTGTTGATACTCTGTTCAAAGACGACTTGATTGTTGCGATATAATCATAAATCTAGTTCATCTTTATAGGCCTACACAGATTAAACATCACAATGAATATAGGCCTATTGATTCCGTTGTTCTCTTGTTCATTTAACTTTCATTCATTCATCCATCCATCCATCCATTCATTCATCCATCCATCCATCCATCCATTCATTCATTCATTCATCCATTCATCCATTCATTCATTCATCCATCTCTTAATTCATTCATTCATTCACCCATCCATCCATTCATCCATTTATTCGTTCTGTCATGCATTCATTCATTCATCCATCCATTCATTCATTCATTCATTCAAGCATATACATCATGTCATTCATTCAGTTAGCCTTCCAGAGACTAGGCCTATACGGACGTCCGACTTTAATACTAGGATATAGGCCTACACTGCATGTACACTGTACAGTCTCCGTATAGCTTTTCCTTTAAAAACTATTTTGGAGTTGCAAAAATAAGTGGGTCTATATTAGGTTATAAGCCTATTAACTATACGCTTATAGTGACTGAATGACTGAGCGATTGAGTGAGTGAGTGAGTGAGCGAGCCAGCGAGCGAGGGAGCGAGTGAGTGAGTGAGTGAGTGAGTGAGTGAGTGAGTGAGTGAGTGAGTGAGTGAGTGAGTGAGTGAGTGCGTGAGTGAGTGAGTGAGTGAGTGAGTGAGTGAGTGAGTGAGTGAGTGTGTATAGTGAGTGAGTGGGTGTGTCGGTAGGTTAGTAAGTCAGTATGGATTGAACGCCTGCATGTCCGACTGAAAATTCTAGGAAACCGTTTGGTGCCAGAGGCAATCTCAATTCTGCGTCTTTGAAATTGCTTGCAGTCTCCCTGGGTCTTCGCACCCTCTTCGTCGGAATTTCTATCTCAAAGTCTAAGGATCAATCCACACAACGCTATAGGACGCCCCATAACAGTTAATAAAACGCTTAATGAACCCAGGGCGCCACTTTAACCCATTCATATTACACCTCGCCCTACACTGTTCACCTCTGCTTCCCGCCGCTTAATGTATTGCCTCCCCGCTGGACCGTTGTGGTTGGCCCCGATTGATATTGCCACACCCTTGACGTTTTACGACCCCGTACACTAGTCTTGCAGGGCTCGACTATTCTCGTTAGCTTTCAATAACGGGAGCTTCACTTTCTCACCACACTGCTTTGATTCAAACGGAGGTTTCATGGGGCAGCAGCTTTCGACGTCTGGAGGGTAGGCCTATAGCTTATACCAGCCTATAGCCTACTGCTGATTTTCTCTGGTCGATTAAAAAAGTTCATTAACTTAGATCTCAGTTTTATGGCATTGGACCAAAGTATAGAAAGGTAAGCATGCGGGCGTATATCACGTTCTTAGAGACAAACATCATATTGTAGGCTCTACGAGTGCTCCCAAACTTAAAACACATGAATTGAATGAATGAATGAATGAATGAATGAATGAATGAATGAAAGAAGAAGAAGAAGAAGATGATGATGAAGAAGAAGAAGAAGAAGAAGAAGAAGAAGAAGAAGAAGAAGAAGAAGAAGAAGAAGAAGAAGAAGAAGAAGAAGAAGAAGAAGAAGAAGAAGAAGAAGAAGAAGAAGAAGAAGAAGAAGAAGAAGAAGCAGAAGAAGAAGAAGAAGTAGAAGTGAAAGTAGAAGTAGAGGAGGATGAGGACATAATAATATTCGATTCATCAGATTATGGAATATAGATCTAAGAGTATATTAGGCCTATGCGCCGCCGCCTATAGGCCTATACTCCGTAAGCTGATGAATTGAATAATTCCCTATGAAATCCAATATATATATGGACCTATCATAGTTAATTACTTCAAGATAACTACTCCGAGGCGCTCCAGAGTCGAGACTACAGCACGGCACTGCATCGGAGTTTCACGCCGAAGCGCATGAGCAATTGCGAGTGAAGGACTTGCCCATGGTCCTTACGCGACAGCTTGAGGTGGATTCGAACCAGGAACTCTCCGACTCCAAGGTAGCCTACCGAACCTACCACTACACCACCGCGACGGCGCGACCCCCCCCCCCCCCCCCCCCATTTGAGCAATAGTGACAGTCCAAGCAAGGGAATTTTGGAGGAGCTTGTATAATGTATAGCCTAATTATGTTTGATTTAATTTCTCTAGAGTCGAGGTTTATTAAAAATGCAAATATTATTACACTAATCAAACTTGGAATAGACAATCATAATCATGGAGGTGAGGTTTGTGGCTGGATGTAGTGGAACTTAGTTATTGTCACTGTCAGTGGAGTAGGATTGAGGCGAGGGTACATAGGGGGGGGCAAATGCCCCCCCCCCACCCAATTTCGGGCAGGTCTGTTTTTTTCGGGCAAGAAGACCAGGAACAATACGAAGAAATTGTATTTTTCACGACATATTTCAACTTTTTGTCTGGGAAAAAGAGTATTTCCCACCCCGAGATTTATTTTTCGGGCAGAAGTAAAATCTTTGACCCCCCCCCCACTGCTGAAAACTTCCGTACGCCTATGCATAATCCATAAAATCCAGTTCTCGTATAATATTAGCCTATATAGGCCTAGTTCTTTCATTCACGTAAAAGATCGGGCTATGAGAATGAGCTGATTCAAACGAAATCATTTATGCAAAGACCACCATGCAATGTGTAAGACCGATGGGTCAAAACTCAAAATCCAAGGTGCAGTATATAGCGTTGAGGCATGCGTAGGGCCTATCTTCTGCGTCTTCGCGTTTATTTCTTCTGAACTATAGATCAGATGCTGCTTATATGGAATTCACCTGCATATATCTCGTTGCTGCTTGAAGACCTTTCTTCTCTTTCATGGACCTGTCACGCTGAGAGCGTTTCTGAATAGCTCTCCAGTGATAAGCACTTTAGAAAATTTAATGTTCATGTTAGATCAGATTAGATGATTTTTTTTAGATAGCCTATGAGTGTTAGCCTAGCCTATATCTTTATCTCTTATTCAGAACCAAGAATGAGGTAGAGTTTTAACTCTGGACTCCCGCTAATTAGTCTATACCGTATATAACCTAATCGGTATAGGCTATATATATAGCCTACTGCTGTACGTAGTTTCAATATAGCCTAGCATTTATTTTATATTTAGGCCTAGCTCTTTAGTATGGTCTCTGCATGCAGTCACTGCAGAAGATTTACTTCTAGTAGGCCTAGGCCTATTTAAATTCTCGATCAGGATAGAATTAAGTAAGCTAAAAGGTCAGGATTAGTAGTAGAGATTCGGCAAACTGTATCAGAACTTTGGTTCCGTCTATAGCACTTGAGGTAAGCCTACTGTAGGCTATACGTAGGCCTATAGGCCTATTGGCCGTCCAGAACCTGCTATGAGAGTTCACAATTCGCTTTTCCAAAACCATTAGTCAGTTGATTTGGTTGCTGGTCGAGTCAAGCATAGATTGAGTATTCGAATATTTTGAATAGGCCTATTAAGATTTTCAAATATTCACGAATATTAGGCCTAACGAATATTAAAACTGCCAACGAATATTAGCCTATATTCGTAAAATAATTATTAGGTTCTTTCAAAAAATTATTTATTCTTGTTCTTTCAAGAAACTCTTAGGCCTAATTCTTATTTTGTTATTTTATGAAAATGTTTAATTTTTACTTAATGAATTGTAGGCTACAAAATTGAGTTAGTCTACACATAGGCCTAATCAGTAAGTGACAATTAATAACTTTAATAGATTTAGGCCTATTCTTAAAAATTTCAAGGTCTCTGCTGGATCGGGTCAATGTGCCATGGCCATGCGGCATTCATATCACATTCAATAGGCCTACTTAATGTTAGTCACTTTGTCTGACTTCTGACCATCCTCCCCAACTGAAAAGAGGGCAGTTGGCAAGTAGCAGCAACAGTAGCCTATAGGCTGCCTATATATATAACAGTAGGTCTAACTGTATATTGATAAAGTAGTTTTAAAATCAGTGTAGCAGAATGAGTAAATATAAATGCCAACGCAGAAAATAATAGTGCCAGCTGGATTACAAGAAAAAATTATTCCAATCTCAGAATATTAAGCGCAATGCATATTTTAATTCAACCTTGCCCTGGGTGCGAGTGAGTGTCGTAGAGACATACAGAAACTTAAACAGCTTAATAGGCTACTGACCAGTAACTGCGGTTTCGATCGTTCACCATAATTCGTTAACGAATATTTACGAATATTTACGAATATTAAAAAATCTTAATATTCACTGATATTTACGAATATTAAAACCTAAAGTCACGAATACTCAATCTATGGAGTCAAGTAAAACCCCGAAATAAAATCCTGGCTACGGCCTTACTAGGAGAGCAGGATAGACTGGATAGTCCGATAGTGGGCCTATAGTAGCCTAATATCGCGCTCTCCGAATAGAAGCCTGAGTTTACGAATTACGATTACCATTTTACAGCCATTCTGGTTTCGACTCTATTCCTGAATTAAATGGCCGCTTTCTGTGATTGGACTTCCGGTTCAGGATTATTATTTTAAAAATGACATTTTGTTATGAAATTTAACATTTTTGTCAAACGCTTGTATTATATTAGTCCTCTAAATGTCACCTATGTTTTAGTGAAGATATTTGTTCACTTAGGATTTTGAAAGCCAGTTTGAAGAAGAGAATGAGCGCCGTTAACGGTTGTCCACACGTAACGTCTTTCAAGTCGGAACATGGGACCGACCCTTTCCGAATCATCCACCGACATTTCATTTCATGTAGTTCGCCAGTGTCCAAGAAACGCAAGGTAGCCGAAACTATTGTGAAAGTGACGTTGCAGTTATTTGTGCGTTTTATGCTTGGTCGTCAACTGACGAATTTATGTTGCGCTAACAGACAGGTCATGTTGAGTGTATGCATGCTTTTTTTGGCAATCCTGTCAACGGCGGTGTTTAATTATTTCACGCTCAAATTCTGATATGTTCGCCGATGACTCTACTTTGTGATGTGGTGGTGGTGGTAATGGTGGTGGTGGTACCACCACCACCACCACACCCACCACCACCACCATTACCACCGGCACCACACCCACCACCACCATTAACACCACCACCATTACCACCACCATTACCACCGGCACCACACCCACCACCACCATTACCACAACCACCACACCCATCACCACCATCACAAAGTAGAGTCATCGTCGTGGTGGGTGTGGTGGTGATGGTGTGGTGGTGGGTGTGGTGATGGTGGTGGGTGTGGTGGTGATGGTGTGGTGGTGGTAATGGTGGTGGGTGTGGTGATGGTGGTGGGTGTGGTGGTGATGGTGTGGTGGTGGTAATGGTGGTGGTGGTGGGTGTGGTGATGGTGGTGGGTGTGGTGGTGATGGTGGTGGTAATGGTGGTGGGTGTGGTGATGGTGGTGGGTGTGGTGGTGATGGTGGTGGTGGTGGTGGTAATGGTGGTGGTGGTGGGTGTGGTGATGGTGGTGGGTGTGGTGGTGATGGTGGTGGTGGTGGTGGGTGTGGTGATGGTGGTGGGTGTGGTGGTGATGGTGGTGGTGGTAATGGTGGTGGTACCACCACCACCATTACCACCACCATTACCACCACCACCGCATCACAAAGTATACATTGTAGAGTCATCGGCGAACATATCAGAATTTGAGCGTGAAATAATTAAACACCGCCGTTGACAGGATTGCCCTTTTTTTATTGTGGTACGATTTTAGTAAAGGCGGACAACCGTTGGCACTTACATATGAATGAATGCATAAATTATAGATAATTTCTGTTTTTCTGAAGTTGATGTTGTTATGCGGAGCACTACCTTGAAAAAAAGTTTCGGTTGAAGGCACTAAGCTTATACTGTAGGACTTGAAGTCCCTGAATGGATGTACAAACATTATCCTTCTGGGCAGTATCCCCGGACATAATACGCCAGTACAAAAGCCGTGGACGAAAGTCCCTCAATTTTGTGTGGGGAAAACAATTTCGTGGAAAAAGGTCTTCAGTAACAGAGTTGTAGACTTGTGGAATAGTTTGGATGATGTGATATATAATTATGTGTATAATGACGCTATGTATAGCAGACTCTAAGAAGGAGCTTGGAATGATTGGCTTTAAGTATTTTCAGTTAATCTGCAGTTATTCCAACACAGATAATATATGTTTTCTGACCACTTGAAACTGTAGTCACGTTATATGTATATTTGCTTCTTTGTTTCTTTATTATGTAGGATGTTTGGAAACTTTGAACTTATTTACAGTATTTTTAAGCATTGATTTTTATAGCATGTATAATGTATAATTATTGTGTCTTTGTCTGCATGTAAGCATTATGCTATTAAGCATTAGCATTAATTAAGTATGTATCTGAGTATTTATGCAGTTGTTTTAAAATCACTTTCGTAGTTTTAAAATCAGCTATCTTTGAGTTCTAGCTCGGTGTGACTTGAGATAAACTGAAAATTCTTGAGATGTGATAATTTCATGCATTGTGTGTTTTTACTTTCAGGCACGTTCAATGTTTTGTCACACTTGTAGACAACACACTCCAAGGCTGCATTCATGTCTCTATTGTGTCTACTTTGGCTGCTATGGTTCCAAGCACATCCAAGAACACTCAAAATCAAAACGTCACAATTTAGGTGATTTACTAATGAAATTCTTCATTGTCAATTGACCAATCAATCCAAAGAAACTTGATGTAGTGCCTCATAAATATATATCTGCTCAGAGGTGCTCCCAGCCTAACCACACCTAAAAATAAAGCGTTCAGAGAGTATAAATGCTGGTGGAATGGTGGATGCTGTCTGTATTTTGCATACCGTATGCATGTAGTGAGGGAGAGGGCGATCAGATTTACATGATTTTGCGTATGGGGCGTATGATGGAGACAAACAAAATGTGTATGTATTCAAAATGAAAGTGATGTCCACATTTGTACCTAGAGCTGTGTTATCCTTTAGTTATCCGATTACATTTGATTACATTATAATTAAATTCTGTTCAGATCTAAAGTTCTGCAAACGATAACATTTAAAAAAATTTCGCTAGCAAATGTGATGTTTAACAAAAGTAAATAATGGCCTATAATAAAATAAATGTTTTATAGATGATTTTAGCTAATTAACTTTTGTAAAGGGTAGTGATGCTTATTTGTACGTATGCATGGGATGAGTGGTCCACAAAATGTGTGAGGTACAACAGTGGGAGACTTGGGCGTATGAAAATAAATTTGATTTTCTTTGCGTACATGTGATTATATGGATTGGTTCGTAAAGAGTTCCTAGGTAGGAGATGGAACTCTAAAGTAAGGCCCTTGCATATAGCTAGGCCTATGAGCAACAAGGCCCAATTTTGCATTATAGAAGTGCATGTTAAGTGGCAATTATGTATGTACGTAGGATTATTATACGAAGATTTATAAAACTCAAATTAATATTACTGAATACATCACATCTGTGCTCTTTTGTATCACTGTATGTAAACTGTATGTATGTATGTATGTATATAATATTATGTGTGTTGAACACTTTATGTATGACATTGTATGTGTCAAGACATACGTGTATGATCTTGCAATGTAGTTATAATTGAATGAATAAACTATTGGATGATCAATTAAAAATGTAGGCAAATTTTTATTATTATATATAAATTGTCATTTTTGGCATTGCAGCAATAGATTTGACTTATGGGGTCATACTCTGCTTCTCCTGCCAAGATTATGTTTATGACGAGGAGGTCGATGAGATTGCGAGGCGCGAACACCAGCGAGCAAATCACTCTTTAGGTTTGATATATTGATAACTTTTGTTGACATTTTCATTTCTGTCTCAATTTATTCCATATGTGTATTAGGTTTAGAACTGAGGAATATGTCATATCTGACATGTTTCTTAAAGAGTCTCTATATAATATACATTATTATCTAGACATAATTTAAATATTTACATTTTACAGTGACCAATTGTATCTAATGAAAATGTTTATGTTATGTTGTACATAAATAAATAATAGGGGATTAGCTGCCAGTGAGCAGCATCATATTTATTGCGCACAAGATATTGAACTGGAAGAATTCAACAGAATGTTTTTATTTTATTTTGGGACAAATTTCTCCACTATTTGTTGCCTTGTGCATACAAATAATTGTACATATTTCTTTCTTTTCTAAGTTTATTTTTGGTTTAGTACGTTGACAGATAAGTTTGGTGCTATACATGTGTGGGCTACTTGCATTTATTAGCTGTGGATTGTCTTGTGTTGTTTACTTGCCGTAATTCGATCATCACTTCCAGTATTGTAATTTAAATATTTTGGTCAGAGCTAGTGCTGTTGCAGCCACTAAATGAATTTCGCACTCTCCTGTGTATGCTCCTGTTTTGCTATTGATCAATGAATTTCCTCACTTTTATACTTCTCACTGGTGAATGCGGTGATAATTATGTAGGTGACATTTATAGTGCTGCTTGTTGCTGTATAGCAAGTAATAAAATGCCTGTTAGGAATGTTTTAATTGCAACGTATCTTTTTGTAACATTCATCACTTGTGCATGTTATTTAGGAAATATGACGTTGTTTACTCCGTGGGAGCCAACAAGAAAGGAGATCCAACTGCTGAAGGAGAATCCGAAACGAAGGAAAGTTACTGGAAATTCCACAATAGGTTGTTGAATCGTTGTTGAAAATCATAAGTTATATACATGCATGCTTCAATGCTTGTTTACTTGCATACAGACATATGTGCTAACCAATTAAATGTTGTTCATATGCTTTTATTGCCATTGCTCTTTAAATTTAGGATGTTTCCTTTCATAGGTCTTCGTGGTTTGATCAATCTTGGCAACACATGCTTCATGAACTGCATTGTGCAAGCGTTGACACATACGCCGTTGCTAAGGGACTACTTTCTGGCGGATCGACACATCTGTCAAATGGAGAACGACCCGCAGCAATGCCTCGTCTGTGAGATGGCACGACTATTTCAAGAGGTTAATTGTAAATAATAATTACGGAATCATCTTATACATTTCGCCTTGGCCGAGCCCATTACGTTTTCATGAAGTTGAGTCCTTTTCATTGATTATTTATTTCTGAAATGAGAAATTGCAAGTAAAAAATTATTTTGATAATTTCTTTACATGAAAATGTGAAACTTCACGAATGGAACAAAGGATACTCAGTTTGTGCCTGAATCTGCAAATACTAAATTCGGTACTGTGTAGAAAATGCCTGCCCAGTTATTTCCTAATAATGATTGTAATAATAAATTTGTGTAACATGCTTATGTAGTGTGTATAGTAAATACGTCGATTTAATTGGGTTATCTTGCTCGATCTGAATGTTGCTTTTGACGCTATCAACTACGACAGTCTGCTGCATTCAATGTTAGAACAATTTGACTGCAGTTCTTCTCTGCCTCACTCGTCAGCCTTCCTTCTAGTCTCATCCTTCTCTGCATCCTCTTCTCCTTTGTTCAACCCAGCCTTCTTCCATTTTAAAAATGCCTTGTCTTTAGAAGCTTGAGCACTTCTGTTTTTCATGTCACTGTAGTTCTATTCGGGTATAAGTACGCCGCACACTCCGTATCGTCTGCTGCATCTTGTCTGGACGCACGCTCGCCACTTGGCTGGCTACGAGCAACAGGACGCACACGAGTTCCTCATCGCCACGCTAGACGTCCTACATCAACACTGCAAAGGTATCAACCAACTTATACAGTATTGGCTAGTGTGTTGTTAGATTGGTTTTTAGATTCAGTGATAGAATGGTTAATTGTTCGAGAAATTTTTTTCCTTTATTTCTTGAGTGAAAACTGATGTAGTGACATAGTGTGTTGTCTTGATTTGTTTTAACTAGTTGAGGACAGTTTTGAGTTTCAGGTGTGATATCGAACCCTGATGTGTGATAATAATTATCATTAATGTTTGTATGTTGACAGGAAGCAGTGGTCTGTCATCAAGTACATCTCCTCACTGCAACTGTATCATTGATCAGATCTTCACCGGAGGACTTCAGTCAGACGTCACCTGTCAGAGATGCCAGTAAGCAACCAACCAGTCAGTCAGACAATCAACTTAGCAATCAATCAATAAGTCAACTGCACAGTCAATTGTACTTTCCAGTTTTATTATTTTTTTTATTGACATGTTTTCGAAAGCCTTTCATAAATTCCATTTGTTTTTGTGTTTTCTGTGCTTTTCAGCAACGTTTCGACGACAATTGATCCTTTCTGGGACATTTCGTTAGATCTCGGACCACCGGAGTCAGGTACCTTGGATGATACGATTAGAAATTTGTGATGAAATCATTGATTTGTGTTTAATTCAACCTTTGATCTTGTCAGTCAGTTGCATGACAGTTTTCCACCCTATGTCATATTGTCAGTTCTCCTGGATGTAAATTTGTGATCAATTTATTTAATATATAAAACAAGTTTTCTGTTAGCAAGTCTAGGCTTTTGATACTGTGAATCATGGGATTTTGGTGTCTTAGCTCTGCTTTATTTGAAGTTTCAGTTTCACTAGTAAGTGCTTTAGATTTGCTGACATTGCACGTGTAACGAGTACTATAAATAAATAATTATTTCTGTGTAGACCATGGTGGCAATTCTGAGAGATTTGAAGAATTGACATCACTGACCAACTGTTTAAAGAGGTAGGCCCAATTACTTTCATAAATTGAATTTATAATTACATGCCTCTAGCTCCCCCTTTAATTTCAATTAAAATTTTAATTTTTTTCAATTTACTTTCATAAATTGGATTTATAACTACTTGCCTCTAGCTCTCCCTCCCTCACTTAGCTTAAATTTGATCATTTTCTGCTGGAGATCCAATAATTTCTCATGCACTACCACTATTTCTATATTGAAGAAAAATGTTAATTGAGGACTGTTGAAATGATTGGTTTTTGATTGATTCATTGATGTTTGATTGACAGATTTCTTGATTTTTCATCAAGTAGTTGACATCGGAAGTACGTATATAGCAAGGATGATTATGACAATGATGATGAGGAATGTTTGATTGATTGAATAATTCATTGTTGGTGTTGGTTGAGTGATCATGTGACCTGTCTGTAGGTTTACTCGGCCAGAGCATCTCGGTAGTCTGGCGAAGATCAAGTGCAGTCGCTGCCTCAGCTACGAAGAATCAACAAAGCAGCTGACGATGAAGAAACTACCTCTCGTCGCCTGCTTCCATCTCAAGGTGGCGCCAAGTTTTTATCTGCTACCATTATTTTTTTTATTGTTGACTATTGCTTAATATTGTGATGAAGTATATATATATATACAATCCCCCCACATGGTTTACAACAACTATACATGGCTAAACCTTGTCAATTCCTGGCTAAGAGCGTGTGCTGGGGAAGGCAGCAGCATAAAGTTGTGTTTGTCAATGCCTTAACTCCTTGTTGAATTAACACGTCAGATATTTTCAAGATCAAGTAAAATAAGTAAATAAAGCCTACTCATCATAATTGATGATTTTGTAGATTTGCTGTTCCTGCAGCTGTATATGTCTTTCCATTCAAAGTGGGTCATACATGTATTGTGAAATAAGGGGAGAAGAGACAACCAGTGGAATTGGCAGAGACAGGGTGAACTGGTGGAGGAAGTCTCTGTTGTGAGCCACTATGGGATACAAAAGTGCATTGACGAAACTTGAATTTTGAGGCTTAGCTGCAGAAGGCCGGAGTTCAACCAAACACGACATGTTTAATTGTGTTTATATATTGCGTTATCTTCTCTGAATTGAATGCCCTGTGTGTAACACCTTTGGTTAAAAGTTTTAAACTAAATTTTACGAATAATAATAATAATAATAATAATGAGAGAGTCTTATTGTTGTAGCGTTTTGAGCATTCCACTGGTTACCATAAGAAGATTTCAACGTTTGTTTCGTTCCCGGAAGATCTTGACATGACACCATTTATGTCGTCGTCACACAGTCACAACGTCGCGAATGGAGAGTCCGTCATTCGCGAATCGGCGTCTAGCCTCTCGAGTGAAAACAAGTAGGTGTTGATTTTGATGATGACAGTAATTAACTTTATCCATTGTTATTGCCCTCATGAGTTACAGTTTTGCTTAGCTTCTCAGTTTTTTACATATTTGCTTACATTTTATTTGAAATTTTGGCCTAATTCTTCAATCAACATTAATCTTCTAAAATGTTGACATTTTTCTCTAGATAATATCCCCAGAGGTGACACCATAATTTTTTCATCAAGTCATAAGCCTGGGGTCTAAGGGTAGTCATACAAGTAACCATTGTAGAGGTGATATTTGCCTCAAATAAATTCTAATGAGGGCAAATAATCTGACAGCTTTGTGACAGGGCAACAACCAGGGCAAAGGTTTTTATGATTTTCCCTGGGTTGCCCTGCTGTAGTGCCATCACTGAATATCTCTTAGCTGCAAATATAAATGCAAGCTTGTCATCAGTTACTAGTTAGCAGTTTGAAGATCTGCTTTTGGTGCCAGAGAAACTCACATGGAATTCATTTGAGGATATTTTTGAGAGTTTTCTCGGGAGATACAGAGCACAAAACTATATTGAGCTGGTTGACAGCGGGCTTTAAGCATATAAATCTACAGAGTACAAGATGATGTTGCCGAAAATTCATGTCCTGCACGCTTACTTGCAAACAGATGAACTTGCTGACATTCTTAACAAACACTGAGATCATATCATTGAGGAAGGGCTGCTTTGGGCAGGTTTTTAGAAGGTGCTGTAATATGGAAATTTATTAAATTCTAAGAATGAAAATGTACTCTGGCTAAGCTTTATTGAATTGAGATGTATATGCATGCAGACATTTGTGTAGACCCCATGCTGATGTGTCTGCAGATACTCTCTCTATTCGGTTGTCAATCATCGTGGAACGGCCGACTCCGGACATTACACGTGTTTCATTCGTCAGCATAAGGACCATTGGTTTCGCTGTGAAGACAACCTCATCACGAAAGCGAGCATACAGGATGTCCTGCGCAGCGAAGGGTAACAAGACTTTAGTGTTGTTTAATTAACAGAATATATCCTATGCTCTGCATCTGTGTGCTAGTTTGATAATGTATGTCCTTTGCAGAAATCTTTTGCTCCACATTTATGTGCAACCATTTTTGTTTTGCATCAGTTGCAAGATGTTGCCAATATTGCTTATTATATTATATACATTAATGATATCTAATAACATTATATTTTGGTTTCCTAAATGTACCGAATTGAATAGCGTACATGTGTGCAGAATTTTTTTGCATTTTTCAACGGTTATGTTTAATATTATAGCATATAGCAGATAGTGATAATATTTAGTACTTTTAAATTATTATAGAGAATTTTATATATTTATAATGCTGTATTATAAATACTCTGTTGAGATTGTGATGCTCAGATTGTTGTGGCTACTTATAATTTTTTTTATTGCAATCTTCTTTTAAGCACTCAATGTTAATGTTTTGCTTCTATCTTTCTCTTTCAGCTATCTCCTTTTCTACCATAAACAGATTCTGGAATACGAATGAACGAATAATCAACCGTTTCTTCCACAAATTCCACCAAAGACGTCGTCGTCAGTCGAAGCGACTTGTGTCACTGGCGGCACGTGATGCTAAACGTGCGAACTGTTGTGTGCTGTTTTTTGTATTGTGCTATTTATATCAAAGCAGAGTTTTTGTTAATATAAGAGAAACTGACAAAACAATTTTCATTAGCTAATTTGCTGTAACAGTGTCTTTGTGCTAATATACTGCCGAGTGTGCTGCATTGTCTGCATTTCTGTATGTATGGCTGTTATTACCTTCTTGTCTCTGTATTTACGTATGTGGGTCCTTTTGTTTACGTGTATGTGGCTATGTCTGCTTGTTTCTCAGTGTGTATATCTCCCTAGGGCTTGATGTTTGCGTGCATCTGTGTTTCAATACATATGTGCATCTGTCTGTGTGAATTTGCATTTGCTGTAGTGTTTCATCTCCACGACTAAGAATCCTGTAGACGCATTTGATGTTCCTGTCGTCTGGAGTTTGAATTCCGATGCTTCATTTGTGAAATTGACAATTCATTGTTGAGCCCACTTGATGATGATAGGTCGGTGAATGATTGCTGTTGTCATGTTTAATTGTGTTTATCATTCAGCCAAGATATCTTTGAACACATCTGTGTAAAGAAGTATGTGTGTGTATGATTGTATGTCTGTGTGTATGTGTTTATGAATATGCGTGTGTGTACAATTGGAACACTCTGCAGAAGACTAATGTTGATGTATGGGTGTAATAGCTACAGCTGTCTTTTTTGTAACTGTGTTCTTGGCTTTTGCTAAAGGTGCTTGCTATGCTACATGTAGTGCTGAGTTTCGTGTAGCGACCTGTGTTTCATAATAATTATAGATTATGTTGTTGTTGTTGTCATCGTCGTCTGTGGTCTGTAGTCGTGTAGCTGCGTACCGAATGGTTTTGTTTTGTGTTGTAGACGTCATGTAATTTTTTAGCATTATCTGTGGTGTTACTACTAGTAGTTTTGCTACAGTGCTTTTTAACAGTGCTATCACCAGTACTTCCATATGTCAGTCTTGGTAACCATATCGACTGCATCGATTTAAAAACAGGGTTGTGTTGTAAATTTATAATGGGGGTTGGGTGTTTTGTTAAACTTGAAGGAGTGTGGGATAGCATTTGGTCAACATGCTGGGCTGTCAACCAAAAGGTTGATATATTGCTCTTTAATAAGTTAGTGCTCTGCGCATAGCTTTAAAGTAGTGCTCAGAAATTTGAAGTTTGCATTTGCTTGCCAGGACTCGAAGATGTTTTGGGATTTTTCAGTTGCATCTCCTTGTAAATCAGTTATTAATTGCTGTTGGCCTGGTCAACAGACACGAAGGGAAACAACTGATATTGTCACCTTCACATGACAATGACATTGTGATACTGCATGATTTCACTGGCTTTTTAGAGTTGACTATTATGTTCTCTGGGATGGTAGTCGAATGGTTGATACATTGGCTTTTTACCTCTCTCACCTATGTGTGAATATGTCAGGCCATCATTGTTGAACTGTGCATAACCCTGGGAGACCATCATTATCTTCAATACAGGCGTTCTTTTAATACAAAACTGAGGGGAGGTACTGGTTTTATTTTATAGGGTGAACAAGGTATGGGAGGGGAGCTAATCTTTTTTTCTTAAACCAACCAAAATTTGGGATGGTTATCGTTAGATGAGAAATTTGTGTTGCATTGAGGTTTGTGATATTGTATGACGAAGCGTGTTGTAGAGAGCAGCTTGGGCAATTATTCTAAGGTACTCGCTAGCAATACCGTATTTTAGAATCATTTTATCAATTGATGGATCACATGGTTGGTTGATTAATGATTATGATTAATCAGTTGATTGACAGATAGATAATAGTTGGTTGATCAATTTATTTACTAATTGAGATTATACTGATCGGGTAATCAGTTGTTCAGCTTAATAATAAGTTTCTAAATGTGGTTCAAAATGTTAGTCATTGCGCTGGTTGAACAATTTTCCACATTCACTGTCAATTGTCATTCTATTAAACATCAGAACAATAGATTATAAATTGATTTCTTGAGTTCTTCTTGGTAGACTTCCATGGTTTCTTGTTAATGCTGGTGTACTTGGTTTTCTAATATGTAGGAGAGGTTTATCTGCAATTCTTTGATGGATTCTGTTTAGCATTTTACAATGTAATGAGTGACTTGTATTTAAGATGGAGGTTTAGGGTGACAGTCAGTAAGTGTCATGTGGGGAGCATCAGGAAGGCTGTGGTACAGTTAGGCATGATACCTCAATTTTTTTCTCAAGAACCACCACTGCTTGTGACCATGATGAGATAACCCCTCCCCTTTAGTTTGAAGGCTTGAGCACCGATCTTTCCTGTTTACCTGGGATGTATTTGCAAATGAACAGTTTAGATTCCCTCCTTATATTATGTGTGCAAAAAATTGTATTTTCGTAATAAGCTTTTCTACCCAATCAGACGACTTATGATAATACAGAGTTATAAATATGCTAATGTGAACGTCATAATTAGACATTTATTTTTACATGAGTACATTTTATACTTTTTTTACTATTCCCCCCCCCCCCCCGAGTCTCCTTGCCCGAAATTTGGGGGCATTTGCCCCCTCTGGACCCCGCCTCGTACGCCTATGACCATAGCTACCCAACAGTTTAAATACTTTTGCCAGACACAAAAATTACTTCATCATTATAGCCACAATTAATTTTAATTAGAACACTTGTAACCATAGCAACATAAAACCCTTAATTAACAAAACTAAGAAACTTATTTATTCACTTTTGTAGGTGATTGATTATATAAAATTAAAAACAACAAATGTAATGTTTAATGCTTTCACCAGTAATGCCTTCGACAGAACTGCAATAAATAACTAGTACTAGATGTTCACAAGTCTTTGTACACTTCAATAGTTACCTGCTTGATAACTTTCGAGTAAGATGGATACAGACAGAAAATCATAGAAAGACACACAGAAAGAGCTCTGGGAACAAATAGATGGACAGATAGCCAGGATACAAATTCTGCACTAGCGACTTGTAGAAATCACAGTAACGTCTCTACAGCATGCTCCATATTACAAACATTCTGATATGTTACAGTCAAGATAAGAATCACAATATCAAATCAGTTTTTCAGAACATGACTAAACTAAATTATAAATTTGGTACATGACTGGACCCAAAATATGTAGAATGTACAACCTCATTAAAACACAACACTCATTAAATTCACCAGTAATCTTCAAGGGGTTACTCAGAAGCGCTCCCAGCCCCAGCATGGCCAAATAAAACTGTCTTAAGAGAGGAAAGCCTGAGAAGAAATTGTCGAAAGGGAGCGGGCAGAGGAAGGCAATTCCAAATGTGTTACAACATGCAATAACGGATCTAAGTGCGATATGGCCATGCTCCATCTTGGTTAGGGCGTGGGTTGTCTTCTGAGCTAATCATAAAAGAACGGAAATTAGAAATAATGGAAATATGGAAACTAAGACATAATCATAGGAAATTTTAAAAAATTCTTTGGCTCTGCTTGCTTGCCCACTTCTCGATACACTACTGATGATATAGAACAAGTACTTGATTTTGCTCAATCATGAGGATCCTCCAGTGTACTTGCAATTTATGAATACTACTCCTGCGGCTGCTAATACTATACTATCACTTGCACTAATTCCATGGTAAAAAGATAACCTTGACAAATAGTATGTGACTAATACACACACATAATCTACAAGTTAAATACAAAACCAACACACAATTTACTACAACAAAGTACTTAGTTACATACAAATAAATAAATAAAAATTATATATATATAACTATATATATATGCCATGGGTAACATGATAAATAATCTTAACATTTGTTCTAAAAATGTTAACATATTATATATACACAATTACACACAATTGCATGCAAGAGAGTTCTTGTACACATAATATATAACTGTAGTTAAAATAGCTGTGCAAAGTGAAACCATGTCGATCGTCAATTTGCTCAAAACACAGTGATGTATTTACTCAGAACACAGTGTTAATATTCAGCTATTTGTTAAACATTTTTACAAAACAAGTATGCACTTGGTAAAAAACTTATAAAAACACGTATAATATAATACAGGTTGTTTTCCAAAAACCCTAAATAATTTTAACAGGTAGATGCAAACATAAAAGATACAGATAAACAAACACAGATACAAAAGCATATAATAAAACACTGATGAAAAACTACGTCTGCTAAAAGTAGGCACTGAAGTTAATATGACTAAAGTTGGACACCTTTAAAATGATAACAACCTTCCTTTATGGTATCACTAATTCATTCAAGAACTTCAACAGCACTTCTTCAAGGGGGAAATTACTCAGAAGAGCTCCTGACTCTACCATGACAAAAAGCAGTTTTGAATTGAAAGAAAAATGCTGAACAGTACGAGACCCAGGAAGCAGATGTAGCTTCTGTGGGAGCCCATCCCAGACCACTGGACCCACCGGGCAGTGGTCCTGGATGCTCATGGACCAACAGAGCTCATGCAGGTAGTCTACTCAATGTGCTGCCTGGTAATACATAATACTAGTTAGTACCATATTCAAAATCTATCAATACTGATACACAGTACTGTAACAGTAATCATCTTGAACACTTTAAGATCCGTATACACCAAAAAAAATGCAAAATGTCAGTTAAACAAGCACCAGTAACTACTGATTTCTAAGCAAGGCCACAGCAATATCTGTCTATAGCACTACAATAGTGGACTACAGTACAGAGCAATGGTGGCTTCATTTTCAAAGATGTCAGATCATTTACATTTATGATCTACCTCAATAGCACCATTAAAAAATGCATTCGGCATTAAATGAAATAACTTCAGTAAAAACTATAGTAAAACACTATAATCTGTTGAACACTGATCTGAAATTGTATATGTTATTTTTCTTCTTCTTGGGAACAATAAAAACCTATGTTATGTCCAGTAGGAACCTGCAATGTCAGGGACACAGGAAACACAGGTTGAAGAGAAGTCAAAGTTCAGATCAGATCGGCACTAAGGAAATGACAGTACATAAATTGTAATTGTAATTGAACATTTATATAGCGCCACTTCAAGAGAACTCCTCAGAGGCGCTCCCGACCTGACACCAAACCATAATCAAAGAGAATGGTTTTCAAACGCAGGTGTCCTTGCCACTCAGAAAATTCTATGACTTCAATCAAGTCTAGATTAAATCTCATCATTGTAACACTTATCCTCTGTAGTCCATCTTCGTTTCTGGAGCTCTGTGATTTGAACTCATTCTGTCCACGCAAGTACAAACATGAGATAAAGTTTTGCTCAGAAACGACAGACTGAGGCTATACGCATAACGAATTGAGGTGCTATAGAAGTTTCCAGATTAGATCACATCAGACAACTGATGCTCTAGAGGCAAGTTCTGATAAATGATTAAATACATTAATGTCTGTTTTAACTGCCATCATCATTCATTTACTAACAAATAGAAATACGTGTGTTATGTATGGTTGTCAGTTCTTTAACCCTTTAATAACAATAACATTAGTGTACTAAAAGTGACTGGGAAAACAATGCAGCTTGTTGCTACAAGGGGAAATTATTTTTCTAAGATTTTAACACATGCTCAATTAATAGTTTCAATGTCATCAGGTCTGAACTTAGAATACAATGTTGAACGAACGTTGAATGTGTACTACTTAAGAAAATTGCAGATTTTTAAACTTTAAATCATAACAAGAAATAAATTACTAATTGATATACATCAGGCTAAAGAACTAAAAAAATGTAAAGTCTGTCCAGCTGCATTGCATAGAGATTGAGTTGTTACAGAAACTGCTGCTATATGACTATTTTGCACACACAATGAATTGCTTCACTCAATGCAGATGATGTCAAGATAGCACATTTGCAATGTGAAATAATGCAATAGTCACTATTACTGTGAAATAATGCAATAGTCACTATTACTGTGAAATAATGCAATAGTCACTTTCACTGTGAAATAATGCAATAGTCACTATTACTGTGAAATAATGCAATAGTCACTTTCACTGTGAAAAAATGCAATAGTCACTTTTACTGTGGGTGTAACACATTAATTACACAAATTACCATGGCAGCGGCTGCTACAGTTAGTGTTGCCAAACTCATCTGCCTACTAGACATGAAAACTATAATGAAACTGTCAGCTTCCTTAGTTACCACTGTGAAATAATGCGGCAATTCTTAATAGTAACAAACACTGTAAGATCAATCTTCTTTGATTTTGTCTTCCTTTGGTATCAAGCCAATGCCTTGGTGACTCCACTACATTGGCTAAACAGTAAACAAGGTACCGCAGCAAATACCTTGCTGCAATAGTTGCCATGTAGTGACATGCAAATTACTGTTGCCATGCATATCATAAGTTCTTAGGCTTTTGCCAAAGTGACGTGCTACTATGGCAACTGGCGTGTGTCTTCATCATTCTTTCGTCGGCATTGTGCAACTGCGGAAGAAACCGTCATCTGTCACGCATTCTTTGACGGTTATCGTCGTCATGTTTGATGTGACATCCGTCACAAAGATGTTGTCAAACAGTGGCTTTGCGTTCTGCGCTGGCTTCCACATCGCCAGAACGACAGGTTGCTCGGAATTGCCAGTTCCATTCGGTAAAGACTTGTGAGTTGAGCTGCCACACGTTGACTCTGCAAAAGGCTCCTTTTCCATGTCGAGCTTTGACTCTTCTGTGACGGAGGAGTTTGACATCGGCTTTGACTTTGGCTGGTTTGGGCGACGCTTAATTGGTTTCGTTGCAGGTCTGTCTCGGTTTGTGCTGTGTGGGTCAGTTGTCTTGGTGAAGGAGACCGTGGAATGCGGCAGGGCGTGCTTTGCAGACGCTAATCTGGACTGCTGCAATAAAATTAACTTTTATTATAAAAGTTGCTGTATTTTTTCACTGATCAATTTAGATAGCTAGCGCCTCTTTCAGAACAAGCTACTTAGAAACATTCTTCGAATAAAATAGTAAAAGATTGGTAAGACAATATATATTTTCACAAACATTGCAGTGGCAATTTTTTCATAAAAAATACTAATTAAAAATCAAAATCTAATATCTGCAATATAATAATAAGTTACACAATTCTTAAAAATTTTGTTTAAACGATGAAAATTACAAAATTGAATAACCTGAAGTTTTGAGCGTCTCCTACGAATTCTAAAAAGAAATAAGCAATAATTCGAGTCATAATGATAAACTGTGCTCAAGGAAATTTAACCATTTACAGATGAGGGTGCGGCAAAAGTAATTCTAAGAAATCAATTCAGTTCTGGCGATTAAAGGATTAAGTTATTGGTAAGTCAAGTTAACAAAGGACAGCTAATGTAAGTCATGAGGCAAGGCAAAGACAAAAAGGTAAGTTAAGGTAACTAAAGTAAGGTAAGCTTGTAAATCCACAACCAATGAACAGGACCACATAATTTACCATTAACACGCCTATCACTATCCTAAACAACAACACCAGATTCATATATATTCACTCTCTAATCTCCGAATTTAAGTTTTTATACTGTAAGTGTTATTCAACATAATGACTTCTAGCTGCTTAAAATGACATCATGCACATTTTAAACATGAGCAAGGTAATAGCACTTGTTCTTCTAGATTTTTGTCTGCTCTATATTTTGATCCTATTCTCTTCATCATCATCTTAGTCACTGATTCTTTTTTGGATTTGCCATCCTACGTTAGATTAGTTTAGCCCTTATCTTAGCCCGTGTCATTAAAAAGTGCATTTGTCCGGTGCCTTGGAGCCAGAAGGTTGTGGTTCGAATCCACTTCAAGCCGCTGCGTAGGGACTCTGAGCAAGACCTTGGCTCACAATTGCTCAGGTGCTTCGATGTGAAACCTCGATTCAGTGTCCGTGCTGTAGTCGGGAATGCCTCTGAGTAGAAATCTTTAAGGGGCGCTATAACAAGTGCTTATACATGTATACTCATATAATTTGCTGTTGGAGAGGTAGCCAGTGCAGAACATTATGCCTGTACTCAGAGACGTGGTCATACCTAGAAGACGCGCCACTGACTGCCACTTCAAGAGTGAGGCACTTCCAACATGACAGCACCATAAAAAGATTGGAAAATTGTGGTTTTCAAATGCCTGCAGAAAATAGGCCAAGAGAACTAGACGTTCATTACAGAGGTTGCTGGGAAATCTTGTCTAGAAAGATGGACCACCCAGAGTAAAGCTTTTATGAAGCACTGTGGAAGTTTGAGCCGCAGGGACAACCAGGTCAACTTGTGCGGTAGAGCAAAGGAGGTCTGCGACCTGGTATAGATAGCACTGGCTCGATGGAACTAATTGCATGTTCAATCTCATAACTAATTTAGAACTACTCTATAGTTCTGTACCTGTCAATCATCAATTCTTCTCAAAGAAACTCACTTGTCTCGGTATTCCTGCAGCAGACATTTGTCCAGTATGTTCCTCTCTGGCTCCCAAGTATTGTGTCTGAAAATATTTTCATCCGCATAGCTTAAACTTAAATTCAAATAAACTCCTACAAACTTAATATCATAGGTAGGGCAAGAAAGAGAAAAGTCTGCAACTTTACTTGAAGCAACCATCAATTGTCATAAATTGTTGCAAATACAAATAGATTGACGTCAATGTAATGACCCAAGAGAAGTAAAGAATAGATTAGTTTAGCCAAAGAGGAGTACCAGATACATAATTACATATAATTCCCACTACTGCAGATACCCTTTAATTTTGAAAATTGCAGAATTAATGCATGCACTGTGGGAAAAGAAATTTGGGGCATGATATTGAAAGCGAGTCAGATAGAAAGAGACTTGGAGTGATTATGCATAGAAATGTATAGCAGTGCATTGAGTGCAAAGACCTTCAAGGAACCATACAGAAGCATTAAAGAAGGCTCACTCAATCATGTCTATGATTAGGAGAATAACACTCAGAAGGGAAAAAGATACAACATTAAGGTTTTAAAAAATCACTGGTTACCTATATAGAATATTACATCTACAGTACATGTGGAATCTAGATCTGAAATAATTCCTAAAACTGGAGAGCGCAATACAGAGGGGAAAAATTACTTAGAATCGCAGAAAATTGAGGTGAGGTTTAACAAACCACTTAAAATTCCTATTATGCACTGGTCTGGTTTGGGGTAAAGGCCATATATAGCTACACAAATTATGATTGGGTCATTTGTAGACATATTTGCATTTATTAAAAAAGCTTGAAATAGTGTTTTAAAACATATCAAAGACGCTGTATGCATGGCTATCACGCTGAATATCGAAACAGATTGCTGGTACTCTTATATGACGAGCGGACTCAAATGAAAAAGTACGTACATACACTGTCCACAAAAGGAGAAATCACAAATGGTAAAATCATGTCATATGAAAAATAATTACTTGTTGCTCCATCCTTTCCATTTAACAAGATATTCAACTTTCCCCTAGAAAAAACAAGACACGATAATCCATTATACACAAAGACGAAGAGACAAAGTCAATATTTGCCATGATAATCTTTCTATCATTGCAAGGCATGTCTTCCATTTGGGGGATCTTCTGAATTTTAGCACCAATGGCAACAGAAGCAATGATGAAGACTTTTAGACATTCTTAAACTGATACTACAATGCAGATTTATTAACATGAAGTAATTTGGAAACAAGCCATCTGACATGGCACATAAAACAGAAATAACCGGTTGGAAGGAATCAAGGCAGTAACTGTTGTTCATGCATTCATCAATAACATTGAACAGCGAAATAAATAAGCGCCAAAGACGCAGCACTTTGTCATAAAATGATCAATATTTAGTTTGAGCCTTGAGGTGTAAGCTTACGCCTAAGAAGTCTGTGTTTTAAATAAAGTAGTTGATTTACTTTTCGAGATCTCTCCATCACGATGCATTCTGCAGCAAAGACTCGCTTTCCAACCTCCGACAGTTCCATCTCACCCTATGATTCCAATTTGCGCTTTCACAAACCAATTCGACACCATAAGAGAAGGTTAATCTTTTGCGCGCATTGTCTCTCTTGCCTCTTTTGTTCCGACTTTAAAAAATCATCCAACTGTTCAATCAAAAACAACGACCATTGTTTTCACGCGCCTTCTGTCGCAGTCATAAAACGACATAGAGCACTGGATTGGGTATCAGTGACGCTTTAACTGAATTCATTTAAATAAATGTTAAAACAAAAAGTACTAACGGCAACTTTAATTCATAGCTAAAGCTCTGGTACCTGTCACATAACCAAATAAATGTAAACTGGGACAATCATCAGACAAATCTAAAACTTTCAAACGCTCTAGCGTATATAACTTAGCGATTATTTTGGACGGCATTGTTACCGTAGTTTCTAAAAAAGATGCCTCTGCAATAGAAGCACTATAATAATTATTATAACAATAACATTTTATACTGTGGTTCTACCGCAGTCCTTGGAAGCAACGCTAACGAGTGTACTAAGCCTCACAATTTTGACTTAAACTGATCCAACAATTTAGATTTATCGAGTTTTGGGTCAGGCATTTAGCCTAAATCTGGTTAGATCTTGCCATTGTCAATCTTTGTAGGCCTAGAATCATTTTGCGTTAGAGAATGTTGAATGTCTGATTTTGTAGATTTTGCAGACATGGTTTGCTTTAGTGAAATAATTATATCGTATTGATTTGAGTCAGGCCTAATTGCTCTAGCATTGGCAGAAAGCTAATAATAATTTAATTTCTAATGGGCCTAGGCCTACAATTTCACTTTTGCACCAACCGAAGTTACCGAACCATGTCCAAATAGGCCTACTTCAGATGCACCGCGCATACAGGATGAAATCATGTAGCCTAGCCAACTATAGGCTACCGACTATTTCCTTCATCCATCAGCGGAGCCGCGGATATGCTCTAGCTGTCTTCGGCCTCGCCGGGTTGTCCCGACTTCCAACTTCCAAGGTAGAGAGGTCACGGTTCCCAAACTATAGCATATATCTTACTAAGCAAAATTGAGACGGGGCCTAACTTTACAGATCTATGTAGAAAAGGTGCGCTCGTCCGATTTATCAAGTGAATAAACGAAAATGGATCGATTGAACATCAATCAAGCGTCATGTAACGATCTTCCTCCTGAATTCCATATTTTTTGGTTCCTTCACCATCACTACCACTACCCATCACAATGTGCCTCAGTCTTCTCATTTCATCAACCCTCTGGCTATCCACTAAAAACTGAAGTCTCACCACTTCAAGAATTCCTACTCTGACTCCTCCGAGTCAAAACTTTGGGGCAAATTGGGGGCCACTTCCCCTATGATTTCGGCCACTGGTTATTTTCTTAGCTGTGTATCCAAGTGTTATCGGATTTACGTGGGCTTCGCTTTCAACTGGACCTGCATTGTAATTCACACTTCAAGAGTTTCATACGTAAACATGGGCGGAGACTTGCGGGGGATGAATGAGTGGCCGAAAGGATGCAAAATTTTGGGTGGACGAATGGCTGAGAGTCGCAGTAAAAACTAGGAGACCAAAAATAAACCATGTACTATGAATGAATACCTCACCAAATACATGCATGTCCCAGAGTTTTGCACTTTCTTTTGTAATGATACCCAGATCAATTCTGTACTCTGTGCTCTCCTTCCTAGCTCTCTCTTCCAAGACAAAATCTGCATCTGCCTGCCCATAATTATACTTGAGAAACAATATAATAACAAAATGCACAGAGCCGCGGACAGATAACAGTTTTCATTTATCAATATCTAATATAGTGAATGCTTCATTCCACAATCAGAAAGAATATTGTATCGACAATTTATTCCAAATTGTGTACAAATGAAAGTTCTTTATTCTAAAGTGACGTAAAAAAAAACTAACACAACACACATACTTGTCAAATTGCGACAATAGTTGATAATAATTAATAACACCAACACAAGATTTAATGACATGATACTTCTAAAAGTAATGTCTGTTATTGCCTTATCTTTCTACCATAATCATCTGTATCTTCTTACATTTATATCATGATGTCATCTAATTTATAAGAGGAGCAGTCTGAGACAATCGTAAAAAGAGAGTCGCGAATATAATTTGTTAGCAACTTCTTAGTTTTGGCACATAGACACATCAACTGGGATGTTGTTAGCATGCTCTTGTTGCCGTTGAGCTTGCCAAGAGTTGTTTAAAAGAAAATGAACAACATCAAAAATCATTCTACAATCTACATCGACAGGATGTGATTCTGGTAGGAATTTGAGTCCCTAAACTGCAGACTTAACAGTCCAGAATTCTAATCACTATTACTATCGTGGTTCTTGTACACAGAATAATGTACTGAAAATGTTTATGTTCTGCTATAAACTTCATAGCAGAATTTATTTCCAGGAATGTACTGGCAACGCATCGCAGTGGCGACTGCTAGAGAAGTTCTTAGAAACTATGCCACTCATCATCGTGACATTGAAACCACTTGATTTTCTCAACTCGTTGGTTTCGTTGATTGCATCAATTTCCGTTGATCTTCAGGATCTCGATTTCAAACTTGAGAGGTGCATTTGGTTTTATCGTATTCATGGTTAAGAAAATAAATATCAATTCACTGTCCAGCTAGCAAGACATGCAATACCATTTCGGCAACCGGTACTTTAAAATTTAAGGTCCTTTTGCAGATGTACAAGTGCCAGGTTGTCTATTTTCCATCCTCATAGTATTATGAGGCAAGTTTTATCAGTGTCATAAGCATTAATGGGAGCAAGACAATTCCCAGGCTTAAGGTTGTTTTAAGAAGAACTAAAGTCATGGAAAAGACTCACATTGGTTTTCAGATTTTAGATGATAAAATGAAATTATGTTGTGATGAAAGTTGTTGGTATGCAGAAAGTTGATCTAGAACCTCCACTGATGCAACAATTGGGATTAGGAGTCACGCATGCAAACCTGAAATTTTTTTAAACCATAGACACTATTTTTTTAAAAGCTGGTACCTGGTTGAACTTGTGCATATAACCTGGTTACAGTAAAAGAGGAAAGACTAGTGCAACATAAACAAACACAGCTTGACTATTGCAACACATGACAATTCAATGCACAGCAATCATCCACGGGCTTTCAGACTAATCAAACAGGTGAACACGATGTCTACCAAACACAACACACAATTCTTGATTTTTTTTGCAGATAACGAACAATGTAAAGGATATCCCCAGGCTGGAAATCCTTTTGCACCATAACCTTTGTGGGACGCTAAAGTCAGCAGCGAGGTCTCACCCTTCTTCATCGTTAGACATCCCTCATCCCAACCTGAAACACACAAAAATATTTCAGCATAAAAATCAAATGGCATCCATAAATCTTTTATCTCAATGCCAAAAATAAATCATATGATTGTCACTTTGAGTGAACGCAAGGCAAAAGATTTTTACTCACTAGAGAAGTTCAGTTCATTGGCTATGGAAATGAGAAATTAGGCAACAGAGGCCAGAGGGTAAACAAGCTGACATAGACAAGTCCCATACATTTAGCTCTGTACTAAAAAAACCCCGAAAGAACATACATAACTGGGCTTATAAATGAACTAAAAGTTACTTGTGCAACTTAACCACTATTGTTTCACAATTGTGAATAAGCAGTCATTTTTCAATTAAGTAGGTAAATGCGATGGTCATTTCACGCTGTATCACGAAAAAAAGCTCCTTTACACTTAATAAAAAGCAGATACTATAGATAAGAATCTAAATTTGACTTGAATAATAATCTGTTAACACTGAAACAATATTTACCTGCAATCACTTGCCCAACTCCAACCTTGAATGTAAATACATCTTGACCTGGATCCTTTGTACTGAAATAACAATATTCAGCACATAAACATTAAATTACCATTTCAGATTTACTGACTCTGTGTATACACAATGTGCACTTAATGAACAAATGCAATGTAGCTGACCACAATGCAAAACACAATTTTATAAAGTTGAGTCATATTCACATCAGAGAATAGAAGTCAGATTCATGCCCCGACTGAACTTCATCACAGACTTTGTTACCAACAACCTGCCGAGACTAAATCAAAACCCTATGAACAAGAAAGCAGTCATATCTACCTATATACACCCGAGTAAAAAAGCGCACACACCAGAAACAACGCAATGCCTTTGTCGACAACCTGCCCGTCTACTTCTGTATCGGAGAAGGCCAAAGTCTGACAGAGCGTTCGAGACTGGCACCTGTGCGTCGTTGGTTGAGATATTGTTAAGATTCATTGAATCAGTTAAAAGCTAACTCCAACCAAAAGTTCAAAGAATGTCACCCTTTATGATTTCCTCATTACAGTGTCCAGCTGTAGTTTTGTTATTAAAAAGGTCTGGTATAAAACACTAATAATCATGAAAGAAGTAAGAGTAACTGAATTTTGGCAGCCCCACATACTGCGCCTTAATACATATGGATAAGTGGAGATAAATCTTGCTGAAAACAGTATCGTATTGATGGAAATAATATTGCTTAAATGTAAGTTGCAATGATGAGCGAATGATATATAGTGTACTAACTAAAGCGATTTGATATTTGATGCTATTAAAATTCTTGGGTAATTGTGAAGACTACAGTCTCGTAAATGAAAACAGCATGGAAACTCTGGTGGATTGATGGAAATAATTTTGGTGAAATAGAAGTTGGATTATGAGTAGTCCGAAGGTGATCCGGGTTGAGTTACCACAGGATCAGTGTGGGGGGGGGGTGTATAATTATCATAATATCAATTTACCTCCAGAACTTGGTATTTGTTTCGGCCAGGCTACCCGTGCAGTGGACGGTAATTTCATCGCCTTTCTTGACTTGAGGACCACCACCTTCTCTCAAAATCTGTTTCAGAACGCCTTCGGTAACGGCCGCCATCTTTGCTGCTAAAACGCGTTGTCCTGCAAGTATTTTCGTTGATACCAGTTAAGTACAGCAAATGTTATCGGTTAAATCAGGGTAATTTATGGCTTTAAAAACATTCTAAATTATTTCTCCATAAAAGTTGGATTTATAACAATAATCTCGATAAATAGAAGTTGGATTGATGAAAGTAATTCTTGGCGAAAATTTCAGATCTATGGATTGCTAAAAATGCTTTTAAAATACACGTTGGATTTATGAAAAATGCTTCTTGCGTAAATAGAAGTCGTATTGATGACAGATGGAGATTGATATTAAAATGTTAAACATGTAATTCAGTACGTTAAATCAATATTATTACCCGACTGGTCGATAATATAATTTCCTGTACTCTTCTGGCCCTCTGGGATCAGCGCAAGAATGCAAGCCCCGATCACGTTTACACACCAAAGATATAAAGTGGATATAAATTTATTATGCTCTTGCTGAACAGGGCAAAAATGCAAAAAAATGAACAAGGCAAAAATGCAGTCCTATACAAACTTATGCAGCTGCAAACGCATTTTTTAGCAGTGAAAACTATAGTGGTGGAGTCTCACTACTTCTGAAGACAGACTCAGAATTGAGCGATTGTTACGACGTACACGGCGTATGGGACACCTGCCTGAGGACTCTGCCAGCGCGGTGGTTAGAGCAGATAATAGGTTTTGCAGCACTGTTGAGAAAATTCCTTTGAAGAAGCACCTGTTTCCAGAGAAACGTTAATTGCTAGATTATTTGAGCCGTAAATTTTTTGGACTAATGCCGCTAATTGATTTAACTGTTAATAAATTCATAGTATGATAGTTGATTCGTTATCTTGTCACTTGGAAAAAATGCCCATCACATGATGTTCTCTACGACTACAAGGATTATTCTTTGGTTACATATGGAACTGATATGATATCCCAGGTTACATCATATAGGCCTAGCGCCTATTAAAATGTACACAGATTTAAGAATATACAATAAAGTGCATCACCACAGAATAGATAAAGCGTAATAGTCTATCATGCGCTGCCTTATTCGACTCCATTGCTTTCCTGAAGACAATCCTCCTTGGAATAATTATGTCCTAAGGCGGATTCCAAGCTCTTTAACTAACCTCGTGGATGGGTGGGGCGATCATGCACTGCATGACCTGCCGCCAATATTATTTGCTGCACTCTCCTGGGATCAGCAAAAATGTTTTGTAAATGCACAATGGGATGGCAAAAAAACTATTCATAGATACTGAAGTAAATTCTGTTTATACCTTTACTGTTGTGATTTTCTTATGTACAAAACTGATCTAAATGTGTGAGAAAAAGGAAGTGGACTAAATGATAATCAAGAAAAAACTAGAAATAAAACGTCACAAAACATTCTTCATATACACAAAGTTTTGAGGCAAGCTCAACTGATTTGTTTTATGTACATGTAGTTAGTTTGCAAAATTTGAAGAAGAAAAAACAGACAATTGTCAAAATATTACAGATGCGATCCATTTGCTATGGGCAGAAAAGAAATCAACAGATAGGACACTGTAAAAAACCTATTGGACCATAGATTCGGAAAATGAAAATATAACATATATGCATAAAACAGATTCAGTAAAATCTGGTCATTTACATACTTGCCATAGATTCAGATACAAACAAAAGAAAAAATTCGAATAGAGGGGGTGGGGATTAGTTTGAAAAGCCATCCATTAAACCATGGACAGGAAAAATACGAAAACAGGAAAAGTTTCATGAGAGGAAAGGCATCAATGCCCAGATAGGACAATGAAATGAAATTTATCAGTAAACAGAGCAGAAAACCAACTTGCTTAAAAACCTCAGTAAATTTTTGCATGCCATGTTGAAATAAATACCATTTACGACAGAGGGCTACAAGCAATCATAAATTCGAAACTTCTACAGAGCCCACAAAAGCGAAATGGCAAGAACAGGCTTATTAATAGGATCGTATATATATTCTTATACACACATTTAAAAGTGTCTTCAACTTCAAATACATCAAAATTCACCTGAATACCTGACTAAAGCCTGCAATGTCATTGTAAAAATTACTGAATTCATCCTTTTTTATTGTCAACTAGAGTTTAATGACGAGGGCTACAATATAATGTAAACAGAATTTCCAGGCCACTGTTTATAATAATTTCACAAGTTTTTAAGGTATTAACTCTGTGGTGTTTGGCTGGGTTGCTCCACAACCCACTAGAATAGATGCATGTTTAGTTGCAAACACATATCCATCCATACATGATCTTGTCCAAATCAACCATCCTTGTGCGCAGTCTTAAGGTCCAACACATGTAACTTGCCACAGTTTAACCTCCCCATCGTCACTACACGAGGCAAGTTGACCCGCAACAGATGGATTCCAGCTGAGTCCATTCACCTCCTGTGAGTGAGCTTTAGGTTGGCAGGCAATAAGACTAAATGAAGGCTGATGAGTGCTGCCACCTAGTAGCAAGTCTTCCTGGAAGATACGGATGGCGTCGTCACCACAGGCGGTTGCTATCAATCCTGTCAGCTTACACCTATGATGAAAGAAAAAGAAATACACCCATCATCATCATTGTTGTTGTTATCATCGTCATCATCAAAGCCACTAGTTACTATATTTCAAGACTTGTCAAATATTTTATGTGAAGTTTTATCATGTAATAATTTAAATAATTCTTTACTTAATTCTGAACTAGCATTACCAAAGTTTCTTGTTTCACATAAAAATATGAAAAAAAATTAGAAACAATTCTCAAGTCCTACCACTGAACATCGTAGATAGGTCGATCATGGAAACCAGAAAGAGTACAAACACACTTCCAGGTTGGGTATTTTCCTTTGGTTGCCACACCTGGAAAAGTCAAAACAATATCCATAAGCTTCATCATAACCACCACCACCACCACCACCACCACCACCACCACCACCACCACCACCACCACCACCACCACCACCACCACCACCACCACCACCACCACCACCACCACCACCACCACCACCACCACCACCACCACCACCACCACCACCACCACCACCACCACCACCACCACCACCACCACCACCACCACCACCACCACCACCACCACCACCACCACCACCACCACCACCACCACCACCACCACCACCACCACCACCACCACCACCACCACCACCACCACCACCACCACCACCACCACCACCACCACCACCACCACCACCACCACCACCACCACCACCACCACCACCACCACCACCACCACCACCACCACCACCACCACCTATTCATCATCAACGTTCCTGGATTAGCAACTATTTAAGTTTTGCAATATTTAAGGTTTTAACATGGAATGATGGTTAATGAAGAGCAATGCTAAGTTAGGTAGGATAAGTTAAGGCTAATGTCAGCAACCCTGGCAGCCATACAACGTCATTCAGTAATGAATACTGCCCACAATTTTACCTCCATGTCTGATTTCCTGTTATATGACAATTCAGAAATATCATTTAAACCAAATTCATATACCATAGAGTTTAAAAAATTACAGTGAAGCACCATTAACATGAAATGGACAAACTTCCAAGTTCCAATGTTATAAAAGATTATGCAATGTTATAACAAATTTTATATATTACATTCATAAATCAATAGTTTACATTTGTGGTTTTAAACAGCCTTGCTGAGCAAGTAGCATTGTCCATAATTTTTACCTTGAGCATTGCCGGGAAGGTATCGTTGCCATATTTTTACGGTTCGGTCATCGCTGCATGAAACTAATCGTTCACCCGATTTTTCAAAGTCAATTCCCCAGACAGTTGACGTATGCGATTCTACAAAAGAAATATGTTACAAGTACAGTATTTCCATTATTTATTTATTTATTGTACTCATAATGCATCTAAACATCGGTAAATAAAAGTTTGAGGAATGAAAGACCAGTGCATACAAGCAACTTGTGCAGTAAGGTTGTTTATGTAGCAAATTCAGCATGATGGATATGATAGAACACATTGGAATACTGCCCATGTATACAGCTACTGATCTGATCATATTGTAGCACTTGTCAAATTGAACGCTTTGGCCACGAGGCACAAGTTAACTCATACATTTAGGGCTAGCCGAGATGCTACATACAAGAGAACTGATACCTCAAATATACAACTGCATCTACAGGAGTGCTGTGCAGGCTGGCAATTAATGTAACTTCAGGTAATCATAGCTCATATTCCAAGTCTGGTCTGGGTTTGTTGATGCTTTTCGACACGGCTAACTAAAGTCAAATTTGCAACAGGGATGCCTTGCATTAAATTTACGATAGTGTTGCCAGGTACATATAATAATAAATGGTCCTGCAGATTCCGACTTTGGCTTTTGTTTTCGACAGGGTTGAGTTGTGTTAGTCTACGATAGGACGGCCTCGCATCAAATTTATGATAAGGTGTTTAAAATTTTCATAAGAAGCGCGTACTTCTGAAAAATTGTCACATGGTCAATGTATTAAGTTACACCTATTTTACCGCAGTGAGGTTTTGGTAAAATATGCAATGTATGTTAAACCGTACCAAGTGTGCTGCAGCAAGACCAATCCTCTGCCTCTTCAATATACATCTTTATCGTGTTGTCATAACTGGCAGAAGCCAATACCTGTAATGTAAATATGCAATATATAATATTTTGAATGCCTACAAAAAGATGAGTAAATAAAGATTACACAACGTTTTAAAATGGTAATCAGTAAACATGAGTAATTTACGGCAAACATAAACACATTATTGCAAAAAAGAATTTAGAATTTAGTACATATTTATACATGGGTCCCTGCACCTTTCAGTTTGTCATGGGCCCCCAACTATTTTACATTTACACGGCCAACGTTGTTTTTCTGTAATATTAATCAGATATTGGTCTTTTAGCTGAACCATGATGTAAAAAAGTTAGGGGCTTGCGTGCATTCCATGCTGCTGCTCCCAGGGAATGGAGTCGATTTCCGCTCGCTTTGTAGCTAAAATTCGTACCCTTCCCTTAAAAGGGGTTAAAAACTCACTATTTTTCCATGGCTTTCAGGTATATATCTAACTGCATCTTCTCCTGGCGGTTGACTATCCACACCTGCAATTCACATTTTGGTTTGACCTTGCAATGCTTGCATGAATTACAAATTTATTTCATAACGCACATGTATTTAAATATAAGGCATATTCATACGCAAAACTAGTTGAAAAAATGTAAATATTTATAAGCAAATTAACCTCATCTGTTGGATGCCAACGGACGAATTTCACATCTTGCGTGTGAGCGTTTATGACACTTGCACATTCAAAATCGTCACTTTTCTGGTCAACTGAAAAAATATAAAGATTATCCATTATTGTATTTAATGATCCATGATTAGTTCAATCATAGAAAATAGTGCAGGATGAACTCACCGTAAGGCTGTTCTTATTATGGTTATTATCAAAGAAAATACAAAGCATCGATCATTCACATTAATATAGACAGCATGAGTATTGTGTAAAGTATGCAACAAGTAGCTTTCTACTAAATAATGATGCTATAGAAATTGTCGTACAAATTACCTCTCTCACAATATACTATTCTCAGCATGGAAGCATGTGGAAAAGAAACTTTAAAAAGCAAGAGAATGATGAGACAAAAACCAGTTATTAGTTTAACCTTTAATGAGAGGGAAAGGCCATTTAAAACAGAGGAACCAAGCATAGCAAATGTCCAGTGTTGATAACCAGAAACTTACTATTTAAGAGAGTTGCAGATACCATAAAATATATCAACTGTAAATGTTAACAAAAGTATATTATAAAATGAACAAATTAACCACACACTGTCAATACGAAAATCAGATGACCTTCTCAGTCCTCATGGTGCCAAGACTAAGATTAAGACACTAAAACTTAGAAACTTAGTGACTGTTACCTTGACTGTTGGATCACTTCTACCTACCCTTCTCCTTCTTCTGATTCCTCTTCATCCTCATCTTCTATTCTCATAGTTTTATTTTATATGACGATAGATGAGAAGTTACTATCTACCTACTGTTGCCCTGTGATCATTTTACCATATATTATGTCACACAACGATCACCTACTTTCAAGGTATCAGATATCAAACACACCTGGGAAGAAAGAAGTTTTACATGCGTTTGTGTAATCATCAGTTTGAATGTGTCAGCAACAACAGACAAACCTTCCCAGATCCAGACACTCTTGTCTCGACTGCAGGTTGCTAGAAGTGACCCACTCGCAGACCAACTCGCGCATTTCACTTCGTTTTCATGTCCCTCGAGCGTTGCGATGCATTCAAAGTCTGTCGAAGTCTCATCCATCTTCCATATACACGAAGTTCCATCAAAGCTTGCTGTGGCAATCAACTTTCCGCACGGAGACCAACTCACAGAGCGGATGGTACGACGATGGGTTCCATCAAGGAGGCTCTTACAAATCCAGCTGCTACCTGAAACCACAAGAACCAATGTGCTTACATGTTGATTAGATTTCACTGTAAGATAGTTCATTGATCAGCAAAAATGTTTAGCATGTTGCAGCAGGATATAACCACTATGATCAACAACTGTCCTTATTAAAACAAAAGCAATAACAGACTGAGAAGTCAACAAAATACTGATGTCTGAAGATAGTTGAACTATATGATAATAAAATTACACCTAAAGAAATTTTAAAAAGCAGGAGAATGAAAACATTTCAAGAAAATATAGGGGCAGTGCAAAGCTGAAGAGATGATATTCAATGCAGTCTAATGTTCAGAAAAGTTCCACTTCATTGTGAAATGTTTTTCCACACAAATAAATTTTTTGTCAATTTTGAAAAATGAGGTTGTGAGGTGTCTGTACTGAAACTACTAAGAAGAGATGATGCCAACTCACTGATCCATATGATCATAATAATTTTCGTTTATTCAAAAATCCGGTTGAAAAACCGCAGCCGGCTACGATATAGAGTTATGCAGTGCGAACGATGAACATTGAAAAAGACATGCAATTCAAACAATTCACAAGACCACAAATCACAGAAGACATGAATCACAAAGTTGCAGCCATGCAAGACGCAAGCTGCAATTCTTGGGAGCAAGAAGATGATAAGCGTATGCTCTGCGTTTAGCAATAGAGTGGTGCTTTAGGTATTGATTTTAGAGCTCATGATTACTAATGAAAAAGCAGAGTGGCCTCTTTGAATAAGAACACGACGCAGTCATAGCAAGAATTTCTCATCGATCCAACTTCTATCGTGTGAAATATAATTTCCGACGCTAAAACCCGGGCGATCATGTACTATCAGGGGGCCAAAAATACAGTGTCTTTTGCCATCAATCCACCAGAGTTTCTAATGGCTAAACTAACCCTAACACTAACCCTAACCGACCCTCACGATGCCTAACCTGAGCCCTAACCGACCCTCACGATAAGACGTGCAATGACAGCGCTGATGGCACTGCAAAAATAAGTAAGAAATTTTCGCCCCCTGATTGTACATGTATACCAAAACCCGTTTTACCCGATATGCTATAATGCTCAAATAATAAGGGACGCTGAAACAATAAATAGGTCACGGACGATTTAATCGGTATACACAACAATCCTTAATATCGCTCAGTTAAACGTACCTTCCTTTCCCCACAAACGCAAGGTCTTGTCAGCTCCACAGGAGGCCAGAATATTTCCACTTGGGTTCCAAGCCACGCTCCAGGCACGGTCCCTGTGTCCGTGAAGAGTTTCGGCCAATTTTATTTCGCCCATTATCCGAAGTCCTTGTCCTATATTATTTTTATTTTTTATTATTATTTTATTGCACGCTTGTCACTTGCTGCGATTCGGTTGTCAAGGGCGTATGATAAACCCACTAAACTGTAACTACAAAACCGCTGAGCATCAATAACCGTAATATCGAGATTTCAACCCTTAATCAAACAAAATCAATAGGCAGCTGCTGGTCAAGATACGGAGAGTCAGGCAGGTATGTTTAGATTTGAAGTGACGAGAAATGTGAGAAGAGGAGGAATCAGGATAAAATTTGTAGAAGAGCAATGTCTTTAGTTTTGAATGAAAGCAGTGGAGAGGCGTGTTGGCAAAATAAACAGATAAAGTAGAAGAGATGGGTCGACAAGATACGTGAGGACTGTCGGGAGATGGGTTGGTCCATACAAGAGGCTACACACAAAAGCTCAAGAGAGAAAGATGTGGAGATTTTCCATAGCCGGGCGGCTGTCACGTGCGAAAGCATCGTCAAAGTCATAAGTCAAGTCAAGTCAATCCATCGATCATCCTTTTTGCGTTGCGTGTCTTGGTAGCTCATAGGCTTATATCACAGGCCTTAGTGCTAAGCCTTAGGCTCTGCGTAGGCTACTTCGTAGTTCACTCCACCATTTGTGAGAATGATGCTCTTCTGCTTGGTGGGGATTTACGAAGTTGAGCGAGTGTGGACTAATAATTCTGTATTACGAAAACTTACAAAGCTTGGCTTTTTGCCCTCCAACTCCCCTAATTTCGAGGAGTTGTGGATCAAAGTCAACCATGCTCTAATTTCCACTGTTTTGGTTAAGCCTGGGGATGTTCTCCATGGTTTACTCTTTCCATGTTCAGACTTTCTCACAAGAAAGGGTTTAATTACTAATGTTTTACACTTATAAATATTTGCATTACATTACGTTTTAGTTATTTAATATCATAATATACTTTATTATTACTTGTTATATTGCATAATTTGTCAATGTCCCATTGTGCATTTGCAAATGGAGCAATAAAGGTTATACTTACTTACTTACAGCGTGGACACTGAATCGGACTTTTACGCCGAAGCACATGAGCAATTGAGAGTAAAGGACTTGTTCGTGGTGGATTTCAACCCACATCCCTCCGGCTTAATATACACCTACACCATAATATTCATTTAGTTCAAGAAATCTTGTAGAAGATGCTACTAGTCCCAAATGGCACAGGTGAAATTAAGGAGCTGAGCAAATCAGCGGCCAACGTGTTAAGCATCACATTTCCTAGCTAAAATTTGCCAACTATTATAGTTTACAGTTTAAATCTGAACAGAATGTAATTTTAATAAAATGCCAGCCGGTGACCACATGATAAATAGGTTAATGTGGACGTCATAATTAGACATTTATTTTGCGTACAGCCGTACATATACATTTTGCCAAGACCCCCTCCCGCCCGTAAGCAAATCACCTAAATCGCGTGATACCTCCAAGCGTACGTAATATATGGAGATCCCGAACGGCTTGCACATTATGAACTTGTGTAACAGAAAACCCCAACTACTATGCATGTGAGATTAAGTTTATAAACTGCAAGCACAGAAAAGTGACAAAAGTGATATTCCAGACTTCACCATTAGTAATGTAACATTTTCAGTATTAGCAATGTCATCCAAGGTCAATACGAGTCTTTATAGATCACAACTTGCTATGCTACAACAAGATCACCCAAATATCCACACTACATATTTCTGGTTATTGTGCATTTTAAAAATCAAAGCAGAATATGTCAGTGTAGCCACATGATAGAAACATGGCCACATTAAAGGATGATATAGAAAACCATTTCTCTGTCACACAGTGCAGGGAAATGGTTCAATGGGCTCAACAATAAATTGTGCAATTGCCTTGTTAACGCCCTTTACTCGCCTTAGCTCCAACATGCAATGGGAAAATAATAACAGACAGTGAGGATGTAACATTACATTGTGAAGTAACGTTTAGATTCAAAGGCCATGAAACTATTTGGAAGGACTATGTAGTTCAGTAGGCAACTTGGTACCATGTTTAGAGCTGATGCTGCTTATTATAATTATTATAATGTATAGCATCAGCTCTAAAGATGGACAAACACAAAAAAGTTGGCAGTTTCTAACTCACCGGCTACACCAACAATATTCATCCAGTGTTAGAACAATACGTCATCAAGCATAATTATGCAAACAGGTGCATGAAAATATTTGCATGCATTACAGGCAGTGTGAGGCGATTTTGGTCCGTCACAAGCCCTTATGGACAGAAGTTTCAATACCCATGTGTCCGTTAGTTTCAAGGATCATTTTGCTAACACCGCAACATGATGGCAGCAAGCCAACTACACCAAGTAGCTTTTTCAGTAATTTAGAATTTGAGTGTTGAAGACGCTGCTAAAGTAAGCAACAAGTTGCCATGAGGCCTGAGTAGATAAACATGCATTTTAATAAACATAGCTACACAAAAGATTAGGTCTGAATCATAGATATGCAGGAAGCCCCTTTTAACATGCATCATCCCAACAGAACACGGCTGGCACCATGGATCCCAAATTGTGCAGCTTTAGAATATAATCTTGTTATGGTGCAACCTTACTACACAAAGCAGTATCTGAAACAGTACCGAAGACATCATTAAAAGGAGATTCTTGCATATACATATATATGGATTAAACAATGAAATATTTGTATATCGCAGAGACCAATAAGACAACAGCTTCCTTTGTACGATCCACGCTATTCAGTCTCACTGGAATAAATCTCTGAAATTAGTCCCTTCAAATAGTTGATCTCCCTTGTCAGCTCATCCACTCGGCTCTTCAGCTCACCATTGCGCTTCTCCAACTGGTCATGTTCGGAGACGAAATCACCCTGCTCAGCTCGCTTTCGTTGACGGTATTTGCTCGCTGCCGTCTTGTTTTGCTCCCGCTTTCTCTCGCGTCTCTCTGGTTTTGCCGTGGGGTAAGGTTCGACCCTGACAAACCCACTGGTAGGTCTGGGAAGTTTCTCCACTGATTCAAACACAGCTTCTTCCAAGGACAAAGTGGAGCTGACAGAAGTGGATGAATTCGAATCAGCTGATGAAAAATCCACTGGAGAGGCGGCCATGAAGAGGACGTTATCAGGAACTTGCAGGCCGCTGAAACAAGGTGTTACACCACCAACAGAACCATCTCCAAGCCAAGACACAGTCTGGGGAACCTGTGCCATGGCATGCCTTGCATTTTCTGAAATGATCCGAGTGCCCGAGAGTAAAACATTCAGTGGACTCTCTGAAAGCTGAATGCAAGTCTCGAAGGGCGATGGAATGGTGGGAAACTGCTGTTTGAATTCAACCGGTGAATACATCTCAAGTGTTGTTGGACTTGACGCAATGCTGATGGGAGAAGCCGACAAAACAGACTCAACTTCTTCAAGGGACACTGGGGGTAGGATAGGTACGGAGGACGATGACAGCAACCACCCTGGATCAAAATCCGCATCAAAATTACCAGCATCATCAAAGAATTTGACTGGATCAGTCTCAAGAACTCTATCTCCAAGGGAGGCCACAGAATCCTGATGGACAATCGAAGCTGCCAATTTATCACCTGGACCCTCTAAGTGCACCACTGGCTCCCAGCTCGGATGGCCAAAGTTCACCTCGTTAAGATCAAAGGCGACCCCTTCAGGTGATGATGGAAGAAGGCAAGCTGATTCAAGTACCAAGTCATCGGAAAACAAGTCATCAGGATTCTGAATAACTGTGTTGTCAAGACCTAAAATAACACATCAAGTACACACAAATTAGGAATATCAGATTAAAACACCAACATTACACAGTATTGAAATTAATTGTTGTTATAGCATTAACCCTTTTACCGGCAACCCCGATTATAATCGTCGATTATATATATGATTATGTGCCGGTCGGCCGGTAAAGGGATAAAACTACCTGCACTCAGTCTATAGAGTTTTTAAGAACTATTACCAAAGACTTGGCAAAGAGCACTGGTAGACATGTTCTCAAATATTTGCTTAGTGCTCATTTAATATTATTAAGCATCTCTCTCTCTCACTGTTATTTTTACGATAATTAGGCTACAGGAGATTTTCCACTCAAAATGTAGCAATGAAAATTCAAACACTACCCTTATTCATCAGCTGTAATTTTAATTTAATCATCAGATCTTATAAGTAACCATTATTTTAAAGAACTTTTTCTTATGACCCTACACACAAATAATGCACTATATTCGTAAAATAAATGCATAATTTTATGTCAGGTTATTATTAATAATGATCTTACTGGTCCAGTCATCATCAAATTCAAGGTCTAGAGGCTGGATAACCACTGGCTCTTTTTTGGCCTCTTGAGCCAGGGCGGTTGCTGGCGCGACCAGGTACCCATCCGCCTGTGGGAGTAGGATGTCACTCCCAGGCAGTGGAACATCAAACCCGGCCGAAAGCTGGCCGCTCGGAAGCGGCCAGTCCCAGAACGAATATGATTCCATGATATTCGTACGGACTACGATCTTCTAATTCCACACAGTCTTCTTCCACTGAAGGGATATCGACGATTGCAAGAGAAGCCATCTTTATTTCTGGCCTGAAATATAAAAAATAACTCTTTCAAATCATCAATTTCTTGGCACTCCTCCGAAGTCCGGTCCCAAATTATTTCACAGCATTTTTCTCACCGTCACTTCACAAACCGTTCACCGACTACTAAATATTGTAATTGGCGCACAGCATTTGCAGACAGGGGCGGATCCAGGGGGGGGCCAATCCGGCCATGGCCCCCCCCATTTAGAAATTCCATGTATCGTGGCCCCCCCCATTTGGTTTCAGTGGCTGCTGAAATGGTATGAATTTCCCGAAAATTTTGCCGGATGACTAAAAAAAAAAAAAAAAAAAAAAAAAAAAAGGTCGTCAACTTTTTTGGCGGATGAAATGGTATGATTTTCCGAAAATTTCGCCGGATGACTAAAAAAAAAAAAAAAAAAAAGGTCGTCAACTTTTTTGGCGGATGAAATGGTATGATTTTCCGAAAAATTTGGCAGATGACTAAAAAAAAAAAAAAAAAAAAAGGTCGTCAACTTTTTTGGCGGATAGGAAAGAAAAATTTTCCAGACCCAAGACCTAAAATTTTTCCCGGACCCAACACCAAGATTTTTGGCCCCCCCCGTCCAAAATTTCTGTATCCGCCCTTGTTTGCAGATAACTGCCGAAAACGATTCGTCTAACGACAACTGGTCTACTGACCACTGATCCAGCGCTTGAGAAATGGAAGTTGGATGACAGTTTTTAGAGGTGAAATGAAGGTTGGATTGATGAAAAAACACAAGAGAAATGGAATCTGGATGATTCTTTTACAGGTGAAATAGAAGCTGGATTGACGAAAATAACGCATGATGATTAAAAGCTCGATGAAGGTATTTCTAGATCTGAAATAGAAGCTGGATTGATAAGAAAACCGCTTAAGTAATGGAAGCTGGATGAGGGTATTTTTATATCTGAAATTGAAGCTGGATTGACTAAGATAACAGGTGATAAATAGAAGCTGGATGAAGGTATTTTTAGATTTGAAGTAGAAATGGGTGCATGTTGGAATACATGAATAAAAATCATCAATCCAGCTTCCATTTAAGCTATAAATGTACTGGTAAACAAAATGGCCTCAATAACGACGTTATTCTATATAAGGGTGGGTAAGTAAGCATTGGAGAAGCATATCTATGTGATAAGCCATGCAAAATAATTTGGGACCGGACTTCGGAGGAGTGCCAATTTCTTTATATGAACTCATCCAGCATTCATATCACTGAGTATTTGGAATATAACAATGGTTGATATGGAAACTTAATCGAGTGCACAAATGGCAATGAAAAAAAGAGATTAAACTTGTCAAATTTAGTAATTTGTCTAGTCTCACAGGAATGAATCTGAACATTAATGGCAACATTTTTACTTCAAACAGCGTATGGCAAACAACCTACAACAAACAATTATTATAGTACATCAACTCAGACTAGAAAATATTATGGTGGTGCAAGCCAATTGGAGAGAATATAAGAAGTTTTCTTCCACAAACTCATATCCTAACTTTCATGCTGCAAGTTGACTTCAAAACAAGTCATTAGGTCAGTTATTCATTGATTTACTCAGTTATTCAGCACAAACCAATAATGCACGTTTACATAAGTTGGATTGATGAAAATAATTCTTGCTTAAACAGCACATCGATTGGCGACAACTTTTTTCCTTAAACGGAAGCTGAATTGATGAAAGTTATCAAAAACAATAAAATAATTTAGCATCGTAAAATACGGGATAACCGCGATTTTTACAACACCACAACAGGCCCTGAACGACACTAAACAGAATTTTTTTTGCAATTTTCAAGGTCAATTAATTAGTTTTTTTAAATGAGTTCACGAAACTACAATTCTGTGTCACAGATTCAGTGCGTTTACAAAATCTCTGATGATAAAACCAATATGATATCATATATTATTTTATGGCCAAACTTAACAAGACCATACACGCTGCCACAAATCAGTGTTATCGTTAAACAAAGGCAACAAAACACAAAATCACGTTAAAATATCGAAATTCTATCAAAATATTTGCTAAAAGAGTGAAAAACTTACGCCATCGTGCAAAGCGGTTTCTTTGCTTTGCAGCTGTGCAAATTTCTAAAGCAACTATAGCTCCATCTTAACGTAAATTTGTTAGATTTCTAAATCAGTATCTTCATTCATTTGCAAAGTTGGAGAAAATGGCCGACTTCCTCGTTAGGAACACCCATCAACGTATACACGCCGAACTACTTTTATCGCAAATAAGCATAATCTTCCTAAATGTTTCCAAAAGTCTATATAAAATACACTGAATTTAAAAGTTTCTTAAATAAATAAGTATATAATCTATAAAACGAAGTTAATTATGCATTTCTGGACAAATATCAATTGAGGACTATTTAGTCTAAGCAATTGCCAATGAGCAACTCGTTGCAGAGTTGCGTCATCTTGGCAGCGTGCCATGTACTTCAGCCTCTTTATTTGCAACAATGTCTTCAATGATTAGGCCCAGAGTGGATTAGGCCTAATAATATTATTGTTGTTGTTGCTGCTGTCAAGGCCGTAGCCAGGATTTTATTTCGGGGGGTGTTTTTGGTGGCGGTCAGGATTTCAGTTTTGGGAGGCTGAATTTTCTGAAAAATTCCCATGACCTTTTTTTTAGTCATCCGGTCAAAATCTTACAAATATTTTCCATTTTCGCCGTCAAAAATTTCTGATGACCCTTTTTTAGTCATCAACTTTCATTTTTCTGATCGAAATTTAATCTATTATTTCATTTCGGGGGGTGTTTTCATGACTTTTTCATGTTTTTTGCATCATGAACTAGAAAATGCAGTAGATTTTTTTATGCAATTTCCATTTCGGGGGGTGTTCAAACACCCAAAACACCCTCCTGTCTACGGCCTTGGCTGCTGTTGCTGTTATTATTGTTATTATTATTCTTTTTATCTTCCACATTTATTCTTTTCCTCAGGCTAAAAACTAAACTAAAAACAGAAGTGTGTTCAAGTTTAGAGCGCATGATTCTCGTCCCCGGGAGTGGTTCATTATTATTTTTTGCTCCGAGGTAGGCCTATAGGCCTACAGGATCCCTCGATCAGAGACTTCACTACCGCCTAATATAAAATCACAGTCTGGAGCGGCCCTGTTATTATTATTATTATTGTTATTATTATTATTATTATTATTATTATTATTATTATTATTATTATTATTATTATTATTATTATTATTATTATTATTATTATTATTATTATTATTATTATTATTATTATTATTATTATTATGAGTGTCAAGAAGGATTCACAGCTCGGGGAGCAGTGGCAATGTTCCGGAGAGGCAGATGGCATTCCCTCGTTGTAGAGCCACCGAGATCCGCTGGAACAGATATGATGTCTCCATTGGGTCGTGGGTTGCGGTAGATATTCGTCTCCCCAACTCGGAAATGAATTGTTGTCCTTCAGAACACCAAGCTCCGCCGGTCTCCAGGGCGACGGCCACAAAAGCGTGGGTTCTGGTGATGGTGGCATATTTGACCGACTTTGACGTCGCTGCTCGTTCGGCGGCTATGCCAGCTACGAAGGATGTATGTGGAAGATGGGACATGGCGTAAGTGTCGGGCACTGTCACATCCCCTGCCAGACATTGTCCACGTGACCACGGAATGAGAGTTACGCCATCTGGGCGCTTTCCGTCTTCTCTGAGTAGACCGAGCGGTTCTTTGTGAGCAGGGACTTTCGCTCTGCAGAGGGCTCTCCAGATGACGTCATTAATCATGCCGTGTCTTTGATGTTTGCCACTTCCTCCTCTGCACACCAGTCCATGCAGCCCTCTTGCGTCGACGCTCTCTCGGCAGTTGCGGCAGAAATGAGGTTGACACAGAGGGGTACCCAGCCTCACGCCGACTGCAAATCGTATTTCCTCGTCTGAGAGGCGCAGGCCCAGAGCAGTCACAGGGGGAGCAAGCATCCAGTCTCCAGAATGAGGGGCTCGCGAGGCTAGCAGCCGAGCACGGTCGCATGGGACGCTGGTAGACTCAAGGAGACCCGTCCAAATCTTTTCTGTAACACGGCAATCCCATTCCTTCTGGCTGTGAGATGCTGCTCCAGTTGGTGGATCTGCACCAGTCCTGTCAATTATTATTATTATTATTATTATTATTATTATTATTATTATTATTATTATTATTATTATTATTATTATTATTATTATTATTATTATTATTATTATTATTATTATTATTATTATTATTATCATTATCATCATCATCATCATCATCATCATCATCATCATCATCATCATCATCATCATCATCATCATCATCATCATCATCATCATCATCATCATCATCATCATCATCATCATCATCATCATCATCATCATCATCATCATCATCATCATCATCGTCATCATCACCATCAACATCGTCGTCGTCGTCGTCGTCGTCATCATCGTCGTCGTCGTCGTCGTCGTCGTCGTCGTCGTCGTCGTCTTCTTCATCATCGTCATCGTCATCGTCATCGTCATCGTCATCGTCATCGTCATCGTCATCGTCATCGTCATCGTCATCGTCATCGTCATCGTCATCGTCATCGTCATCGTCATCGTCATCGTCATCGTCATCGTCATCGTCATCGTCATCGTCATCGTCATCGTCATCGTCATCGTCATCGTCATCGTCATCGTCATCGTCATCATCATCATCATCATCATCATCATCATCATCATCATCATCATCATCATCATCATCATCATAGGCCTACAGTGGTTAGCGCGCTGGACTGTCGACCGAGAGGCCGGGGGTTCAGTTCCCCGCCGGGGCAGAAATTTGCATCGAGATTTCTCTTCCACAAGAAACCCCCCCCTAGCCGACTCAGCTATGATGAGTACACTGACCTACATGGTGAGTGGATAATGAGACGGTGAGGGAGAGGATTGGCCACCGCCCTCATATGGCGAGGTCTTGAAAATGAAGTCGCTAACACTTCATCCCCATCGGCAAACCTCCGGGCTAGCTAGAAGGGATCTCATTATTTTCTTTATTGTTATTATTAAGGAAGAGAATGAGTTTGAGCATCGAAAATAAGTTCCATTTCTTGTGGCAAACATGAAACCATGAGAGTCCACGATTGGTTCTGCTGTACAGGGTGCGCCAAAAAGACACCTCTCTAGGTTTTTTGCCAATAATTATCTTGGTCAAAAGTAAGAATTCCGAAATGAAATTTTACAGTCTTAAAGACAATTCATATTTACACATGTAAAAGTGGTATAACTTTTCTTCTGTTTGAAATATTTTGATGAAATCTGGCCATCATATGTGTAAGCTAAATATGAATTGTCTTTAAGACTGTAAAATTTCATTTCAGAATTCTTACTTTTGGCCAAGATATTGGCATAAAACCTAAGGGGGTTCTTTTTTGGCACACTCTGTATATCCTGTAGGCCTGTTGCTCAACCTAAATACCGACAGGCCTATACCTGAAATTCACAGACTGCGCCAGGGATGTAAATAAGCGCCTAGACAGCAGACGTAAGTAGTCGCCTTGACAATGATAGTTCACGGGTGATAGGCATGCTCGTTGTAAGGCTTGTAGGTCAGACAGGCAGCCTTTTATTATTGCACCCGACGAAGCAGGAAAGAACTTGAACGAGAACATCTTGCTCGCAACGTACGCCATTATGTGAGCCAGACAATTTATAGGATACGACGTGTAGTCCTAAGTCTACTGACTTCAAGGTCTTAGGATGATTTCAAGGTCTTAGGATGATTTAGTCAAGGCCCCTTATTGGCAGAAGGCTGATATATATATATATATATATATATATATATATATATAGCCTGTCTGCGAAACCGGTTCGTATGATTGAGGCGTGAGCAGACAAGAGAGCAGGCTATAAACGATAAGAACTGAAATCTTCGAGAATTTCTCAGCGCTGACGAAAACCATATCAGCCTATATATAATTATACCATTTTTTACGAACCAGGAGTGATCCAGCACTTAGGCCAATAGTGTTAAGCTACCGAACATATAGCCGACCTGCGTGTCGTGCTATAGTGGGCCGTATTTCGTATAACTATACCTGTAATCATTCTGCGGTTTTCGCCGGTTTTTCAGATTGAATCATTAAAGAATAATATTATTATTGCAGAATATACACACATACTAGCCTAATAGCACTAGTCAGTTCAGAAATTTCGGAAATTGCATATTTGGAGGTTTCAACCAGTAGCGCTTTTGTGCAAGACTTGTCTTGTTAAAGCGCGGTATAAATAATAAATTGTGTTGTATTGTATTGTATAGCTCCAAATGGGCCCATGGAATAATAATAATTAGGCCACAGGCCCACAGGCCACAGCAAGCCTGTGGAATACAAATCGTGATTATTTCATACCTATATACGTACGGAATTTAAACTTATCTATGACGTCATTGAATTACGTAACCTAGCAACACATTTCCGTTGTTGGCTGCGTGCAGAACATACGCATTTATAACATCGTAACAAAAAGATCGAAAATTTTGTCCAAATTAGTAACGTAACTTTTAACGCCGGTCGGGAGCGGATAGATTCGATGCCTCCTTCCTCAGCGTCGGCTCAAAGGGCGCCACCAGCGTAGTCTAGCCCTCCATCGGTCGAGGGGTTTGTGCAGAACCCGAGGTCCTCTCGAACCAGGCTGGTTGATGGGAAGTCCATCGAAAGCCAAAGCAGACCGAAGAACTAGGAAACGGTGAATATAAACAAATGAACAATTGCTTATTAGCCTAATAATCTGGGCATAACTATAGTACCGGGAACCGACGTGTCGGTTAGGGTCAGGTTAGGCGTTGTGAGGGTCGGTTAGGGCTCATGCTAGGCGTCAAGAGGGTCGGTTAGGGTCAGATTAGGCGTTGTGAGGGTTAGAATTATGGTTGTTGTCGTCATTCGGTCCCCGATACTATAGTTACCGGTACGCTGAAACCCATCTATCCTCCTCGTAATAACTGGCTTGGTGTTCCACATTATTGAGACGAATGTCCGAGAGGAGGTCATGCAATTTTTGTGAAGCACGGTTTATATAGGCCAACTGAAGTCAACCGTTCTCATAAGTTTAGATGAGATATATGTACAAAAACAGTGGAGCAAAGCTGCAAAGGAAATGGAAAAAAATTAGTAGCATGAATGATTTAATGGAATTATTCCTCTGTCTGTCTTTTCTGCCTGCACGTAGGCCTATGCCTTCTGCTGTCTTATTGCCCGTCTGCTTGCATGTCCCACCCCATATAATTTAAAATGTTTTATCTTTTCCAGGGAGTACAGGAGTTGAAGGGAACTAGTGAAACAACATCCTTCCATCAAGATGGGGTTCAATCCAGAAGGTTCCGAGGTAGGCCGATTATACCCTTTGTCAGTCTCTACAATACGTAGGCCTATCTGTATGTGTGCATGTTTGCTATCTCTTTGTCTATCTGTCTGCAAATCTATGTCTCATCGATCGTAATCAAATGTAGCGATTTCTATAGCGCATTCGAAAATGCACAAGGCACAAACCGATGGTTTTTCTTCAAGGGAACCGTTGTCAAAGTCACGTGGTCCTTAGATAAGCCAGATCGAAAAATCGAATGCCTGGACGCCGTTCATGGCCGTCCAGTCACACTTTAAGCAATGGCGCAATTCATCAATTCAGAAGCGCTCCTACCAAAGTCGGTGCACTCAATAACAAATGAAATGGACTTGAGGCATTTCAAAATGGCAGTTAAACTTCCGATGATAGGCTGCGGTAAACGTATAATACTGTAGCACGACGAATAGATCGTCCACAAAGCATGCAATCCAAAGCAAATCCAATAAAAAATCTCAGTAACCTCACTTCGACACTGTAGAAGTCTGATCACAATAGCATCATCTAGCAATCGTAGGATATGACAACTTGCTATAGCCTACTGAAGTGAAATGTATGCATGTGCTTAGGCCTACTTATATGCATTGATATCCAGTAAAAGCCACGCGCGAGCAAAACCGCGCAAAACTCATTACCGCGCGCGTTCATAATGTCGACGATCATAGGCCTAACCGATTGTGTAATGGCACATAGCGAAGTTCCGTGTTAATGGGGGAAGATTGAATATCAATAAAAAAAATTAATCGTCTCTTTGTTAGGCCTACTTAGATGATTCTTTTAGTAGCCTAAGTTGAATGAAGAACGCTATTTCTATGAAAGTTAACATCCATTATGAAACGTTTGAAAACAGCTCAACAACGAGGACTGGCGAATGTTCTTTCACTAGGCTAATCGTAAATTTATATAGTGCCACTTTAAGAGAAACTCCTCAGAGGGCTCCCGACCTGACACTAAACTTGAGAGATGTAAATTGTCTTAAATACCAGGCGTGTGGGGGGTAATCCCGCAAAGGACGACCCGCGACGTAATGAACGAGCGCGGCATAATGTTCGGCGCGGTTTTGAGCATATATATATACGCGGTTTTGTGAGCGCGGTTTTTATGTCTCTGCCTGTCTGTGTTTCTTTGTCCCTCTATCTGCCTTTGTATGCCCATCTGAGTCTATCTGTCTCTGTCTATCTGTCCATCTTTTTGCCAGTTTCCAGTCGCTGTCTATACTCTGTTTGTTTGTTTGTCTGCCTGTCTGTCTCTTTCTCTCGTTCGCTCGCTCTCTATCTTTCGCGCTCTCCCTCTTTGTCTCACTCTGTCTCTCTATCTCTCTGTCTCTGTATGTAACTCTGACTGTCTCTATTTGTGTGTATCTGTCTCTCTCTCGGTATGTACATGTAAGTCTGACTGTCTTTCTCTGTATGTATCTGTGTCTCTCTGTCTCTGTGTGTGTGTGTCTGTCTCTCTCCCTCTCTGTCTCTCTGTGTGTCTGTTCTGTCTCTGTGTCTGTCTGTCTCTTTCTATGTCTCTCTCTCTGTGTCTTACCCTGTCTTTGTCTCTCTTTCGCGGTGGTAACAGATTCAGTGAGAGGAAGCACGAATCGCAGTCCATTTCTGTGTTTGTGTCATCTGTCTGCATATCTTTCTCTGACCACCCTCTGCATGTCTATCTGTATGTAAATCTCAATTTTTGGCTTGTGGCACTATTTTGTTCTATAAGCTTAGTTAAGTTATCATTGCGATTGAGCGCACACGCACACATACACACCTGCATATACATTATACAATTATACATACATATAAAATATAGGCTATATATTATAGGCCTACACAGTATATATATTTTCCATGAACATTCTTTCGAATTCGAATATTTATCGGGGATTAGACCTTGTTATTTTGGCTCTATAATCATGTGGGCGCGAATCGTCGTGTGGTGATTTATAGAGTTATCATTTTTATCCTAGTGTGTGAACATCACCGTGATTTGCTGTATTTTAGGCTCCTTCATCTGACATTGATGTTAAGGACAGTAAAAGGTAGGGGCCTATGTGCACTTCCTCTATCTGTACAGCAGACAGTCGGACGTACGGGCGGATAGTGGGATAGACGGATGGACGGAAGTCACGCTCATACTAAGTCTATCAGTGCTTTGTCTTAGAATAGTGTAGTTTTGAGGATACAGAAACATCAGGAATAAATTGATGAAAACGAATGAGCAATTCAAAAAATGCATGCAGACACGATAAATATATGCCTAAATGACCGCATATTTAGGCCCATGTCTGCATATATTATATATATATTATATATATCTATTTATATAGCGCTTTTCATAGCCTCAGAAGGGTGATAGTAATGGATGAATAGCAGATTAAAATAGCTGTGACAGATTATGCTTGACTTGAGCTGTCGAAGAAAGACCGTTGCATAAAGGCGATACAATTAATGCACGAGAAAGATCCCTAATCATCGTTTGGGACAACGTAGATTCTCCACCAAGCTTCCGCTGTAAAGACAGGAACACAGGCAACTGACGTAGGCTATGCTGGAACCGCACCGACTTTAGAGGTTCGACCGTTCGACCATGCTATAGCTAGACATCTATATACTATAAGGTATACTTGGCTAACATAGGCGGCGTCTGTCATATATATGCTGCTCGAAACAAGGACAACAATGTGGCTTAGTGACAATTCGGACGACAGAGTTACGAACGGACTGAGCCAAGGAAAGCGAAACTTCATTGCTTGTCTTCGGTCATTTTGACGCAAATCAAGGTTTACAAATTTACTTTACAATTATTATAAACCACGTCTATTAGACTTACTTACTTACCAACACAGCTTCATCTGAGACAAGTTACATTCGACTGGTCGTATATTTTGGACATAAGTGCATAGCAGATAATAGCCTAATTATAATAGTCTAAGGGATAACGAAATCCCGCTAACTATGGAACCAAAGCACCAATTAAATTATTAAATAGCCTAATGCATTAAATAAACGTGTTTTGTTTATCTAATCACTTCTGATCAAAGCCAGAAATCTACTCTGATCTGATAAAATTCAGTCCAACTTCAATCCAACTTAATCTAATCCGATCTAATCTTTTATTCTGTTTTCATGATGGTTAGTGAAGGAAAAGATTCTGGGAAGGACGCAAAAGGAAAGGGTCCAGCTGCTGGTAAAGGCGCGGCAAAAGGAAAAGCAGCTGCTAAGCCGAAAGCCTCTGCTGCTCCTGGTAAAAAGGGCTCAGCTACTGTAAAACCAAAGGCATCCACTTCAAGTAAAAAGGCCTCAACAATAGGAGACAAAGGAAAGAAATCTGCCACTCCTGGAGCGGAAAAGAAATCCACTTCTTCTATATCAGTCGCCTCGAAAGGTTCTGTGGCTGGTAAAGGAGATAAATCTGGACCAAAGAAATCTGGTTCCTCTCTGTCAGTCTCCTCAAAGGGTTCTGTTGCTGGTAAAGAAAAAAAGTCCGTTGCAGGGAAGAAATCTGATGCCGGACCAAAGAAATCTGGTTCCTCTCTGTCAGTCTCCTCAAAGGGTTCTGTTTCTGGTAAAGAAAAAAAGTCCGTTGCAGGGAAGAAATCTGATGCCGGACCAAAGAAATCTACTTCTTCAACATCAGTTGCCTCAAAGGGTTCTGTTTCTGGTAAAGAAAAAAAGTCCGTTGCAGGGAAGAAATCTGCCACCGGAGAAAAGAAATCTACTTCTTCAATATCAGCTGACTCAAAGGGTTCTGTTTCTGGTAAAGAAAAAAAATCCGTTGCAGAGAAGAAGTCTGCTACCGTAACAAAGAAATCTACTTCTTCAATATCAATTGGTTCAAAGGGTTCTGTTGCTGGTAAAGGAGATAAACCAAGGGCCTCTCCTTCAGGCAAAGCAAAGTCAGCTGCCTCCGACAAGTCTGCTGGCAGCAAAGCAAAGAAAGAGAAGCCTGCTGCTGCTGCTGCTGCTGCTGCTACTCAACCAGAGGCTTCAACTTCCGATGTTTCAACGGCGTCCGACGTCGCAGCATCTGCCGCTCATCCTCCTGGACAACAAGGGGCAAGCAGACATTAATTCTTATTATCCTCTTCATAGCTAATCAGATACATGTAGAATCAAACACAGATCCGATCAGATGAAGACTAATCTCATCCGATCGAGTCCGATAAAATCCGATCATTCCAATGAGACAAGCAAAAAAGGATCAGATAAGAGACAAAGGGTTTTATTGATCTATTATGATCCGCTCCTATAAGTCATTCGTTCTTTGTGGGGCGCCTTGGTGTAGTGGATGACAGTCGGAGGATTGCTGGTTCGAATCCACCTCAAGCCGCCTCGTAGGAACTTTGAGCAAGATCTTCACTCGCAATAATTGCTCAAGTGCTTCGGCATGAAACTCCGATTCAGTGTCCGCGCTGTAGTCGGGAGCGCATGCCTCTGAGTAGACATTTAAATAGGCGCTATAACAAGTGCACACACGTACAGTGCATGCACTCTAATATGTGACGGTGGTCTCAAGTCAGCATCTCTTCACTTTTTACATTTTGAAAGAGATAGAGGAGGGTGAATGGGAAGGGAATTGTATAATGATTAATGATCAGAGGAATAGTCGCTACCTCTATCTGCAGGAAAGTTAGCCGGTGATAGGAATATAAGGAATTAGCTCCGTACAACAAGTCCTCGTCGAAATAGAAGCTCTAAGTTAGTAGAGACAACTTCTCAGTAAAAACTCATAGGCCTACTTATTAATAACTTGTAGTTTAATAACTAGTTTGTTACGTTTTTCTGAGGCACAAAAACAGCTGATACATTTTTGCGGCAGACTCTTACAGTAGACCTTGTTTCGGTACAGATCTAGCCTAATTATGGTAATTGGAATCTGTGAGTTGAATTCAGTCCGAAACAGGTTCGGATAAAGGAAATTTGGGGCACTACATGTGCACCAGTTAATTCGGGTCCCGGCCCTTCTAGCCTATAGGCCTGCTCATTCCTCCCCACCGCTTCGTGAGGCATGCTATAGGAATAGCGTTTGAGGCGTGTTTGGGTCCGGGATGGTTGAGAGTAATGCCTCAATTAAAAACGCTTACACTGATTCTAATCTCTCTGGAGTTCACTTTAATTACAAAAAATATACAACATGACATAGTGTCACGGTACAATCGTTCGCGTAATAGGAAGTAAACGTATCATCATCATCATGGTCATTAAATATTATCATTATCATAATCATCATCATAATCATAATAATAATCATCATCGTACTGTGGACCTCTGTGGTGAAATTATAGTCACTCCTAGCGTCATCCATTCTATAAGCTTACTTACGATGTTGACATTATTTTTCTATTTCTAATGAAAGGCGTAAATTCGGCTCGTTAGTTTCTCTCGCCAGAATCTGATGTGCAAATTAGAATTAGATGACGTCCGAAATCCGTATTGGCCGTTAGACCTGAGTGTTATTGATTGTAGCTATTGATCGATTGTTAGACCTATATACATATATTTATACAGGTTATATTGTAAGAGTCTTGTTTGTCATGACCGCTCACTGCTCCACCGCGGTCTGAACCCATAGGCTAACTGCAAGAGATGCTTGGAGCAGGAAGCATCAAGCGTTGCAAATAGGAAACCTCCAAGTGGTATAAGATTATGTCACCGTGGCATCCCGTAACACTATTCTACGTGGAAGATGTTCATTAGGAAATGACAGTAAGCTTAGTTGTTGTTGCTTTTGCGTTTTCAGCAGGCCCAGTTTGGAGGCGGTCCGAGCGATGCCCAGCAGCAAGAAGCAGCCGCGATTCGCATCCAGGCAGTGTATAGAGGGTACGCCGTCCGACAGAAATTGAGAAAAGGAGAATTAATTACAGAGTAACTTTGCATCACTGTACCTCAGCTAGCAGTGTTTAATCTGGACGTCTCTGGACGGAGGGGAGGGGGAAGTCTCCCAGAAATGTAGCCTATATACTGTACCTGTACTATTTCGACCACCCCCCATTGAAAAAATGATTTACGCAATATTGCACCCCCCAAATTCGACAGCACCTGTTTACATAGCCTACATAATAAATGCAAAATGTCACCTCGCCGTCTGAAGAAAAACTTGGCTGCTCATCATTTAGCTAGGCTACAAAAAGATCACGAGATTTTAAAGTATAGAAGTTACTTCATTTTTCTCGGAAATTTTGACGTAAAGACTTGAAAGGGGGCATCACATTTTTGTGAAAGCACAAAACGTAGGCTAAATAACATATTTCTCGGATAAACTTTTTGTGAAAGGACAAAAAAGGTCGTCAGAAAATTTCGGTCAAAAGAAGGGTGTCGTCGTCGGTGTTTGGTTGAGCGGGAAAAGCGGTCGTTTTTTCGCCACCCCAGAAACCTGAATTTCCCCCACCAAAAAATGGGAGAACTAGATTAAACACTGCTTAGCTGGGTTGTAACGTACCGTATCCAAGTTCATTTTGTCGAAATATTATATGTATTTATGTACTATGTACATGTATGTACTATATAATTATGTATGTACTAGGTATGTACTATATAATTATGTATGTACTATGTACTATGTATGTACTATTATATGTACTATATATGCATGTACTATGTATGTGCTATGTATGTACATGTATGTGCTATGTATGTAGGCTATCTATGTACATGTATCTAGCCTATGTATCTATTATGTATATATGCATGTATGTATATAATATGCATGTATGTGTGTGTATGTATGTAGCCTATGTTTCACGCAGCAAAATACTATAAATTATAAGCTTACCGTATGTCTAAGTTAGACGCCTATAGACTCCCGAAAAAGCGCTGCATTCCTGGCTATCTAACTGACCGAACAGGAACGATTTTTTAAAGCAGATAATGTTGCATGTGAAATCAACTACAATCTTAATTATAGTTATAATAGTCCTAATACTTTTGCATCTATTTAAATTTAATAGTCTGTCTTGACGAAATGCAAAACAATAGTCTGAAGGAGTCGTCGACACATGCATAATTGCATATGCATATATTTTATATATATATATATATATATATATATATATATATATATATATATATATATATATACAAAGAAACAAGCGGAGTTATTACATTCGTAGACATAATTATATATACATGCAAAATACATTATATATTTTATCGTCTTTTTCAGAGATGGTACTGGTGCATCTGGTGGAAAAGGAACGGACAAGAAAAAGTCGTTAACGAAACAGCAACAGCAGCAACAGCAGCAGCAGCAGCAAGCCCAAGGCAGAGGGGGAGACCCTTGTCAACCCGTCGACCCTTGTCAACCAGTCGACCCTTGTCAACCCGTCGACCCCTGTCAGCCGACGGCGAAACCAGTCGACCCCTGTCAGCCGCCGGCGAAACCAGTCGACCCCTGTCAGCCGGTCGACCCTTGTCAGCCGGTGGCTAAAGACGCCCCTCCCGCCGTCGACTCTTGCTGCCAAGTTGCTCCGGCGCAAGTTGAGAACTGGTGCACGGATACGAAAGTCAGTCCCCGTTTCTCGTGCAGGAGTTTCATCAAGACGCTTCGGTCAAAGGCGAATGGCATCAAGTCGATCGGTGTGTGGGACAAACGAAGGTCGGGAGCAGACGACTGCTGTGGTGGTGGACAAACGGACCCTTGTGCAACCAACAATGACCCTTGTGCAATGAGCAACGATCGCTGTGCAAGCAACAATGACCCTTGTGCAACCAACGACGACCCTTGTGCACCCAAAGACCCTTGTGCACCCAACGACGACCCTTGTGCACCCAACGACGACCCTTGTGCACCCAAAGACCCTTGTGCAACCAACAACGACCCTTGTGCAACCGACCCATGCGGAATGAACAGCGGCGGCTTTCAATCCAACAGCCCCTTCATGTCTAGCAGTCCCTTTGGAGCGAGCAGTGGTTTTGGAGCGAGCAGTGGTTTTGGAGCAAGCAGTGGTTTTGGAGCGAGCAGTGGTTTTGGAGCGAGCAGTGGTTTTGGAGCGAGCAGTGGTTTTGGAGGCAATAACCTATGTTGTTCCAGCGACCCTTGTGGATCCAATAATGACCCTTGTGGATCCAATAATGACCCTTGTGCATCTTTTGGATCCAGCAGTCCTTTTCAGTCAGCCGGTGCTTTTGGATCAAGCCCTTATGGATCAAGCCCTTATGGATCAAGCCCTTATGGATCAAGCCCTTTTGGATCAAGCCCTTATGGATCAAGCCCTTATGGATCAAACCCTTATGGATCAAGCTCTTTTGGATCAAGCCCTTTTGGAGCGAGCAGTGGTTTTGGAGCCAACAACCAATGTGGATCCAAAGACCCTTGCGACCCTTGTGGTGGATCCAATGACCCATGTGGATCGAGCAGTCGTTTTGGATCAATGAAAACCCAGAACTATTCGATGGTGACTATAATACGATCTTATTTTTATGATGGTGGTGGTGGTGGTGGTGGTGATGATGATGATGATGATGATGATGATGATGATGATGATGATGATGATGGTGGTGATAATCATGATCATGATCAACAGATGTATTAATGGTGACGATCATGATGACGAGGCAATGAACATTGCCGAAGTTGTTGATAGTACCCAGACGATGATGATGACGACGACGGTAGAGATGATAAGTAAGTAAGTAAGTAAGTAAGTAAGTAAGTAAGTAAGCGGCCTTTATTTGCGTCTGTCAAGCGCTTGTGATGAGGCAATGACTGATGAGAATCCTGAAACCATTGGACGACAGACAGACAGGTTTAAGTCGTTCTATTTCCTTAAAATCTTCTGGTGATTGTCGATAAGAGAGATTCAAACAATCAATCAATCAATCAATCAATCAATCAATCAACCAATTAATCAATCAATCAATCAATCAATCAATTTGTCATTGGTCCGTGCGTATCAAGCACACTAAAAGCAGGAATAAGATTACACAAAGCATCACAAGTATAACAAATGAATCAGGCAATAATCAAAGCGAAAACTTAATTAGTTAATGAAAGCTATAAAGTAAACTCGCTTCAGTTGTAATAGGAAGTAGGCCTAACGTGGCTGATGCGACTTCAAAGAGTTATTTCTGCTGCAATGATTACTATAATAATGTAATGTATTGTATAATAGACAATGAAGTCGTCATCGACATCTGTGACAGTGTTTGGGTTGTCACATAATTATGTCTTTGAACTAGTGATGCCATAATAATAGGCTACACAAAAGTGAAACTGAGAAATTCACATTGAAAACCTCTACGAAACTATCCATCTTCTTAAGTCCCTGCTTTGCATTGTCAGCTCTTGATGAAATATTTAACCAGGAACACTATTTCTTTTTTAGATGGGGAATTCTGGTGGTGGGGGCTACTACAATCAACCAGCTGCTTATAATACAGGAGGAGGCTTCGACATGAACCGTTCCGCCATGTACTCCACGCAAAGACCACAGGGTATGATGGACTACAGCTTTGGATCTGGTTCGATGGGTACCGATATGAACTGCTGCTGTGAGGAGAAACAAGACGACTGCTGTGGAGGATCCAACATAAGCGACCGCTTCAACATGGGTTCTTCCCGTGGTGGTGGTGGTGGTGGCTATGGTGGTGGCTATGGAGGTGGCTATGGTGGTGGTTTCCGTGGTGGATTCTAACAAATTCTGCTAACGTACTAACTATACTGCTGCTGTGGAAGTGGCATAATGACGCGTTATTATCATCAAATTTAATTACCAACTAATACGGCTGTAACGGGACTTTGGTAACCTATTGCTCATTTATTGTTTTTTTTATTTTTCGGAATTTTTTTTTAGTAAGCAAGGATTCCTATGTGAAAAGAACTATTTAAAAAACCGAAACATAGATAAAGAGAGATAGGACCTACTTAATTGTTTGCATCCAAAAAAGGAAATGTAGATGAATAAACGAAGAAAAAAATTACTGAATCCGATCATTTCTGCCTGCGTTGAAATATTGTCCCTCCTCGTTTAGAGCAGCTAAACACAAAACCTCCGTAATAATTTTGCGACCATTGAGGCGCAAATAGGCCTATTTGTGTATTGCATATGCATGCTCATGAATCTGTATTGTAAGTTTATAGGCTATAGTTGTATTGCACACTTCCAATCTTAACACAGATTCAAAGTTGGGAGAATTAAAATACACGAACAAACTGTTACGAATGTATTGTAGGCTACTGTAATCCGGCACCTCTGATGATTTCCATCTGCATTGTGATCGGCGACACCTTATAACTATAGCCTACTGTATATTGTATAAGATTCGTCACCTCTAAGAAAAAAGACCGGGCCATCACCTCAACACGGATATTAAGTTTGGCCTGCCAGTCACAAACAGATTGGCATTCGTTAACCCTCATAGCACGTTTGTTTGTATGTGCACTTGTTATAGCGCCCCTTCAAGCTCCCTACTTAGAGGTACTCTAACCGACTACAGCGCGGACACTGCAGCGAAGTTTCACGCCGAAGCGCTGAGCAATTGCGAGTGAAGGACTTGCACAAGGTTCCTATACGCGGCGACTTGAGATGGATTCGTACCTGAAACCATGCGGCTGCAAGGCAACGAACATACCCACTACACCACCGTGCCCCAACGCCGCACCGCGTTGTCTCATATTCACTAGCATCAGATAATAGGCTATATATATAATATATACGAAAATAGTTTTTCACAAATCCTCCTCTGATTGATACATGTATGCATACTTCGCCTATTTAATATTTATCCATAGTTGGACTTGGAGCGTCTCCGAGTATAATAGGTCTATTGCTTTTAAGGTGCGCTACATAAAACCAACAAAAAATTAATAGCAACAATAATAATCGAGCTCGTATTAAATAGGTAAGTAAACATATACTTTAATGAGCCGCCTGCAAACGCACTGCGTCAACATCGACCAGTTATGAAAGAATGAATAGCCTATAATAATATTATATATTTACACAACTAAATAGCCTAATCAATAAGCCTAGCTAGTAGGCCTAAAGTGTGTGAAAAGGCAGTCATTTTCAGAGTGATAGAAAAACATAAAAAATACACTGCATGCCTATCTGGTCTTGCCTTGTTCAATCTCCTCGGCAGCCGACCGGTCTGCACAAATATCAGCAGACTGCAGGAAGAGATTACTTTTCAACGTTCATCTATAGATCTATGATTATCCAGCGCATCAAGAAAGTCACTTTCTGCAGCACTTTTCCTAATATTGACAAAACCATACGCGAAGACTAGCCATTCCAGACCGCCACCCACCCAATTTTTGCAATCCCAAGGGATAATAGGCCTACACTAACACTATGTATGTCAGAGCTAAAATAAAGAAATAGGCTAAATAATAATAATAAAAATAATAATAATAAACATTGTTACTTTCTGCTCAAGCTGTTAGCTGTGACATAGACTAGGCCTATTATAGTTATTTTGAGAAACAACCCGACAACAAACTCAAACAATGAACTTAAGTATTGTGGACATGTTTTAATTAGCCTACGTAACCTACACTTTGTGACGTCACGGGCGGAGAGCTGGTTAAAATGTTTTAAAGTTTATATCGAGAAAGTTCTAGCTGAATGTAAGTGGAACTTTGATTTTTTATTTATTAGTCATGTCATTACAGAACACTTGAAGCGCGCAAAAAAGACACACAGAAGTGCGAATCGCAGGCGCAAAATTAATATTTTGTTTATTGTTTACAACACAATTAACTATCATGAAATGCAATAGCGACGATTGTTAGGCTATCGGAATACAAAGACCTGACCCGGCTGGTCTCATTTAGTAGGTTATGATAGGCTACCGGTAGGCCTACTATTGTCTGGGTACCGGTAACATAATTAAATAAGTTGACATTTACACATTACCAGCATAAGATTATCCAACAACACTGATTAAGAGTTCTTCAGACTAACACCAATAGGCTATTACTATTCAGCCTCGTGTAGGAATCAGTTTTAGAGATTTCCAGCCACAACGTGGGACAAGAACAGGTGGCTGCTAGCTAGTCCTCTCCATTACAGTCCGTTCTTTACAGCAACATTATATCGGCAACATAATAATTATTCTATTGACGAACTCGCTGGATGTTGCAATCAAAGCATATCTTAGCCCTCGTCGACAAGCTGGTGCCCTGTGTCTGGTTTTTTAGTGTCGCTTTAGAAGTTTGTTGCATGCGATTACGATTTGACAAATTCCATCATTATTGGTCGACAATTATTCGCTGCTCTTAAACCGCTATAGACTGAAATCTGTTTTTAAAGGTTATCAACAATTTTTTGAGAATTATAGTCTAACTCTACAGGGTGGTCCAAAATAAACCGCACAGTGACAGTTTTCTTGATATAATGTATAACAATTCAATGTTTAATGCCATTTTTCTTGCGTATGATGAAAGAATTTCCAAATAAGACATGGAAACGTCGTACTATCGATGACCTCATTAAAAAAGTTGATACCGAAGGTACTACAGATATATAGGAAGCCGTGTAGCGGACGTCCAAAATCAGCTCGAACAGATGCAAATATCAAGTTGGTAAGCGACCTTATCTGAAGCCAGGGAGACAAACCGCTAAGCCACAAGAGCCCACGGGAGATCGCACGTGAAACCGGCATTTCACGTTCAACTGTTAAACGTATTGTAAAGAAAGATCTCGGACTTAACCAGTACAGGCGCAAAGTTGGACAGCAGTTGAACAGCGATTGCGTTTCATTGAACGCGCAATTGATCAATGGCGGCGTCGGCTTCAATGCGTGGTCGAGCAGCAAGGAGGACACATTGAACATTTTATGTAACGAAATCCATCCGTGTAATGTTACAGTAAAAATAATTGCTGTGTTTTTGTGAATTTTCACGGTTATATTTGAATTGGTCTGAATAAAGTACTATCAATTTATCATTGTGCGGTTTATTTTGGACCACCCTGTAAGGCTTTAAGGAGGCTTTAAAGTTATCGACCCATAAGTTTTCGAGCAGGCCTCCATTAACCTGCTATACGCGCTGCTTTCCCTTTCTACGTGGACCTCTTCTGATGAGTTTTCGTGTAAGGGACGGTAAGGCTAGATGTGCTATATAAGCAATATCACGTGACACGTCGTCATCATCTTTTATTGCTTACGCCTGTCATTCAATTTGCGGCGATGTGTAGGCCTACGGATTGATGAGTTCCATTGTCTTCGGCCATTAATTTTGTAATGTCCAGTGATCCACTCATTGTTAGTGTTGATGCCATACTCTGCTTTGTAGACCTCCATCTTGTCTTTCCAATTAACTCAATCTTCATTAATGTTGCCTTCGTCTCTCTTTCCTTCGAATCTTGCAAGTAGATACGTTATGCATTGTGTAGAATTCAGTGACTGCAATGGCAGTCTTCCTGCACATCCAGATCTCAAGCCGCTTTCCCTCAACGACTTTGTCTGGCTGCAGAGTTGCTATGCTACCTGAGAATTGTCTAGTGGCACTAGTGCCATCTTTTCTTATTATCCGTGGTCTTGACCTAAGAATTAAAAGATCACAATTGAATTAATATTGTCTGCATGCTACAGGCTTTGGCGCTCGTAGATCCTAGACAGTGACACGGAAAGGGAAAGACGCATAGGCAGAGCCAGCCAGGGAAGAGGTCAAACAGAGGCCACACAGTATGCAGGAGTCACTGATTGCAGCCGTCTGTGCTATACTCATCTTCATCGCTTTAATCGGGAACTTCTACCTCATGTACAAGTCGATGACTGATTTGGCCGACGGTATGATCAATTTTTATGTCTTAATATAGCTACGTCGGCATTAGTCCTACACATCCTGTGTTCGTGGGAAAGCTAAGCGTAACACGAGATGTTAACTAGCTACATATGCGCCGCTAGAGAATAATTTTGGTATGCAATGTAATTAGTAATTTCTATTTCGCCGGTCGATTCAGTAGCGCTCCCAGTGCGAGAAATCCGAGAGAAAAGTAGGCTTAGAGAGAGATAGGCTAATTATGTTGATTGCGGAGTTTATCAGGGGTTAGGGGGGGCTAAGCCCCCCCCCCAAAGGCCGATATTCATATTTTCACCATGAAAATGGTATTTCCCAGGGGTTATTCCCCCCCAGAAGGCCTAGACTCGAAAATATATTCTGGAACGAGCGAAACTGACGCAAAATTGAATCGAATGACCTAGAAAAAGGTCATCAACTTTTGGGGGGCCGAGAAAAAATTCGGTTCCGTTCGATGCGGACTGCATGAGTCTTCGCCCCAGCCAAAGCCCAAGTTTGCAGCCCCCCGCCCAAGATTGGTAACCAAACTTCGCCCATGGATGACGGAATTTATGCAAACTGTGGAAGACAGATAGGCTTTACCGGTACTTTTGAATTCAAAGGTACCGGTAGCTTATGACTTTTAGACACCTAAATTGTACACCAATCAGTCAACAAGCTATTCATATCTAATCAATCAATCAACCAATCACCCAATCAACTAGTCAATCAATCAATCAATCAAATAGTTCAATCAAAATGTAGCTAAAAAATTAATGCAGCCTGCTTATGTATGCAATACATTACAGAGGAGAAGGTCGCGTCTTTGGAGGCCGGTGAGAAGGCCGGAGAGAAGGCCGCTAAAACGAGCTCAAAGTCGAAGATCTCTTCCAAGACTAGCCTCACCGCTAAGAAAGAGTGAGACAACGGCGCCATCCAGCGAATGAATGGGCAAATAACAAACTACTGCTGTATTGTGAATGATTGTATAATTCATAACCGGCGCCATCTATTGAACATGACTCGACCGTCACTCTAGCGACACGCCTAGCATAGTCGAATTTGTCAGATACCGTATTTTCGCGAATATAACACGCACACGGGTATAACACGCACCCGAATATAACACGCTACTTCTGTGACTGTTAAAACTGATGCATAAGCAGCATAAAAGAAAATAGTTTTAGAGGACCTATCATCAAAAGCTTAAAAAACCCACTATGTTCATAAGGCAAACCATCGCGATATACGTAATTAGCCTAATGAATAGATTGGAAACAATATGATATAAACTGAATCCCGAATATATTATAGGCCTAGGCTTAGCCTAATGGCGTTCAGAACATAATAGTATTAGGCCTATAAAATTAGTAATTTCAGTATAAACTTAACTTGTCAAAAATTAAAGATGACATTCAGTCTTGGTGACGATGATACTGTTATTGAAGGTGCTTGTAACGATTAGGCCTAGCCTACTACAAATTCTACAAATCATAGCTAGGCTACCTGTATATGATAGTGCGGCAATGATGGTGACTATAAAAGGCCTAAAGCAAGTTATGGCGGTTGTCTGACAATTCTTATTTGAGTTATTTATGACGTCAGAAACATTTCGTTTTTGTTGTTGATATGTGGCTTTGCTATGAAATGAACTTTTCATACATTTCAGTCGGTTAAGCAATTCGTGGTGTTGCAATCGTTGGTTATATCCTGCATTTATAACGAGCCCAGAAAGCTAAGTTGCGGTAAACATCTTCTTGAATTGACTTTGATATTCATTATAGATAGGCCTAAGTTAGACTTGTAACTATAGTATCGAGGGCGCAACTATAGTATCGGGTTCAGGCGTCGTGAGGGTCGTTAGGGCTCAGGTCAGGCGTCGTAAGGGTCGGTTAGGTCATATTGGGCGTCGTGAGAATCGGTTAGTGTTAGGATTAGAGTTAGAGTTGTCATTCAGTCCCCGATACTAAAGTTACGCCGTACCGAGTCCAAAGGACGACACTATAAGTCTATAACCCTTAACCTAGTCCATCTCCAAACCGGCCTAGTAGTAGGCCCTAGTAGTAGTGGTGGTTGTGGTGGTGATGGTGGTAGTAGTGGTAGTAGTAGTAGTAGTAGAAGTAGTAGTAGTAATAGTAGTAGTAGTAGTAGTAGTAGTAGTAGTAGTAGTAGTAGTAGTAGTAGTAGTAGTAGTAGTAGTAGTAGTAGTAGTATAGTAGTAGTAGTAGTAGTAGTAGTAGTAGTAGTAGTAGTAGTAGTAGTAGTAGTAGTAGTAGTAGTAGTAGTAGTAGTAGTAGTAGTAGTAGCAGTGTAGTATAGTAGTAGTAGTAGTAGTAGTAGTAGTAGTAGTAGTAGTAGTAGTAGTAGTAGTAGTAGTAGTAGTAGTAGTAGTAGTAGTAGTAGTAGTAGTAGTAGAAGCAGCAGCAGCAGCAGCAACAGCAGCAGTAGTAGTAGTAGTAGGCTATATATTTGATACGCCGGTCGGCAACTCGTATTCAAACAAATTTTTTAAACTAGTCTTAGTAGTCTTGAAGGTCAAATCAACTATAGGCCTATTAATAATAACAATAGTAGGCCTAGTGCTAATGATAATGGTGTTTGTGATGATGATGATGATGATGATGATGATGATGATGATGATGATGATGATGATGATGACCGTCTGAGAATAGGCTATAGCTCAGATAGCGCTCGGTCTAGCCTAAATTTACTCATCCAGCCTTTGCCGGGTAACAACTATAGTAGGCAATCAGGAACAGAGAAGTTTGGAGAAATTTCACAAAGGCCTCGTCGTCACACCAATGACGGAGGAGAAGAAAGAAGAGAAGAAGAATTATAGTAGGCTAGGTTTAGCCTATATCACCAGGCTAAAAACTTATGTATACCGGTAGTCAGGAAGTCAGAGATAAAGGAGAAATTCATGGCGCTGAAGATAGCACGCCATTGTTATCGTCGTCTGATAATTATTTTCATTCTTCAGTCTTGTCCGATTTCCACGACATCCGATTCAACTGTAGCCTATCGGAAACCGGACAGGAAACACGCAGGCTACGGTCAGACCCTACGCCACAAGACCCTACCAGGGAAAGACATCTAAGAGATACGGGAAGATACTGATCGATACAGACAGACAGACAGACAGACAGACAGACAGACAGACAGACAGACAGACAGACAGACAGACAGACAGACAGACAGACATATATGGATTTGCGTAGCCAGGCTATCACCTACCTCGCCTACGCGTCTGCGGGTTTATTCGCCGTCGGAGTTGGGATCATGTCCTACGTAACGTACCGCGTCGCCAACTGGATGCAGGAGGCAGGTAGGCAACAAGACGACTCGATTATCCATCCTCCTCCAAGCTATTTACAATCTCAGCTACCTAGGCTGTATCAGGGCTTTTTAACGTGCAGTCGTGCACAAAAAATGAGAAGTTGTAGAAGCACTTCTGTACAGTTAGAACTAGCAAAAGAGGTCATTGTCCTCCGAGTGGAAATAATTTACCATGGATGATGGGAAAGGAAAGGAGTTGTGCAGTTCTAAAAATTCCTTGAAAACAGCCCTTGGCTGTTTAGGAGTGTAGGGTAAGCTGCACATGTAGACTGCTATTTTAACAGTTTACTGTGAAAAAAGCAGGGCCTGCAATATTATTATAAACATTCGTCCACAGTAAACGCATTAGACCTGTTCTTTATTGTTCACATAGGCCTACACTAACGCCATCTTGCAATCTGACCGTCATGGATCGAGACGAAAACACAAGTTAAAGGCGTTCATTGTAGTTTTTGCTTGCCAACAGCATGGTGGTTGACAGGAGTCAGTAAAGTAGCGAAGTAGCCTAATACAAGCGTGTTCACAAAAAGTACACAAGTTCCAAAATAATGCGAATAACTAATTAGGATATATAAATAATTCAACAATCTCTTGACGTACTGAACCACCTTCCCCACTGATTGTCCGCTTTCCCCAAATACTCTCGCATCTCCACCATTATTATGTTTGACGAACTTAATTTAAAGTACATAATATCGAATACGAGAAATGCAGCAGATGTGCGCACATAATATTATTATAGAGGGCAATACAAGTCAAGACAAAAACCTGGCAATGCACAGTTGTGTTTGTTCTAACTTCTATCTGCCTATAATATTACAGTCTAAACAAACTGAAGAAGTCATTCCTATACTAGCCTTACTTCCTCATAATCTAGAAAAGCATTCTTTCGATTTCCAGAATACAATCAGATGATAGACGATGACATTGCAAAGAAAGATGTAAAGCAGAAACTGGATCGCAAGGACATGGAAGGGACGATAAAAGCAATCGAACATCTCAAGTCATCGATCAAGGACAAGGAGAAGGATCTGGGCAAAGAGCCGACGACCAAGGAAACTCCCACGAATGTCGTCAACGTCAAAAAGGATAAAGAAGATAGTGACTCGGAAAAGAGTGCAGAGGACAAACATACTGACGATATCAAGGCCGTGCTGAACCTCAAATCATACTGAATACCTAATAATACTCGTCTAGTCATACCACTGAATAATACCTACATACTCGTAAAATACATTTGCAGCATAACGCAGGGTACTGCATCATGCTTAAACACTGACCTCCATGACCTTTGGCTTATTCTTGTTTTCCACATGTTGACTTTATCAGATTAATTACATTTCATGTAACTTCTGCAGGCTGCCGTTAGTTTGCAAGATATCTACCCTCGTAGACTGTAGATAAGTGATTCCCAACCTTTTTTGGCTTGCGGCACACTAAGAGAAAATGAAAATTTTCGCGGCACACCTTGCAGTGATTACCAAAGTTTTTTATTATAGGTCTATTTGTCACTTTATCTAACTGATATAGGCCAACTGATTATAAATTTAATATTCTAATTGTCTAATAAGACTTAATACTCTAGTGAGTCTGGTCACTCTACTCTAATCACTAATCTAGTAATCTATAGTCAGTCTAGCGACCAGAGTCTAGAGTAAATAGAAGTCACCAGTGACTTAGACTATTCTAATTATCATTATTATCCAATATTTATTTGTACTTATTAACAGTATTAGCTTTTGATCAATGTAATAATCATTATTAATCATTAATGTGACGGCTGTGCCTGCTTTCGAAAGCAAAATAAATTGAAACGAGGTTCCAGAGATGAGCATGCGCACTAGCATTTCATCTGGCACGATGACAGATTCGGCTTCTGTGTATTCCTTCTTGCGTTGTCACTTTTATCTAACAACAACAATATTAGCCTTTAGAAGCGACTTTACCAATCCCTTTTCTGGCAATATCTTGCAGTTCATAAGTTTTCGATTGCTTATTTTGCTGTGTCGGAAGATTCTAAAAATATTCCTGTGTTATTTTTTTGGTTCGTCCTTTACAGCCGAATGTTTAGCTTAATTAATATTAATTAATAACATTATTAGAATTTTCCCGCGGCACACCTGCAAAGTTCTGGCGGAAAAACTAGCGTGCCGCGGCACACAGGTTGGGAATCACTGCTGTAGATGATAAACAGTTATTGAAATATTTTATGTGTCAAAAATTAAGTTAGGCAACAGTTGCCTTAAACATGTGCAATTTTGTGCATCCTGGAAGGCGAGTCATTTGTGCACCTGGGAAAAATAAAATGAGGGTACGACTGGTTTACCTCTGGAGCCATTTCATCTGTATATTGCTCAGAACTCATAATATACATATCTACATGCAACACTTAACTGCAATTGATACGATCAAAGGCTGTTCAATTCAAAAGAAGAAACACATTCCTCTAATGAAGTGCCAAATGTTTGTCATGTGTGAAGTTTTAACAACTCCAATATTTTAACCTTGAAACATCAGGGCAGGTTTCAGTCCCTTCCTTAGCATTATCTTCCCACCAACTGTGACCAACATGACATGGCCAGTAGGCCTACATTCAGTTTTTAGGTCTACGAGTTTACTAGATGTCACGTGTGGAGCCAGAATCTAGAAATATTTTTGTGCATAAATCCACCAGGTTTTCAATCTAACCCAACAAATGACAACCTAAACCTTTATTATTTTACAAACCTCCAAGTATATTCTTTATAATCCATTAAATTTAAACTATTGAAAATAATCACTACTTCCGAATTTCAATATTTAAAAATGACCTAAAACCATATCAAAGAAATTTTTTTTGAAACCAAACAATCAAATATCGTTGATATTTAGAATACCTTGAAGCCCAAAGATCTACAACATCCATTCTGAACCTTGAAAAACTTGTTTCCACAAATTCGCGTTGATGTGACTTACACCTTCAAACTCCTTGAACCAAAAACCCAACTTGAGAAGTTGACAAAACACCCAAAATGTTTTCAGCTCAAATGTTCAAAGAAGCCTCAAAGTTCACCAAATCCCTTTTATTTCGACATCAAATCTCAACGTCCAATCGTCTGTCGTTACTTCAACCAGCCGCTATTTCGCTTTTCGAGCCTGATCACCCAAATCAACAATCGTATCCTCATCGATCTAAACATCAAAAATGAACAGAAAATGTTACTTAGCAGAAGTAAAACAAGTTACTGTGTTATTCATGATATATATCAGTTAATTTCAATGAGTCTTAACCTTGGGTGCGACTGACATTAACAAACTGGCATAACTGACGAGTCTCAATTTTAGACGCAAGTGACATTTTTTCTAAAACTGACAGACCAAACAAACAACTGGGCAGCCAATTCTGCAGTTTTAGACGAGCCACTGCTATAGACATGACCCCAATTGGTCCCTCTTTCCGCTGTGCTCATACCTACATAAAAGTGTCATCATCAACATGAAATGCAGGCTGACCTGTGGCCATTTCTCCGTTAGAACGTCGATCAGATCATCCTTGACGTCTCCTTGGATCACAATTTCATCGTCGCTCGTAACTGAGCTGCCACACGCGAATCGTGCACCAAAGAATTTGCTCGCCTCCTTTCGATCGATATCTGCAAAAGAAAATTTTTTCATCTAATCAACACAACTCAACTAAACTATACAACAATACACAAATCTAACTACACCACACTATGCTGCACAAAACACTTGAATCGCATCTACATCACAGCTTGTTAAAAAGAGCACAACACAACACCAAACTAACATGCTCCAACTAATCAGTGACTTCTGTGATGCCATAGACGGACATTCATTCATTCACTTAAAAAATTTTTTATAGTGCTTCTTCAAGAAACCAACTCAGAGGTGCTCCCAGTCCAACCACGACAATACAAATTACACTTCAGTGACTTGTAAAATATTATCTCTAGAGAGTACGACAGTAGCCACCATCTCCAGCGGAAGTTTCTCATGTCAAGTGGATGTGCCAATAATTGAGAATGTGTGATGCTGCCTCGCTGTGGTGCTAGCGCTGGGAGCCAGAAGTTCCCCATTAGCAGAAGAATGAAGGGCTCAATGGCCAGCTGTGTGTGAGACCCAAATGACAAAGCACACACACGTAGGCAGGGTACTACCAAGAAGGCACTGCCAGACCAGTACAGCTATCCCAGGAGACCTAGATGAGTAAAAAACAATGAAAATTTGTGCATTCTGACAAAAAGTTGAACATAATGTACACCTCAAATAGGATAGCAACAACGGAAATAATAATATCAATCCAAATTTATTTGCTTTGTCAAAATTTACCGTAGGTTTTAAGCCCGGTTACTACAGTAACATATTTCTTTTTTCCACGACAAGACCTTGCGACCCCGATTTTCTTATCGACTTCTTGCTTTTGTTTCGTCTTTATAACCCCACGACCTCCACGCGTCTGCCGCTTCTTTTTCTCACCCTCACCACCCTCGGCAGTCTCCCCATCCTCACCTGCAACGTATGGTAAAATCACAACACACTTTATTGTAGTATTGTACACACAAGCATACACAATCCAGGCAGTATATGTCTGCCTGTGTACCTGTGTCTGCTTGACTGTTTGCTCGTTGTTTGTTTTTCTGTCTGTCATCTGCCTTTCTGTATGCTGTGTACTTTTTCTGGCTGTTAGCCTACCTCCTAATAGCAATTTTGAGAAGTTCTTGTAAGACACTGATGCATATAAACATCAACATCTCCATCTAAAGTCCTAAACCAGAAACCATGTACACAGTGTACAGAATTGCAAATATGAAAACATTACATAAAAATTGATGCATATATTAATTAATGCAGAAATTGACAGTTAATTAATTAATTAAACTAACTAAGATAGAAATAAACTTGTTTGAATCACCAAGATAAACATCTCGCATGTCATCTGTGAGGTTCTTCTCCATCCATTCCTTTGCCTTTTCGTAGCCAGGATGATATTCGCAGTACTAGAAACAAACAAAGAAACAAACAAAGACTCGGTCAATTAACATGCATTTCAAGTCTGACCGACAAACTGAATGTAATCTAATGAATCTCATCATAATGTGAAAGGAAATATAAAATAATTACTGTATTCAAGAGAAGTAGAGTCAAAATGCAACGGGTAATTAGCCAGAAAGAAGACCACAGTGCTGGGTAATGTAATATAATCTGTGTAAAGATTGTACAATCTAAGCACAGCTGCAGTGTTTATCTAATGACCATTTTCATAATTTAAAAGACATCAAATAATGGCTGCCTAATATGAATCATAGTGAGAAATAATTTAATGCTGTAGAGGTACAATGTTGATTCAAGAATCAATGTAAGAATGCATGAAACCGTGCAGCAACATGCATGCAGAATCTTATAATGGACAAAATTGAAAAAACTCTCTGCCACCTTTAAAAACTTTGTATACATTTTTTAAATATTAACTTTTTCACCTTTTGGAGAAGACCCCATTGGTCCCCATCTAGGGCTCTACATCTGGTGTCCATAACTGCATTGAAATTTTATTTTTTTATGGATATACATTGGAGAAGCAGTTATGTAGTATTCACTCAGTTGGAAAACAACACTTTTAGTCTCATGAGACAGAAATATCTTCCTAACAGAACAAATTTAGAATCCCCAAATTTATAATAAACAGAGTACCGGTAATATCTTACTTACCTCTAGTGGCCATCCATCACAAACTGCAAAAAATCACAAAATCAATTATGTATCCACCAGTATTCTCATGTTCATCAAGTGTATGCATGCATTTGCATGTTTATGCACATAGAAACAAACATGCCTGATGCATGTATCCAGCTAGTTGAAAGACTACTGTAGATCGCATGATGACGAGTTTTTGATTGTCTGATTTCCAACCCAACTACAGAGTCCTCAACACTCCCTCCTGCTATCCAACCTAACTCACGTATACTCTTTATGATTTCCTAGTCTTCATAAAGTATTTTTAAATTCCTCATTCATTAATAACCATTTATGGTTTCTCAGTTGTTTGAATTTAACGTTCACTTTTCCCCCTGCGTTAGGACCGCTATGGCTCAATCCAGATCATTAGCCTGCATAGGTTCCTCCTTATGGAATGGACTTACCCATCCGCTCGCTCTGCACTCCTCTCTGGTAGTCTTTCGTCATCTTTCTCTTGTCTAAAAACTTGCCTTTTCTCTCGGGGTTGCACACACTGGGAGCGCTTCTGAAAGGCTCTTGCTGCAAGAAGTGCTTTACAAATGGTCAGATACTATACAACATAATAAATTTTTCTTCCAAAGCTCACTCTCCTGTAATAAGGCGTAGAAAAAAAATTGTTGTGTTTCCGGTAACCCGACCGACCCATTTTTACGGCCGCGACCCAAATATTTTTTTTTTTAATTTTAAAAAAAAAAAAAAAAATTTAAATTTGTTCAAAAAAAATTTTTAATTTTTTTTCAAAAAATATTTTTTTAACATTTGTATTGACATAACATAAGAGATGTCAACAAAATGAAATTAATAGGACTGTTTCTAGAGCAGTTTTAGGTGCACACAGTCGGGAAATAGGCAGTTTATACTTGCTTAGAACACGTACTTTGTTTCAGCATGCAAAAAAAACTAGTGGGGTATACTTTTTCGGATAGTCACTGCATAAAAATATTTTACAAAATAAAAATATTTTCCGACCTACCTACCCAAGTTTTTTTAGCTCTGTTACCGGAAACACAACAATTTTTTTTAGGCCTAAGTATAGCCCAGTACTATAGTGACACTAATCAAACAAGACAAAACTTTTCTTACTTTCTGGTGGACAGTACACGATATTCAGTGGATAAGAAACGCCTGGTTTTGGTCCAGTGTGCGGCAAGAATATGCTGCCTGCCTCTGCCATTTTCTCCTCTAAAATCCAAGAAAATATTTAACACAATCCACCCACAGACTCACATAATGCAATCCAACATGCAAGAAAAACCAATCAATAGTGAGCCAACGATGTGCTTAAGCTGGCAGAAGAAAGTCTGGTCTGAGGATGCCAAGTGCATGCTTTCCATGCAGCCCATTCAATTGGGCGTGCCAAAGAATCAGCAGCTCAATCTTGGTCTTGGGTGGAACATGTCCTGCTGTGTCTATCAGTCTCTGCTCTCCAATCAGGTGCATCAAAATGAATCATTGGTCAAGACTGACAAAGTCTCAGAAAAGTTTCCTTGAAATGCTTGGAGAGGCAGAGATCGCCAACATCATCCACGCTTTTAGGAATGGCAAGGCACTGGAATCTACACAATTACACCATTAGTTGAAATGCTCAGAAGAGAGAAAGAGAAAAGTGCTGCTGGCTTAAGTGGCTCACTCTAGTGATATAGATTATAGAGGATCTGGCATGCAAAAGTAATCTCAGACAACTGGAGAAGAGGAATCGTACTCCTGAGTTAGTGTAACCAGTTGCGTAACCGTGCACAACAGCTCGGTAACTGATATCAAGTGAGTAAACAAATATGGCTGCCACAGACTGAGAAACCAATGGAGCACTCTTGCCCTACAGTGCAATATTTGCATGAAAGTAAGTAAGTGAGAGAGGCAGTGTCCAAAAACACAGCTAGTTTAAATACAGTACTGAAAGATATAGTGCATAAGTTTACTAGCGTCGTATTGGTTATGGTCAGGCACTGTGAGCATCGTTTAGGGTCATGGGTAAACACGAAGACTGGCTGCCCGTACTCCAAACAATATGGCCGTTAACGAATGCAATAAAAATAGAGCGCGACCTATAGACGACATCGCAACGTGAGGGTCGGTTAGGGCTCAGGTTAGGCGTCGTGAGGGTCGGTTAGGGTTAGTTTTAGGGTTAGTGCAGTCATTCAGCGGAAATTGAAGCTGAATTGATGAACAATGTCGTCGATGGTCACGCTCTATTTTTATTGCATTCGTTAATGGCCATATTGTTTGGAGTACGGGCAGCCAGTCTTCGTGTTTACCGGGTCGTGAGGGTTGTTTACGATGAGAATAAGGGTTAGTGTCATTATTAGAACTGTCTGCGCAGCATCCAAAAACCTACATCCTAGCATGCTATTTATAAGTAATTTTCTAGTCGAATACTTTTCGTGGACCATACTCACTTACTTACTTAGGCCTACTTTCCCATAAATATTAGGCTTAGGTCAGAGCAATGATTTGGCTCTAACTCACTCGACATCGGCGACCGAGCAGATGCACTCGTCTACCACCAGCTGATATGGTATGAAAAATGATCAATCACTGGGCCTGGTTCCTAGATATCGCAATTTCGGTTCTCGATGTTGTTTATAAGTTAGTGGTTTTTTTTAGCACAATCCGTAAACGGAAAACTTAAAATAGCGCCGCGAATTTCAACAGTTTGGGTGGTGAAAGAACTGAACCGAATTCAATTAAAAATGAGCAGGGTCGAGACTACACAGCGCTATAGAAGACGTGCAGGCTCTATATTTACATGAAATCCAATACATTCCATGCTGTGCCCATGCCATTCAGACACATAATTATTATGCATTCACAATATTGATAACCTTTTAACGCACAGTTTTATCAAAACAATTTCCCTCTAAGACAGCAATGCTTTAAATACAAGTAAACATAAGTCATTACCTAAACTTTTAATCTGATTTTCAAGAAATTAAATAATATATTAACCTCTATGCCGAGGAATCTATATTTAGCCTTCGGGAAATAGAAAAATCTACGAAATAAAATCTACACCATGCACTCAACTTCCGGTACCCGCTATAACGGCATTCGATCTCAGAAGTCAAAATCAAATCAAATCAAAATCAAATCAGTTTATTTCCTGAATACACACAAAAACAATCAAGGCAGTGAACAGGGAATTGTACATATTTAGTGGTATCAAGGGGAAGTATGAAGTCAGAACTAGTTCAAAGAATCCAAACTCGCTAAAGTCTTATAAGATCTCAGATAGGCCTACATGTAGAGATAAGTTAGGCTACAAAGGCGGCTACAGAAGATGATGAATTATACGGTTTTCCATAAATAAATAAATCGCGAATAAGCGGCGACATTATTATTATTAGGCCTAGCTATTTTACAGTCGCCGAAAGGAAACCATGCGAAACGTGATGAACTGATGATCTTCGCCCCACTTTCAAGACCAAAATAAATTACAACACGTAGGCCTAGACCCAGAGTGCTGAAAGGCTTTAGCGAATTTTTTATAGGCCTAAACATATTGAAATGATAAATCACAGATGACCTGCGATTTTATATTTATTTATGCGATATGATTTATTCAGAGGTAAATAAATTGGTTTAGACTGATCGCAGTCAGTTTTCTGTTATAAATTATTATATTTTAAAAGGTAGGCCTATTAATAGTAAACTGAGCATACAGACATAGCTATCCAACCGAGCCTCAAAAGTCGCGTTAGGCCTAACTTTGTGGTCTTGTCAATGCTGGCGTTGAGTTTCAGTGTGAGCATGTTTCGAGTCCGTTCAGGGTCATTGAGGAGCAGCTCAAAAAGACTTCATCACGAAAGCCTGTGTAATGAATGCTTAGACAGAAGTTTTTGAGAATTGAAAAACTTGAGTGACATCATTCAATCGGCCTACGATATGAATGAATGAATGAACAGACGACTGGATGACGGCATGATTGAATGAATGAACGGATTTTTGATTGATTGGATCGTTTGTTGAATGGACGAACGGATGTATGATTGGATAGATGAATGACTGGATAGACGGATGATTGGATAGACGGATGATTGGATAGATGGATGATTGGATAGATGGATGGATGGATGGGTGGATGAATGGATGAATGGATGGATGAATGGATGGCTGAATGGATGGATGGTTCCATCGATCAATCACTCGGTCGATGAGTGTGTGGATGGATGTGTAGAGGGATTGAGTGTAACATTGGACTAAGTCTAATGGTTTGTCCGACGTCAACTTCTGATCGGCTTTCAGCTCTAAATCGAAGCACTTCCGGTGTCGAGAGATCCCAGAATGCATCGACCGTGTCCACTTCCGTTGTCACTGTCAATGGCCGACAGTTATTTGTTGCGCTTGACCATTGTTCAGACTGGACTGCTCTTCATCAGTAACTGGTCACATGACTCAAATGCACTCACCTCAATAACAAACTGAACAAAGCCCTCTAGCATGGACTGCTGCCATCAGTTATTAAGGATGATGATAATTATTATGAGAGCACAATTTTTCGCCGTTCATGCTCTATGATAATCACGAGATGAAGTACAAAGTAGGCCTAATAACATAATTTCACATTATTCTTTTTTAAACTAAAAGATTCTTTAGCTCCAACTAATGGACGAGGTAGCCTATATAGGTAATAATTATAGGCTATAGGCAGAATGATCGCAACCAAGTTTGCTTAGAAGTCCATGGTTATACAAGTCTAGACCGCCACATTTAAGTGCTCTTATGCGTTTACTTTTAACTATTAGATAGGCCTAGAGATATACATGTAGGCCTACGCCTATAGGCCAACCGAGTAGGTCCTAGGCTATGTATCGAAGTTCTCATCGTCATTGCTATTATTTTAGGCAGCAGTCCACGCGTTGTCTACAACTCTTTGCTCTTTCTTTCTTTTTTTTCGCAGAGGAGTCGATGTCCGCGATTTATATAATAGATGAGAACGGGAAGAGAACCGGGGGGATGGAGGGGAGGGTGCTGCGATCCGTTTTAGGTCTGCGGTTAATTTTCTACGGCGTCTCGAATCATCCCGGGGGTCGGAGGTCAAGTGAAACAGTAGGCACGCAAAATCAGTCGCGCAGGAGGTCGACCGACCGCTGGTTGTGGAGGGCATTGAATCAATGAATCAATGAATCAATAGACGACAAGGCGACAAGACGAGACAATGAATCAATTGAACGAAGCAACCGCTCCTAACAGTATACTTAATATTGTCATGCCTTGTCCTCACTTTATAGGCTATACATATATACACATGTTTGTATATTATATATATATATATATATATATATATATATATATATATATATATATATATATATATATATATATATATCCCCTAACCTCGCCCTGATCGGACGACCCTAATTTTCAGTGATCTGGAAGGGGGACCGATCGAAGTTGCAGGAACATTCAATGACGAAAGAACACAAGATGAGGAAACCGCGGTTCTTCTTATTAAGAGCTCGAATTGCTACGAATGGACGAACTTCTATTTTGTTACGAACTCTTTCATTTGTGCCGTTTCAATGTTTATGAAAATTTACGAATGGGGCTTATTGGTAAGCCTAGCTAAAGACAAGTCATATAGTTATATTCATACTTCAGTAGGTTACTTTATGCTACGTGTGCTGCATTTTATGGCCATTCCCCGGAATTTGTTTGGCATAGGCTATCATATCCTTCACTGAACTGCTTCGCTACTTAGGTCGACATGCATCTCAGTCCACGCTCTCTAACATTAGGCCTGTAATATTGTTTCTCATAATAATTGTAATCATCACATGAAAGGCCAAGCATGCATGCTGAGACTAAATCTTTACACTGAGCTTCTGTATTGTGAAAGATTTCTTTCTTTCTCGGGGTTCATTAACATAATAAAGGAACATAATATTAGTCCCATGATAAAATATGTACCAGTCAGTCAATCAGTTTGTCAGCATAGGAATAAGCCTAATGTTTGTTGCGCTCTAGTAGTCTAGTTTAAAGACCATTCGCTAGGGGAGACACCCCAATTATTAAATTTTGCACACCAAACTCAAGTCCGCCGCATCGAGAGCGATTAGAACCAGACTGCTTCTCCGGACCGACAAGACGATAGGCTATTTTCAACCATCCTAGGCCGGGTAACAATCTAGAAACCGGGTTACAACGTCTAGACCTGTTTACATTAGTCTATTTACTTATTTACACCTTATGTAATGGCGGAAAAACGGATGAAGTCTGGAGGTAGGTAAAGACGGGGGTGAGGAAGAGCTGGATGGAGTGAGGGAAGGAGGAAGGAGGGACAAAGGAGAGGGAGGACTGGCGTCAGTTAGCCTACATACCGCTTGATGACGCATTTTCTTCACATTTTCAAATTGCTTTTAGACCGTCTTAGGACGGGCAGTCATCTGGTAGTTTAGAGGGGGCCTATATAAAAATTTTAATTGCTGGTTAACCACAATATTTGAATTCGTTGCTTATTACCCAGACTTAAATATAAGCTAGAACCCATGTAAGTAGCACCAAAGAGATTCGAAGCATTAGTTGGTGAATATATAGGAACTTAGGAAGCCAAAGTTTGGTTTCTGTTCACTACAGAAATTTTCAAATTGTAGATCGTAAAGTTTTAAATCACTGAAATTTGGCCAACCACAATGCTTAGAATCGGTCCTTATTTTCTCTAGACTAATCATAATTTAAACGGATCGATTGCCTTTTTCTGGTCATAGGGCCTAGCCGCCTAACTAAAACTAGAAAGTCCTTGGCAGCCTAGCTATTACAGCCTATTGTGGGGGCGGTGGTGTAGTGGTGGCGTCGTCGCCTTGAAGCCGGAAGGTTCGAGGTTCGAATCCACCCTCAAGCCACCGCGTAGGGACCTTGGGCAAGTCTTTCACTGGCAATTGCTCAGCGCTTCGGCGTGAAACTCCGATGCAGTGTCCGCTCTGCATTCGGGAGCGCCTCTGAGTAGAAAGAGACAGCCTGAAGGGGCGCTATAACAAGTGCACATACATACATACAGCTTATAAGCTTCTCCAGATGCTTGAAACGATCTGTCTGTCTGCCTGTCTGTATGTACAATTGTACATGTATCTGTCTGCTTCTTTATGTCTCTGACTCTAAGTAGTAAGTACTTCGTTGTTTTGCTCAATCTATCATGATCACATCGCTATTAAAAGTTGTCAACTTTCTATACTTTCAGATTGCATGGCAATTCACTAGGCCTATTATGCTGCCTCTTTGTAGTATAGGCCTACTTAGGCCTACCATAGTGGACCGATGATCCGGGTAATTACCTGCTTTTTCGCTTGGCCTGATCCGTCGTAAGCCTATACATTGATGTCTCGAGCTATAGTCGCCAGAGAAGTCACTGCTTAGGCCTAAAATTAACTAATTAAAAAAACTTTAAAACTAAGTATGCGAATATATAGCGCCATGACATTGTGTTCTGCTCATATAGGCCTAATTATAATTACTCTAAATCTGTTAACGTGAGAAGCTGCGCTGGAGCTGCTGTTGGCTACGAACCGATTCACTTTATTAGGCCTACATTAATGCAGTTATCATGAAAATGGCAGGCCTATAATACTCTACGCTCTATATGTATACAGGCATTGACCGCATTGCCGATGATAAAAAGTTATAGCAATGCGTGACTCAATCATACTCGCGAGTGCAGCAGCCAACCCCACCTCAGCACCGACTCGAGCACTTCAACAGTTTAACACCCAACCTATCATCAACTGACTACGCGTCACCAAGTGCTCAGTTCAGAAAGCAATTTGCACCACGATGGTTATCTGCATACATAATAGTTTTACGGTAATTTGTGCGGCTCTTACAGACACAAACCAATGGACTCTCTTCCCATGCATCAGCCAAGCCCACAACACCAGACCCATCAGTTGCTTACTTAACGACGACCCATTGAACAAAGGATATGAATAGTGTAGTTAGGCCTATATGGTTATAAATATTATTGGAGACCTCTGAAAATTTGCTGTAGGCCTAGGTTATAGGCTATAAATGATGCTTTGACTCCACGTTGTGGAAGGACAATAAGAATCTGAACAGCGGTTTTAGGCTATAGCCTACCTTACTTGCTGAAACAAGATTTGACTTGTTTTAAATTTTATTTCGATGCTAATTAGGCCTTGTGATCTTCGAATTCATCTTCTATTCAAAATTCAAGTCTATGGACTGCTGCTTTTCAACCTTCAATATATAAAACTTTCAATTAAATTAATTTCACATAGGCGTAGGCTATACATCGCTCCTTGCCTGTACATCGCTTAAGTAGAGTCGTATAGACCTTACTTATCGCTGCTGTCGCAATTCTAAATTGCGTGAATTCACGAAAGCTGCTGGGAATACCTCTGGCAGACACGATGCAATCAATCAGCAAACTGTCATTCATGATTGATTGATTGACAACGGACATTCATTCAGTCGGAATTTCAGATTGTGATTAATCTAAACGACGACAATGAACAGCATCAAGCATTCGCAACTTCGCAAGATACTGTTACAACCACTGACAGGAGTCGAGACGGGCCTGTAAGGAGCAAGGGCAATCTGTTGAAAGAGCCAATCTCTATACTATAAATAGAGAACAAACGATATCTCAAGGGTACGACACATTTTACAAAGGAACGGGAAAATCTCTGTGTGGGGACAAGATGCGTTTGATGGTCAAGATACGGACACGATGGAAGACTTCTCTCGAGGAAACGAGGTATCATCGAGACAGATATACCTTGGCCTACACCAGAGAAAACAAGAAACAAAAGAATGCGCAGAAATGTTCCCGGAGTCCTTCTCCCTCTGTAGTTCTTTATGTGACAGACTCTGATCCACCACCGCCGCCACCGCTGCCACCACCACCGCCGCCGCCGCCACCGCCACCACCACCGCCGCCACCACCACCGCCGCCGCCACCGCCGCCACCACCGCCACCACCGCCGCCACCACCGCCACCACCGCCGCCACCACCGCCACCGTCAGCCATTTGCAGTCGAGGGCTGAGTGATTGACTCAGTCGGCCGCCGCTAGATGTCGCCGGACGACGACGACCCTCTGGCGACATGTCTTGACGAACGAATATCGCCGATTATCGCTTGCGACCGATAGACTTTGGCGCGTTTGTTGGTGACATCTAGCGGCAGTTTGCGGACGGCGGAAGGATATCGGTGGAAAACAGACTGTGCTGAGGAATACAGCGTGACGCACGTTGAGATGAGCTGGCTGTTCCTATGCGACATGTCGCAATACTCAGTGTGTACATGTTGGAATTAGCAATAGAGTAAATTAGAGTGCAATAGCAAAACATGTTAGAAGAAAACATTTGGAATAAATTAGAATACACTGCAATACAAGACAACGCAAGATATACATGTATATACAGAACAATCCAACACGGCGACGCAGAATAAGGCAGATGCGAAGTGTTTCTTGAACTCTAGCTTGAATGTAGGCTCATCCCATGCAGCCTGAATAGCGGGAAATTCGGTCGGCTCATTGTTCGAACACAGGAAAGGTAATTACATTGTATAATATTTTTTAAATCATCGAATTAGTCACTATTGTTGATCTATAAAGGTTGGCTGTATCTCGATCTCTGCTTTCCAACCAACCATCGCTTCCTTCTTTTTCTGTCATGTTTTCTTTACTCTCTTTTCTTCCTTCCGTAGGCCTGCATATATCTGCTTGTCTGCGTGTTCCTCTGCTTATTTCGTGCTTTCTATTCTTCTTGGTATCTTTCGTTTCTTCATAAAATCCATATTTCTTTTCTTCTTTCGTTTCTTCTTATTTCATTTCCTTTGCTATTTTCTTCCATAGTTCATTCCTTTCTAATGCTATCCAGCGTAATACGACACCGTAAGGCTGTCAAGGTCGCTAAAGCTTGACCTCAGGGCTAAGGTTATCTGACACAGATTCTAAAGACGGGCCTGATCTGGACCTAATAGTTATTGTTAATTGTTAAATTGTTAATGACATCACTTGGCCCTGGACGTCGACTTCCTTTACTTCCAAAGTTCCCATGATAATATTACATATACAGTAGTTGGTCTATCTGATATATATATATGTAATATATATATATATACTGTATTAATATATAAGATATGGCTTGGGCTCCTATGGTGAAAGCTAGGCGTTGAATTTAAAAAAAGAATTATGTTGGCTGTTTTTCCGCTTCTTTTCAGATATAACAGTTCATCGTTGTTGAGCCATGAATCTGAGACATCTAAAGCTCTGGAAACGAGATCCCAAGCCGGAGTCGGTCCTTAAAAGTCCCAGTTCGGACTCTGGTTATTCAGACGTTCCATCGCACCTATCCAACAGGAACAACGCGAAGTCAAGGGTCGCCTCAGCTGTCGCAGAGCGCATGCGCAGGGTAGAATCGTCCGCCAGCCACGAGAGGGCGCCAAAGTGTTCCCTTGATGCCAGCGGATGCTACGCGCCATGGCGTAATATAGGAGGACACTTTGGAAACAACCAGGCAGTCACTGTGGAGAAATTTCTGAAGTTTGTAAAGGATAGAGATATCAACTCCATTCAGAATGCTATCCGAGAAAATGAATATGACCTCGAAAGCAAGGATAATGTTAGTACTGTAAACTTAGTTTTAAACAAACAACAGTGATATAATAACAGTAATAATAACAGCAGCAGCAGCAGCAGCAGCAGCAGCAGCAACAACAACAACCACAATAACAACAATAATAACAACAACAGCAGCAACAATAACAACAACAACAACAACAACAACAACAATAATAATAATAATAATAATAATAATAATAATAATAATAATAATAATAATAATAATAATAATAATAATAATAATAATAATAATAATAATAATAATAATAATATGAATAATATGAATAATATGAATAATATGAATAATATGAATAATATGAGAGAGACTTTGCACTTATTTCAACGTTTGTCTATCTGCACCCAGAGATTTAATGCCATAGCCTTCAGGGGCACATTTGCACAACACACCAGGGTAGAGGGCGACTGATTTGACTAATTTGCATCTAACTTAGTTTTAGTTATGGAAAACAATTAGCACATTGTGCCTGTGTCTGTCAGGCGTTTGCACATTTGCACATTTGTTTGCACATTTTAAAACGGAAATAAATGATGGTTTAATAATAATAATAATAATAATAATAATAATAATAATAATAATAATAATAATAATAATAATAATAATAATAATAATAATAATAATAATAATAATAATAATAATAATAATAATAATAATTACAATACCTCGGGTATTCAGGCATTCATAATCTCGGGCGATTTAAAAATATAAAAAAAATTATAATAATACCTTGGCCTTCATGGGCACATATTTTGTGGTCTTCAGTGCTGATGAGGCTCGGTAGTTCCAGAATGTTAATCTTAGGATAGCTTTTAACAACCTGAGGTATCATAAATACCTCGGGCAAAAAATATTAAAAAATATAAAATAATAATAATATTAATGAAGGGTTCATACATGTAGGTCCTTCCTTCACAGGAAGTCGTATATGGATCGCCTTCCCTCGTCTACTTTCCCGCAACAGCAATGTCTGTTGTTTCCAGCCATTTCTGCCACGACTAAAAATTTGTCAAGCTCCAGACCGTAAGCGTAAACCGCTTGAACTGAGAGATGAAACGGAGGATTCAGGCATTTATGCGTCGCTGATGATATTGGGGTGGGGGTGGGTGGGTGTGGGGTGGGAGAGGTGGGGGTTGGCTGGAGAGGCGACATCTGTTGGCTGCTTAGATAAACGCCACCAGCGGAAACGATGGATTGTGCCTTTTATACGCGTTTGATTATATGATTATCTGCTGCGAAGATCAGAGACGGCGAGGACTTCGTGGTTTATACCTCGACCGGAAATCCATTTATAGTGTCTACACTGTATATTGAATGGAAGCCATTTAAGATTAGTTGGTCAACTTTACTTAATGTAATATGCGTAGGATATCGTGGGAGATAATGGCTGTAATGTATGATAACAATATAGACACTGGCACACTGCAAGACCATCAAACTGTAGCGTCTAGACTACGTCTACGGTCGTGTGTCCGTGAACAAGGCGGACATTTAGAACAACAGCAGCTGTAGCTGAACTTCGTTTCCTTTCATGTTTTGCATGTTGGAAATCTCCACTTTTCGGCGCTGCATCTCAAACACTCCTAAAGACGACAAACTCACGAACATTTCTGATCGGCGTTAGGACTTGGTGGTAATATGGCTACTCTTGTTGATGATATTAAAATTTCAGGAAAATGCTAAGAGTTTTGACCGAAGATGACACGTTTTGTCGGTGGGGTTGGGCTACTTTCAGCGGGTCACAGTGTATAGTTGCTCGTGAATTTGTAAAATTTTATCAAAACGACAGCAATTTGCATCCGTGAGTTACTGCAGTCTCCATAATTTTATGGTTTTTACCTATAATTAGCATAGTAATAGCACACCGGCACGGAGCTGCAATTTATTAGGTTTACGATTTAGGATTTTTTACTTAAGACATTGTCTGCATCGTCTTATTCAAGCAGTTTGACATAGCGGTATAAGTTAACGCTTTTGTACATTAAAAAATATATTCGATTAGAATTGGCTAACAATTGCAAACAATTAGATTATTAGAATTAGAAGCAGGATCATCAGGCGACAGCTGATCGATTACAATTAGAATTAGCTGTGTATGTAATCGACTACAATTAGAACTGGTTGTTTATGTAATCGATTAGATAATCATCGGTATCTAGTCGATTAGTTACACATCTCTGGTGTCGATATGATTGCGTAGGGCCTACTGTCCAAGCGTGACGCTTTTGGTAAAAGCATGTTCGATAAATACTCTTCGTATATACCAGGGATGCAATGCTATACATCGATACATGCATATCGATTTACCGATTTACAATTCCCAGGCTTCTAAGCAGATGAAATGGACCATTCCGAAGTCCTGCCAGAAATTGCTGGACATCAGTTACGTCAGTAAACCGTGATATCCGAAGGATGCTCAACGCTAAGGATCGAGACTCCATGCGCGAGCAGCAATCCTAAAAAACGAAGAGCCTAAACTTATACGAGGTTCAATTTGTCAAAGGAAGCAGCGGTCAGAAAATGTTGTGAGACAGACCTAATCTCCTGCTGTATATTGGCTGTATATATAGGCTATGCATGCCTGTGTCAGACTGTGTGCCTCTGCATAGCTGTCGATCTATTCACGTAACTCTCCGTGTGTCTTTCTATAAGTAAATCTTTCTGTTCTGTTGTGTGTAGGCTAAGTGATGTCCTTCTATTGTGTCTGAAGTCTAAGCTTATATCTCCGTCCGCCTGTCTTTCTCTATGCATTCTCCATAGCCTCCAGTGTTCTTCCGTCTGTTTGTTTGTATAAGCTTACATGTACCTATAAATAACCTGTTTGTCTTTGCGGTCATATACATTGGTTTACCTCACTCGACTGATCTTAAAGCGATTGTCATTGTCGACACAGGAAGTACTGCTCCAGAGGACTTCCGGTAATTAGTCACGAGACGCTATTTAATTATTTCAACAGAAAGAAAAACTAATTACGTCTTAACCTTCACCAACGACCAATTTAATCATTCTTTTTCCAATAACCAAAGACTGCATGGTGTATACCGCCATTCAATCTGAATTATGTTGTCTGTGACCACATTAATGATCCAAAATCTGGCAACTATACTTCTTCTAAGTGTTTCGGTTGACTATACGGTGCCATGGCAGAAAAGGGTTCAGACGTGGATTACAACGACGACAATGATTGGCTTGGATGAGACTGAACGATAATAGTTCGCAACGAGACTGGAATGGGATGTGACTATAGCCTACATGGGATGGCTACTATAGACGAGACAGGAGTGGCAGGGTGATGGAAAGGAAAGGCCTGAACGGGTTGGGGTTGGGGAAGCAGCAGTGGAAGAGGAGAGAGATCGTAAAAAGGATTAGAAATATGAAGTCTGGAAGAAAGGGATAGAAGTATACGAGAGACGAGGTGAATTGGACTGGGCTGAAAGTGAGCCGGGTCTATCCTCGTCTGCGACCCGGCATTCATTTTCGCGACCGACTTCTGCTGGGTCACAACCAGGTCGCGTGTTTAACCCTTCAATTCCGAGATGGTAGTAAATGGTATGGGAAATCCTATACCCTCCGGCATTAAAGGGTTAACAATTATTACGCTATCTATGCATTTATCACATTTTCGTTTATTACTAGATAAACTCGATACCAACATTTGGTCAAATAGAGCGATTCATATATTTATCTGTGCAATACTTATACTCGCACGCTACGGGATAATGTAATTTATATAAACTTACATTTTAAAAAATACGGTCTAGGCTAATATAATTAGTTTGCCTATACTAGGAAGCTCGTAATTGTGTAGGCCTACGTCAGGTTTCGGTTCAAATCTCGAGCTACCATATATCTAATAATCCGAGTGTGCCAAGTTTGTTGAAGCGAATTCGGACTAAATGCTCATCATAGTACCGGGTATACAATGAGCACAAAATCAAATAACAAGTTAAAAATATTTAACACGAAATTTGTTGATAGACACGAAAGCCATAACATAGCTTCATGCAAAGTGTCCACACTGTCTTAAGTATTCGCGCCATAAATAATTAATTTAGCGCAAAAAGATCAACGTGCCCCTACGATCAAGGTGCCCCGCTCTCCCCTATGCTCTATTATAGGCTTATATACTGTATGCATCAAGTTACTTACCTTATTTAATCAAATATTACCTTACCCTATACCTAAGTTGCCTTGCACTTGCCATACATTTATTGTCTAATCTAATCTGAATAAAATTTCAGATGGGTCGAACAGCTCTTCATCATTCTCTTCTCAACGGATTGGCCGATAATAACTTCTCCATCCTACGTCAACTGTTGTCCTACGGAGCAGATCCCAACGCAAAGGACTCGGTGAGTGGATGCATATTTAGCTTTAAGAACTGTTGTTTATAGTCTTATGACGAATCGTCAAAGGCAGTGGCGGCGTCACCATATAGGTCGAGGTAGGTCATTTGACCTGTATCTATTTTATTCTTGACCTGTCTTATGACCTGTCAAAAATGCTTTAGACTTTTTAATAGCTTCTTTGCATTTTCATTTCTTCGACGGCTCAATAGCTCTACTGACCTTGACACGACCTGTTGATGGTGTATAGCTGCAAAGCACCGACATGGATTGTTCAAAGTGAATGCAAAGTTCTCCAGAGGGTCAATTTTCATCCTACAACTTACTTTGAAAAGCCATCTTGATTTACTTTACAACTTACTTTGCAATCTACTTCGCTAAATTTGCCTTTGCTCTGTAATCTAATTGCTGCGTGGCATTGCTGATATAATGTTTCAGAGCACTTGTTAATATGGCGCCATTTGATGCATGGTCCCATTTCTCTGTCGAGTGTATACTTGGTAATTTGCTCTTTAGCATGCATTCGCTGGGTTATGTCTACACCGGAAGGAGCGTGTCGGCCTTTCTTCGGACCGGAAGTGAACCGACCGACGCCGGAAGTTGCCGAATGACAGAGCTGGCGTTATCCATGGTTGGCAACGGGAGAGGAAAGAGAGGGGTACACGGTACACCATGGGAGCGGGGAAGGGACACCATGGGAGCGGGGAAGGGGCACCCTGGGAGCGACACGCGAGGAATTTATGGGTCAACATATTGGACAATGCATGCAAGAGAAAACGATCACAGCGTTTATGTGATTTTATATTGAAATGAAGTCCGTATATCTAGATCCTTGTTCCTCTCTGTCTATCAGCGCATATGTATGTGTACATCTGTCTGTCTCTGCTTATGTTCGCATGCACGTCCGTCTATTTTGAGACATCTGCAGGTATGCACACATTCGTATGTTTGTATGTATTTATGCACATGTATGTATAAATTTATCTGGACCTATGCATGTATTAAAGTTTAATTGTGATTCATTGCAAGAAATGTTCGTAGGGCCGTAGGCCTTTGTGTAGGCCTACATAAATGTCAATCCCAGAAGAGTTCGAGGATATGTTATACGCAACAAGGTTATAAGCTTATGTTTTATCTTTGAATGATGTCTGTGTCGTTACTGCAGACGTTGGGTCGCGAGACTGTGCTGCACGTCGCAATACGACTTGGTCATCTTGAGGCAATCAAGACGATTCTAGAAAGTCCAGCATTCGACTTTATCGCTTGCAGCTCAATGCACAAACAAAAGGTATACTATAATACATGTCGTTCTTTATATGCAATATGTTTTGGTGTCCATGCTAGCTGCTTCTCTGTCTCAGTTCATCTGGTTCTACACTATGTCTCAGAATAGATTACATATACATGTATGCATGGATGTAATTATATAATTAGGACGATATATGTATCTGTGTGCTTTGTCCGTCTGTCTTTCTGTCTCTGTCTTTCTGTCTCTTTCTCTTTCTTTCTCACTCTGTCTGTCTGTCTCTGTCTGTCTGTCTGTATGTCTGTTTCTCTGTCGCTCTGCTCATCTGTCTCTCTGTCTCTGTCTCTGTCTCCGTCTCTGTGTGTCTCTGTGTGTCTCTGTGTGTCTCTGTCTCTCTATGTGTCTCTTTCTGTCTCTCTCTCTGTCTCTCTCTGTCTCTCTGTCTCTGTCTGCCAGCATGTCTTTCTGTCTGCCTGTATGTCTATTTGTCTGTCTGTCTGTTTCTCTCTCTTTCTTGCTCTCTCTCTCTCTCTCTGTGTCTTTCTGTCTCTCTCTCCCTATGTGTTGCTGTTCTGCATTGCTACGTCGTATTCATGTATTGGTGCATGTAGGCTATGTATCCGCGACTCCACTAAATCCCACTTGTTACACGTTTATGTATTTATAATTTAATATCACATTAATTTGGGCAGATAGAATTATAGGTGCGTAGCCTTTTATATCCAAGGAATGTGCAAATGTGTCTGCGCATGTGTATGTGTCTCTAGACATTTAACCTAGCGTCTTTTAAGTACCTATGACAAATCATTGTGCTGTATACGTCATAGCCAGCTGATCCAAATAACATTAAATAGGCCTATTACTAAATGAAAATAGGATTGCTTTTTAAAGTAAGCCTATTTGAACGGACGATGTAAAGACAGCGGAATGAAGTCTCTGCAGTTGATGTCTGATAACAAAGAATCAATGGATGACTTTTAAGCAATTGCATTAGTCATCTGTACGCAGTGACCGCTATAATATATATATATATATATAATTTTATATATATATAGAGTCTATGTATATATATTATGTATACAGGAAGCATTGAATAAGTAGGTTATAGTCGTCCGTTAGTCGCTTTGTCTCTGCCTATGTATTTGTGAATTTGTCCAGACCTCTGTCTATCCACTTGTTTCTCTGCCTTCTTAGTACGTGTGTTTATCCGTATGTCCATTGATCTGTCTGCGTATACCTGCTTGTTTGTCCCTTTGTCCGTTTTGTGTCTCTTTAGCGGTCTGCATCTGTGTGTATACACTCCTCTTACCGTCTGTCTGCATATCCTTCCGCTAGTTTGCATCGGTCGGTCGGTCGGTCTGTCCATCCGTATACGTCTGCCTATCTGTCTGTCTGTCTGTCTGACTGTCTGTCTGTCTCTCTTTCTCTGTCTCTCTCTTCCTCTGTCTGTCTCTCTTCTTCTGTCTGTCTGTCTGTCTGTCTGACTGTCTGTCTGTCTCTCTTTCTCTGTCTTTCTCTTCCTCTGTCTGTCTCTCTTCCTCTGTCTGTCTGTCTGTCTGTCTCTCTCTCGCTTCCAATTGCCTTAATACCGTTGTTTCATCACCGTCACGTTCATCGGCAGCATCGACAAGATGTCGTCTGCCGAGTAGTACTCGTGTCCGTCGCTAGGTGTGCTCCCTCCCTCCATACCTCCCTCCCTCCACCCCTCTCTCCCGTCGACCCTTTATTGCTGTCCATCGCTCGATTAATTTCTCGACCGGTTAGGTTCACCAACTTTGACCTTGGACAGCAATCCGCTGATCTCTCCAAGTCTCCGTCGCAGAGGGGTTGGATGGGAATGTTTTTGAGCGGAAGGTCTGATCCAGTTGGCTTGAAAGGTAATTGGATGCGATGGATTTACTAACCGTGCGAGGACAGACAGAGACAGACAGACAGACGGACAGAGAGACAGACCGAGAGACAGATAGACAAACAGACAGACAGAGAGACAGAGAGACAGACAGACGGACAGACAGACAAACAGACGGACAGACGGACCAACGGAAAGACGGACAGACGGACAGACAGACGGACAGACGGACAGATAGACCGACAGACAGAAAGAGATAGAGACAAACAGATAGACAGACAGACAGTCATACAGACAGACAGACAAGCGCGCATTGACACAGTGCACAGACAAATATATAGGCAATCAGGCAGGTAGGTATACTGCCGCATACATACATAAAGACTTAGGCCTAAAGATAGAAGTAGGTCTAGTGATCGATATGCAAAACAGAGAAAAGCAAACACAAAGGGAAATGCGTCACGAAGAGATGGAGACTGATGTAATGTGATGTAATGTGAGGTAATGTGAGGTAATAATGTGAGGTAATGTGAGGTAATGTGAGGTAATAATGTGAGGTAATGTGAGGTAATGTGAGGTATAATGTGAGGTAATAATGTGAGGTAATGTGAGGTAATGTGAGGTAATGTGAGGTATATAGAGCTATAGAATCAAAGTGATGCTTCATAATAATTATGAAGGCCTATATATATATATATATATAATTATATTTATATAATTGTATAATGTATATAATCATACAAACAGAAATATGACTACAGAGGTATACACGCACAGAGGCATAGACTCAGCAACATATATATATATAGGCAGAGACAGAGATAGAGCGACTGACGTTAAGGCATATGCAGAAGTATGGTGACAGAGACATGAATATAATATCATGCATGGGGGCTATAGTGTATAGGCCTACTATAAAATTATACAATATGCACCAGCGTATTATTATATAGGTCTACTCCGTAATTACTGTCAGGCAATGTCAACACAACGTAAGAAAAAGGAACGGGACTAACGCAAACTAAAAGAAGGTCACACAGACAGACACGAGGGTGACTTAAACAAACCGGGAATAGTGCTATCGACCGTTTGTCCCATTCCGGATATTCCCGTCTCCCAGTGGAATCCAAGACAGCGATCGCTTTGAGCGAGGACGAGCTGCTTAAGGAAGGCAGGAAGAGATGGTGTCGCTTTCCCCAGTTAGATCGATAACCTCTTACACCCTTCTATCCAAACCAACTCTCTCCTTCTCCTTGTCTCTCTCCTTCTCCTTGTCTCTCTCCTTCCGCCTATCTACAGCTCTCTATCTGTCTTGTGCTCTCTCCTGTTCTTGTTATGTCTTTCCACTCTTGTCCCTATATAGGGTCTCAATTTCTCGCGTTCTAACCAAAAAGATCTGTTCTTTTCAGTCCTTTTCGTTTTCTAGTAGCCCTTTTCTTTTTTTCACACTGTATACACGTACATGTACATTAGGGTGGAGTGAAAAATTTTTTCCCTGAATTTCAAGTAGCTAGATATGTCAAAAGGTGCCAATAGATCAATAAAACACTGTGTAAAAATTACAAAATTTTTGATTAATGTTTTGATCGCCCACCGCAACTTTTTATTTTGCAATAGGCCTACTAAGTGACATCAGCAGAATGATATATAGGAAGATTAGTGTCTACACTCTACACAGAGTCTACACTCTACAGTCTACACACTGTATATATTGTACAGGGTGGGCCATAAATGATCCCCATTCTATGGTTTCCCCCATAATTTTATCGTGGCCAAAAGTAACCCAAGCTCTAACCCTAACAGAAAACAATAGCTCTAACCCTAACAGAAACCCTAACCCTAGCTGTAACCCTAAGAGAAACCTTATCTCTAGCTCTAACCCTAACAGAAACCCTAACCCTAGCTCTAACCCTAACAGAAACCCTATGTCTAAACCTAACAGAAACCCTAACCCTAACCCTAGCTCTAACCCTAAAAGAAACTCTAACCCTAGCGCTAACCCTATAACAGAAACCCTAGGTCTAACCCTAACAGAAACCCTAACCCTAGCTCTAACCCTAGGAGAAACTCTAACCCTAGCTCTAACCCTATAACAGAAACCCTAGGTCTAACCCTAACAGAAACCCCAACCCTAGCTCTAACCTTAGCAGAAACCCTAAATTTTGCTCTAACCCTAACATGGAAAGCGGGTTTTTGTTAGGGTTAGAGCTAGGGTTAGGGTTTCTGTTAAGGTTAGAGCTAGGGTTAAGGTTTCTGCCAGGTTTAGGGCTAGGTTTAGAGTTTCTGTTAGAGTTAGAGCGAGGATTAGGGTTTCTTTTAGGGTTAGAGCTAGGGTTAGGGTTTCTGTCAGGGTTAGAGCTAGGTTTAGAGTTTCTGTTAGGGTTAGAGCTAGAATTAGGGTTTCTTTTAGGGTTAGACCTAGGGTTAGGGATTCTGTTAGGATTAGAGCTAGGGTTAGGGTTTCTATTAGGGTTAGAGCTAGAGTTAGGGTTTCTGTTAGGGCTAGAGCTCGGGTTAAGGTTTTTGTTAGGGTTAGAGCTAGGGTTAGGGTTTCTGTTAAGGTTAGAGCTAGGGTTAAGGTTTCTGCCAGGTTTAGGGCTAGGTTTAGAGTTTCTGTTAGAGTTAGAGCGAGGATTAGGGTTTCTTTTAGGGTTAGAGCTAGGGTTAGGGATTCTGTTAGGAATAGAGCTAGGGTTAGGGTTTCTATTAGGGTTAGAGCTAGGGTTAGGGTTAGAGCTAGGGTTAAGGTTTCTGTTAGGGTTAGAGCTAGGGTTAAGGTTCCTGTTAGGGTTAGGGCTAGGGTTAGGGTTTCTCTTAGAGTTAGAGCTATGGTTTGGGTTTTTGTTATGGCTATAGCTAGGGTTAGGTTTTCTGTTAGGGTTACAGCTAGAGATAGGGTTTCTGTTATGGTTACAGCTAGGGTTAGGGTTTCTGTTACGGTTAGAGCTATTGTTTTGGTTTCTGTTAGGGTTAGAGCTAGGGTTAGGGTTTCTGTCAGGGTTAGAGCTAGGTTTAGAGTTTCTGTTAGGGTTAGAGCTAGGATTAGGGTTTCTTTTAGGGTTAGACCTAGGGTTAAGGATTCTGTTAGGATTAGAGCTAGGGTTAGGGTTTCTATTAGGGTTAGAGCTAGAGTTAGGGTTTCTGTTAGGACTAGAGCTCGAGTTAAGGTTTCTGTTAGGGTTAGAGCTAGGGTTAGGGTTCCTGTTAGGGTTAGAGCTAGGGTTATGGTTTCTCTTAGAGTGGGTTTTTTTTATGGTTACAGCTATAGGGTTCGGGTTTCTCTTAGGGTTACAGCTAGAGATAGGGCTTCTGTTATGGTTACAGCTAGGGTTAGAGTTTCTCTTAGGGTTAGAGCTATTGTTTTGGTTTCTGTTAGGGTTAGAGCTTGGGTTACTTTTGGCCACGATAAAATTATGGGGGAAAAACCATAGGATGGGGATCATTTATGTCCCACCCTGTGCAATATATACAGTGTGTAGACTGCAGAGTGTAGACTCTGTGTAGGCCTATAGTGTAGACACTAATCTTCCTATATCGTTCTGCTGCTGTCGATTAGTAGGCCTATTGCAAAATAAAAAGTTGCGGCGGGCGATCAAAACATTTATCAAAAATTTTGTAATTTTTACACAGTGTTCTATTGATCTATTGGCACCTTTTGACATATCTAGCTACTTGAAATTCAAAAAAAAAATTTTTTTGCCGTTTTCACTCCACCTTAATGTACATCTCGCTGTCTCACTCTCTGTCTCAATCTGTTTCTACCTATTTCTTGTGTTTTATCTCTCCATTTCTGTGTGCGTCCTTGTAATCTCTCTTGCCTCGCTTTTCTCTTGTTCACTCTTTCTATCAGTGGCGGCGCCAGGAATTCAGGTTTGGGGGGGCTGAAGCCCCAAGGCCGAAAAAAATGTTTTTTTACCAAGCGCCGAAGGCGCGAAGCTTCGAGTGCGGAAGGCACGAAGCCCATAGCGACTAGGGGGTCTGGGGGAGCGTCGTAAGCTCTCTCAGCGGGGTCTGGGGCTCCGCCCCAGCCGCCAACGCATTTTTTAGGTTTGTTGACCTCAACTGGAGCCTTTTTAGGCTCTTTTTTGCCAGCTATTTATGAACGATAAAATCATGAAACCTTCAACAAGAACTCGTTTTGAAGTGTCGCCGACTACCAGTATAAGAATGCACTGGTTTTTAAAGAAATTTGTTGAACTGCACAACTTCCTCCAGCCACCAAGGCCGTAGCCAGGATTTGATTTCTGTAGTATTTCTTCGGCGGAGAATTTCTGACGACTTTTTAGTCGTCAAGATGTCTGAATACACCCTTTTTAAGTCGTAAAAATGTCTGAAGACACCTTTAATTAAGAGTCAAAATTTCTGAAGAAAATTTTTTTATTTGTCAAAATTTTTGATGGCACCTTACTTTAGTTTTCAAAATTTTTGAAGACATTTCTTTAGCTGTCAAAATTTCCGAAGACACCTTTTTTAGTCGTCAAAATTTGTTTAAAACACCTTTTCTGGCGTCTAAGTCATTATTTTGATTCCAATGTTATCAACGATTTTCGGGTGTCTAAAGATTTCATTTTGACTCCAGTTTTACCAATGAGTTTCGGGTGTCTAAAGACATAATTTTGATTATACTCTTAACAACGATTTTCGGGTGTCTAAGGATATCATTTAGATTTCAGTGTTACCAACGATTTTCGGGTGTATGGGGACATCGCTTTGATTTCAGTGTTACCAACGATTTTCGGGTGTCTAAAGGCATCATTTTGAAAATAATTGTTATCAACGATTTTCGAGTGTCTAAAAACATCATCTTGATTACAGTGTTATCAACGATTTTCGGGTGTTTAAGGAAATCCTTTTGATTCCAGTGTTGCAAACGATTGTCGGGTGTCTAAGGACTTTAATTTGATTTTAGTGTTATTAACGATTTTTGAGTGTCTAAGAAGATAATTTTAATTCCAGTGTTATCAACGATTTTCAGGTGTCTAAGGATTTTCGGGTGTCTAAGGAAATCATTTAGATTCCAGTGTTACCAACGATTTTCGGGTGTATGGGGACATCGCTTTGAAGATAGTTTTTATCAAAGATTTTCGAGAGCCTAAAAACATCACATTTATCATAGTGTTATCAACGATTTTTGGGTGTCTAAAAACAACATTTTGATTCCAGTGTTATCAACATTTTTTGGGTGTTTTAGGATATCATTTTGACTCCAGTGCTACCAACGATTTTCAGGTGTCTAAGGGCTTTATTTTGATTCTAGTGTTATCAACGATTTTCGGGTGTTTACGGATATCATTTTGATTCCAGTGTTGCAAACGATTGTCGGGTGTCTAAGAACATCATTTTGTTTCTAGTGTTATCAACGATTTTCGGGTGTCTAAGGATATTATTTTGATTTAGTGTTACCAACGATTTTCTGGTGTTTTAGGTCATAATTTTGATTCTAGTGTTATCAACGACCTGCTGTTTTGAAGTCGACTTGACTGTTATTTTAGTGGAGATCCGCGGAACATTGATTTAGCCCCTTCCCACCCCCCCCTCCCCCGAGCTGAGACCAAACTCCGCCCATGAGTCTGCAAATAAAGCGAATCACAACTACTGTATGCTAAAGTAGGCCAGAGCTGAAAGTGAGCCGGGTCTGTCAGGGTCTGCGACACGGCATTTATTTTCGTGACCTGCTGGTGCCGGGTATCAGCCGGGAAGCAAGTCTTAACAATTTGTAGGCAAACAACTAAAAAAACAGGTCGTCAAACAAAATAAATCGGTAAAAATGGTATGATTTTAAAATTTTATGGGCAAATGACTAAAAAAGTCGTCAGATACCAAAAATGGGAGAAATTTTTACAATTCTGGGCGAATGACCAAAACAAGATTTCTGAAAATTTTCGGCTCAAAGGCTTCGGCTCGTCCGTCAAAGTCAGACCAGGCAACTTTCCAAACCACTTTTCAGCCCTGGGCTAAGCCTACCTGCAGAATTCAGGTTTTCTAGAATATCAAAGCCTATGATATACAGTTAGGCCTCCTTACCATTTTGGCAGGAAATCAACTTCGCAAATGTTATGCTTCAGAACCATTCTCAGAGAATCGCTTGCTGCCTTGGGCCCCGCACACCCTAGAGCCGGGTTTGACCACAAACTTGGGGACCGTCCCTAAGCCCCCAAAGTCTCACCATGAGTGCTGCTGCTAATAGAAAACCCCATTTCGCATGTGATTGTATAAGACTACTGTACAGGTGTAGCCCCTCAGCAGGCCGGCGGGCTACATAATATATTATGGTATACATAACCTCATGATGGGTCGGGGGGCGGATATTTGGAAAAAATATTATACATGTAGGCTATGCGTGGATTCTATTGGGATAAACCCTCTACAAAGTTGTTTTCATTGCCGTTGGTCAATGTCTAGCTTTCTTTTTCGAAGTTTGCAGTTGTAGAGATTTTCCTCGTTTTGTTTTGGGGGGGCTGAGCCGCCGATAGGGGGGGGCTTAGCCCCCCTAGCCCCCCCTGGCGCCGCCACTGCTTTCTATGTCTCGGTTGTTTGCTTTTTCTTCTTCTGCTACTTATGCTCCTGTCTTTTAGTGTGCAGGTCGGTTCTCATCTTCTCTCTTTACATGTATGACACATTCTCTTTCTTTACCTCTCCCTTTTTCTGTCTCTTGACTTTCCTTTATCTCTGTCTATCTTTATTTGTATCTTAATACTTTAACTCCATTTTTTCTTATCTTTATATACTCACATCATGTATATCTCTGTCTATTTGTCTACCTCTGTCTCTTCTTCTTATCCCTCTGCATGGCTCATTCTATCTCCATTGTCTTTCCTTTGTTTATATGTTTATTTCAATCTTTATGTTCTTGATGTGTGACTTTCTGTTTGTCGCTTATGTATATATGTTTAGTCGCCACAGTAAAAAATCAACGGATCGTCTTGATAAACATTTCAATGCGATGATCAAGTTGCCATATTTTTCTGCAATTATTAGTTCCTTAACCGCTGCTTGATGGGTAATAGCCTACATGTATTAGGCCTATACGTTAGGCGTTGTGCGTGGTTCTATAGGAAGTTTGATTAATCTATTGCGGAGCTTTATTGCTGTCCCATCGACTGAACTGATTCGTAGAGTTTAGACATTTAGGTTTGGTAACAAAATTTGGTTTCAGTATAATTCTCAATTTCTCATGCAGTTAGTTCCCTCACTTCGGGGTTGGGGAGGGGGGATATGTTGCAGACGATGCATGGGAACAAAGCCAAGTAGACCTATTATATGAGTCGCTACAAATTGTAGGGCCTACGCTAATGTGCATTTTTGTGTTAAAGACAACCCATTACAGTAGCTGTATTTACTAGCCAAAAACTTTTATAATATTCTACGCTCCTATTATAGATAACCTGCAGCACTATCCAATAAGTTGGACATTATCGAAATGTCACCCTTATAAAGGAGACCTATATATAATCATGATTATGCATACATGCAGCTATATATGTAATATATTACTATATATAATATATATAGTAATATAATATATATATAAAAGAATTCGCTTGAGCCGGTCCCACGGGGGGTTGGTTGATCGGTATAGGGTGCAGATACTACCGGCTGTAAATATACGACAAAAATCGATTTCATGATTGGCTTCTACATCATGTACACATTGTACAGTTGTACAGTTGTACAGTTGTACATGTATTGTATACATAGACGAGCGATCAACAGCAATGCATGGACAGGAGGCCAGAGAGCAATACAAGAACGAAAGAAGGCATTTATGCATTAGCAGACATTGTCTGTGTATTTTCATGCATTATACGTGTATGATTCTCTTCTCTGGAACGGGACGGCTCTCTCTCTCTCTCTCTCTCTCTCTCTCTCTCTCTGTCTATCTGTCTCTGTCTCTGTATATCTGTTTGTCTGTGTCTCTGTCTCTGTGTCTCTGTGCCTATGTATCTGTATCTGTCTCTGCCTGTCTCTGTCCGTCTCTGTCTGTCTGTCTGTCTGTCTCTTTATATGACTCATTCACTTCCCCATAGTGCTTTGTCCGAGTCCAGCATAAATTATATATGTATACGCATATAATAATGTACCGTATGTTTCGTAGGCCTACATCTATTACATACATGCATACTATGCATAACCTATCTTCTAATCCCTTGTGAATCAATGCGCATTATATTATATTCTATCCCTGATCTTCTTCTCATGTCTATTTCAAATGACTCTCCTTTCTCTTTTTCTCTGTCTCTCATTTTATCTCTTCCTTTCTTTACTCATCTTTCTCTGTATGCCTCTAATGCTTTTCCTCAACGCAACTCTCTTCATTCTTCTCTCTATCTGCTAAGTTCTGCTTGTTTGTTTTTCAGTCTGTTTGTCTCTGTCTGTTTCTCTGTCTGTCTGTCTGTCTGTCCGTCCGTCCGTCTGTATGTCCGTCTGTCTGTCTGTCCATCTGTCTATCTGTTTGTCCGTCCGTCTGTCTGTCCATCTGTCTGTCTGTCTGCCTGTCTGTCTATCTGTCTGCCTGTCTGCCTGTCTGTCTGTCTGTCTATCCGTCTGGCTATCTGTCTGTCTGTCTGTCTCACTTCGTCTCTTCTCATTCGCTGTCGCACTATAGACGTCGATGTTGTTGTCAGTCAGCAAATGTCGAGAAACGTCGATGCGGCTTCTACGATTACACTGGCGCACAATGAATGGACGACGATCATCGTCTCATGAGAAGGAAAGTGTCCTGCCACAGCGGCGGCGGCGGCGGCCCACAGATATCGGGTTCGAATCCAAGGTGGATTAGAGTTCCCATCCCATCTCCCCGTCAGTGTATGATGTGTATCTGTGCCTGAGTTTGTCTGCTTGTATCTGTGTTTGTTTATGCAATGATGAATCGTTTGGCTTTCGCAATGCACATAATATTATATAGTCTATAATTTTATATATATATGAAATTATATATATATATTTATATATATATTTATATCAGAACTACATCTAGGATCAAACAAACGACCCATCATTTTAAAGAAATTCACAGACTGAAATGATACATGCACGGACTAAAAATAGTTTAAAATTCTGTGTATACATACGAACCGTAAGAAAACCTTCCAATAATAATGATAATAATTAGCCGCACTCATTACACTGATTGTCCATCGAGCAAGGAATTCGTGCAGTTTGAAGTTGTCTTATTATTGACAAAACACTATAGATCTACATTCAAATCAGCAGAGGTATCTGATCAGCTCTTTGCTCACCCCTCATAATTATCATCTAATACCGCATTCGTTCAAGGATACTTTGACTTTTACTGCTCCTCGCAACAAAAAGGTAGGCCTACTTGTCTCCATTGCTTCTTCGATGGTGGCTATAGTCTAGTCTAAGGCCTTGGACTTCACTGCTGTAACTATGTAGGCTACCTTTCGTAAACCCTGTAGTCTAACTCAGAGCTAAACTTTAAACCCATCTATTCCACTTTGCTTAACGCCCGCAAATAATTTCTTCTGCTTTCAATGACCATAATTTTATATCGGATCTATTTCTGAATGGACCGAATTTTTACTACATGTACGTAGAATAGTGCATTGTGATGACCCGGCTTAGAAACTCGTTATAATATGAGATTCGATTATATAGAATTATAGACGAAAGGCAATAATCGTTGGCAGGGTCACAATATATGGCTGGCCGCTCTCAGATATATATACCAGAATAATTATCCTAGAGTAGCGTTCGGTGTAACCAAAAATTTATCTGCTAGGTGGCTGACGGTTTCGCATTAGAGAAAGCTTCGCGTATACCCGGATTACGGAAGCCTCAATGTCTGTAAGCAACAGACATTTGTGTTACCATGCAGAAAACTCGTAGACATCAGCTGCAGCAAGACACTCTTAAAAACGTATAGTTGTTGCGGTCTGTGCTAACATTGTATCTGTGACATTAATTTATTCTTGGTGTGAATAATATTGTGGCTGTAGGCCTATAGGCTACATTGCTAGACAAGTCATGCTGGTAAGGATAATATAGTACCGAGAAATTAATGTTCAGTGGTAATAATTATGTCGTCAATGAGTTATGATTGGCAGTTTTAAACAATGACGTATCCTCGTCGTTTAGCAGGATCGATCTTTGGATAAGAATAATAATCTGAAAAATGTATCTGGTCTAGCCTGCTCTGAGATTATCTAGTCTAATCAAAAGAGAAAAAGAGACAAAGGACTCAAATGCTGTGCAATAAGTCAATTTATTCCAATGAACTTTCTAGCCGCACTTATTGTCAACTCCGCATAGGCCTACTGTATTGAAAAGTGCGCGGCTTTCAGACTGTCTGATGAAAATTAAATGGATCTGCTGCTGCAGAAGGAAAGGCTTCGACAGAGGGCGGTGTTTTACTGTCGGGAGGGAAACGCCCTCTGCGCTGGAGACGCTCTGCGCGTTGTTCTTTGAACCCACAAAAGTGAGTCGACGAAATCGAGTTGTGGGGGATATCGAGTTCATGAATGGAAGTTGACAATACTAACGCGAAATGTAATCGAACTACAGTTAGGCTATTAACTCAACGAAATGCCTTTGCGAAATATAATCTCATTCTAAATGTTCCCTATAGCCTACGTAGCTAATTCCACCACAGTCGTCCGTCTTCTTTACTAGGCTACTAGCAGTGTTATATATGTTATTTTGACCATGGTGTCTCTGTTTCTGATGTGTTAGTCTATGCTACGCTGCATTTGCATCCAATATTTCGCTTATTATCAAGTCAAGTTTAAAAAAATCCACGACCGACATTATCTTCTTTGAATTATTATCGGGATTGTTCGAATTTGAATTTGATTCGAATTTGTTCAAACACACGTAGGCTACATGACATTGTAGAGACATCTTTTACTAAAACAAATCGAACCATCTAGTCCTATAGGCCTAGTTATTTTTCATATTCTATTAACGCACACTATAAAAGTCATAGTTATTACGCTGCTTCTAGGCCTAGATAATTATAACTCTTGGCTCTAATTTATTGTTTTCAATGAATAAAATTGAATTGTTGTTCAATGTTAATCCTCCGACATATTTTGAACTAGTCTACGATGGTAAGCGTTTCATTTCAAAATATCCGGACAAGGGATAAGCTTAGACAGCAGGCAAATCTGACTACGGTAACTCGTATAAACTTACAAAAACAATTGACATAACCGGACCAGCGTCAACTTTTCTGTAGTTTGTGAATGCATGGTTCCAGTTTCGTCGACTTCACACAGTGGTCTTAAATAAGTCTAATCTTTGAGCCGCCATGCAGTCAATGCTATCTTCGTCGTTCGCAATGCTTCGGTGGCTCCGGGGGCCGTCTAAAAACCACGCTCGGAGGACACCGCTGCTGCTGCTGCACGGTGATTAACGACCGTCCGTCCCAGCACCATGCTAATGGCCTTATTATAGGATAAACGTATGCGCTGTTTAGTACCTTCATCTAGGCCTATTTGTTAAAAGGTTCTTTTGTTTTATTTGTCTAATTTAATACAATGTGGTCGACCTCTGATCTGCAATCTAATCTGTCCGTTCAATCTAATCTCTCCGCTCAATCTAATCTCATCTAGCTCAACCCATCTCTAACTATTCCAATCATCTACTGGTCAGATAAGCAGAATCTAAACTAATCTGATCAAGCTGAATTTAGTATAATCAATCTAATCCAGGTTAATCTAATCAATTCAAGTCCATGCAGTCAAAGTCAACCTAAAAATTCGACACAATTAAAATGTCTCTATCGCCGTCAATATATGCAGGCGGCAAGGTAAAAAAAACTGATGTTAACAAAATCTTGTTATAATAATTCTAATACTAAGTAATCTAATTAAATTAAACTTGATTTAACCCATATTCCCATCAAATCCATCGGTTAATGACTCACGTACCGTCTTGTCTGGATTGCGCATGAAAGAAGACTGACTGACTCAGTGACTGTCGTCATCGTGATCGTCGTTTGATCAATGGATGGACGATGACGTGGATGTCTTCTGGATAGAGAGATAACGACGGATCAGTGATGGAAAGACGACGATGAGGAGGAGGAGGGCCTGGAGGAGGAGGAGGAGCTGGATCATTAGCGATAAAGAAGACGGATTATTGGATGACTCGGCTACAGTACGGTGGATGATTAATAATTGATGTAGAACGATTGATGATGGCTTTGGAAACAGGTGGATTAGATGGAAAACGACGGAAAGCGAAGTCATACGCGGGATATTTAAATCATATTATATGACAATAACAGTGGAAGTCGATACATGTATACATTGTAATGTCTGTCCTGTATTCGTACAGTGCAGTAGATTGATCGAAAGAGACTTCTTGAGAGACTGCTCATTAGAACGCAGCGTTTGGGCTGCCACAGTTGGTTTGGTTGCATCATTGCATGCAGTGGCCATGAACGACTTCCATGTCTTTCGAGGTCTTTTCCCGCCAAAGAACAACCGTTGTCCAGGTTTCAGGGCTCGTATGCACAATTTTGAACTTCCGAGTAAAAACTGACTGGAACTTGGTGTCTATCAAGTTCTTTTCAAACATTATTACTAAAGCATAACTATCGATTCAATTCAATTTCAATAACTGATTTTTAAATAAAGTCACGCATAATAAATTTACCAGAATGAGAAGAAATCAATTATTATTTATTAGACACAAGTTGTGACGAAAATTAGATAGAAATCAGACGAAGACTTGGATGTTGGCCGATAAACTTATTCGCGAGCAACTCCTGCTATACATTGTAGTTGATTGACTTAGTGGAAGCAGCAAGTGTCTCAGTGTTATGTCTCGTCATCTGATAGACAGAATGGATCTTTGAACATGAAGTGAACATACCTTGGACATAGAGCAAATGCCCACTGGGCCACCCACTCCTACCACTGCTCGAGGTTAAACCTGAAGAGAGAAGATAAGACTCAGATTACAAATAAAATTAATTAATGCGAGTGTATCGTCAGTTTGTGGCTGTCTTATTAAATAGGATCTACAGATGTCAAACGATAATCGGAAATGCGATCATCGGCTTCAAAACGATTATCGGTTTTATTGTTTACAAACCGATAATTAACTTCATCTAAAAATGATCTTTTGGAAATTATATCAGATGATTCATTCATTCCTTCAAAAATCTCATGTACACTCATTGTACGGCCAGTATAACTTGACTCAAACTCACAGCCACTACAAATGAGAACCCAAAGTTTCGCAATCCCTAAATATAAAATTCGGCAACAATATGCAGAACTCGTTGATCCATGTTTGGACGGGTCCCTAAGTCCATATGCCACACATTGTCTAAAGAGACATGGAATATTGTACCACCTTTTTGGTTACTCATTTGTTTTCCATTATTTATTGACTCTCAATCTGAGTCACAAAATGCTATGAAAACCAGAGGCCTACCGGGTATACAGACACAGCTTGGGTATGCTACTATGCTGCTTAATGACGTCGCGTCATACTAAAACTCATGACTATAGTGTCGCCCTGTTTCCATTATCAAGACTTGGGATCGGCATTACAAGAGTGCATGACAGTGTGTGAACAGCAACAAAAAAGACAGACTGCAAAATTAATATACCCCAATAAAGCAATTGAACGTTCACAAATATTTGGTGACGCAAAACAGTTAAAGACGAACGAAGCCATAATGCATTTTATACAATATAGGCCTACAGATTGTCCGACAGAGAGTGGAGACAAAACGATAACAACGGAGGACCAGCAATCAAGACGTAGTCTGAAGACAAATTATGCATTGTATATGAGGTCAAATTTTTCTGTAAATTATAAAGCAGCTGGACAGAAAATCAATGTGCAGATTCTACGCGCAATTTGTGCATGAATGTTATAATTATAATTACGCTATATTATAGACTATATATATTATAGTCCATCCCTGTATTAGTGCATAATGTGCTTATATATATATATATACATATATATGTGTGTGTGTGTGTGTGTGTGTGTGTGTGTGTGTGTGGAATGTTAATCACGTGTGCTCTTGTGTGATGTGGAGGCTGTGGAGCTGATATTAGATTAGAGATCTTTTCGATTATCGCCCGTGATGATCAATGGCTTCATCCAATTGATCCGATGTCACTTTATATATATCTATTTATATATCAATGTCTTACTATCTGCACATGGGCGTGTCTTTTTTCTGCCCCGATGGCTATCTCCGTATAAGTCTATATATTAACATAATTACATGTATGTATAATTATAATGTAGGTATAGGCCTACATTTGTGTATTAGGCCTATAATAGGTAGGTCCTATTATGTGTGTATGTGTGTGTGTGTGTGTGTGTGTGTGTGTGTGTGTGTGTGCAAATGTGCATGTGCGTGTGTAATGTGTATGGATTCTGTAGCCCATCTGTGTGAATTTCTCTGTGTTTGGTTCTGTCTATAGGGCTCTAGGTCTCTAGGTCGATAGTCTGTAACGGTAAAGATATGTCACAGATACATGTAGATAAATAGATAAACAAGTCAAAACAACTGAAAACAGACAGGAAGAGAGAGACAGAGAGACAGAGAAACAGAGAGGCTTACAGATCTGTATAACTGTGTGTACACGTCTATCATTCATTCATTCATTCATTCATTCATTCATTCACCCATTAATTCACCCATTCATTCATTCATTCATTCACTCAGTCATTCAGTCATTCATTGAGTCATTCATTCATTCATTCAGTCAGTCAGTCAGTAAATCATTGCTCGTCTTTTCGTCTTTCCGCCAATACATTTTTTGTATATCTTCTGTCTCGGCTAGATCCTATCTCTGTATTATGTACATTGTACAAAGTACATGCACCAGCGCTGGATCCACATTATTTTCATCCGCATCAGACAAACAAGTAAGCTATTTCCGTAACGACTCATTCCCAAATGGTAGACGCAAGACGAACCTTGTAAAAAGTCGGTGTCAGACTTATTATAGCCTACGGTGACTTAAGTTACACACGCACACACAGACACGTGCAATGCACGACACATCAGTGCACGATTGCACGTAGTGTTCCAGTCTATCGCACCGAATACCAAAGGAGCTGCAGCACTTACACGAATAGCGCTATTCTAATACATTGTAATATAATATATTGTATCATACACTGACACAAAATCAATAGCTGAAAGTGACACGTTTATCTTCACGCCTCCATGGCAACTCGTCACTGTAATTAATGTATGGGCTTAATAATATGTCCATCTAAAAGATCATATAGCGCCATGGACGGAGTTTATCAAGGGCATTTAGTGGAAGAATATGGTGAAAATGGCGTCGGACACCTACGGGCGATGAGCCCACGGTTTATGATGATGATGATGATTTAGACTAGATCTGCATTGACTGGATTTTACCTCAAGACAAGTTAACGTAGGGCTATAATTATTATGTTAAGACTGGCAATGCGGCCAGTCTACACCAGCATATAGTGTCTGTTGTTGTCGTATGACATTATTTGTAAGTACCGGGTATGTCTGATTACAATGCCTATAGATATGTATTTAGGCTAGAGAGTGGACATTGCCATTCTGAGGGACCTACAAGGATAGCCTACTATTGTCGTCGGTGTAGCATAAAATGGCGACGTTGTCTCAGGCTAACCAACTTAATTAATCTCTCGCAGAATTGAGACAAAAGGCATCATAACTCTACAAGTCGTTGACACTAATTTTCCCAAAGCGTCCAATCTGGCAATTTTCCAAGGAGTTCTGATTCATAAAACAACACAAAACTCCTCGGTTCCCTGGCGGCGGCTTCTGTCATATAACGTCAGTTGAGTAATAAATTCGTTCGCTGAATACAGTCGACGGTTCCCTATTGTGGCGCCTCTCAACGTAAGCGACCAATTTGCGCAGTAATCGGTCGAGCTGACATCTAGTGTTACGGATCGGCGATTGAACGGGTAAGAAGGCATTTATGAGAAAAGACAATTTTCTTTTTACCTCACGTAAGTTGGCCATAGCAGCGATTTCAATCTCAGAGGATACGGCTAAGATGACACCTCGGCAAAATTAATCAACCCGCAAATGAATCAAACGTGAAACATATTGTTGTGTAGGCCTAGTAAGGGTCTGGTTGGCATTTTTGGCTATAGGCATAGTCACTTTGGAGGGTACCGTTGCAGAAACTATAGTAACCACGTCTTAAAGTAAACAGTAACTGTTTGCCATTAATTTTTGCAGTGTTACAAATTACATTTATAGAAGATGACAACCAATACTGAGACTTCTCAAAGCCATCAATATTTTATGTTGCAGATAACGTATCTTACGTTTTGATAGCCAGTCAGTCAATAAATCATTTGTCAAGTCCAGACTGATATTTCAGACTTATCAATGTTTTACACAGGGCAATAAATTTCTCTCGACATAATTATACGGAGGGAGCTCAGTGTGAGCTGCCTCCACGGAACAGTGATTAGGCTGGTCTCCATGACTTGGAAATTGCGGGCGCTGAGAAATCGTCTGAATGCTGGAGATGGAATTTTCGCTCTTACTTCCAATGAATTAAAGCACTTAATTTACAGTTTTATGCCGAAATAAATTTTGCACAGATCTGTTGTTTACGTATCTAATTTTTTATATAAAAGCCAACGAAAAAGATACGCTGCATTGCAACTGTAGGCAACGTATACGTAATAAAAATACACAATACATAATACATAGGCCTACATACATAATACATAGTACATAATACATAATACATACATACATGTACATGCATACATACATACATACATACATACATACATACATACATACATACATACATACATACATACATACATACATACATACATACATACATACACACATAAATACATACATACAAGCATACATACATGACATAAATACATACATAGTTTATATATCTATACATAATTACATACATGCATAGGCTACATACAAACATACGCCCATAGGCCCATATCTATGCATCCATTATGTGCACCCATGAGATCAATTTCAAACAAACATGCTATAGCAGAAGTGCAAAATGCAAACGACAATATAGCTGTGGCTTAACACGGATTTACGTTTGAACAGTGACCGCAAAGTGATCTTTTCTGCTCTGCATTGTTAACTCGCAACATGTTCTGCTTTGTTTCATCAGATGCTGCGCAAACAATGCATTATTGAAGACGTGCACAAAACGGTGACGACCGACACAGACGTCACACAGCGAAAGCGACGCAGTTACGGCGACCAATACATCGTGTCTGTTCGACGGAACACTCGCAGGTGCTTAGACGATCACTTCCCAGCGTCAGGTGGTCGGGAGGCTGTAAGGGATCTCATCATTATACAAGACGACTGGGGAGGAGGAGGAGGAGGAGGAGGAGGAGGAGGAGGAGAGGAAAGCGGAGAAGGTAGAGGACTGGAAGATGTATTCAAACGGTTAGACCCGAACTCCCTGAAGACGATCTATCTCGTTGATTGTGTTGTATCGATCGATGACTTGATCATTCTGGATTCATCATCGTCTCTTACGGTCCTCGTTCTGTCTCACTGTCATCTGAGACGTCTACCATCTACCATCTTTGAGATGACGACCATTCACGTGCTGAAGGTCGATCACAACTGCATCGAAGAGATTCCGGAAGAGCTCGGCAGCCTGTCCCAGCTGAAGACGTTCTGCTGCGATGCACAGAGACCTCGGCTGAGATCGCTTCCGGAGTCCATCACGCGACTGGATCAGCTCGAGGTTCTGACCTTCAGCGACAACCGCATCGAGAGCATCGGTTGGACTGTGGCGCTTCCGAATCTGAGGATTCTTCGATGTGCTTCGAATCGAATCTATCGACTTCCCACTCAGCTGGTCAACCTGGCTAAGCTGACCTGGCTGGACGTCAGTCACAACCGGATCGAGCACGTTCCAAGGTCGCTCTTCCAACTCATCCATCGCCTGATCAGATTCGACTTCTTTAATCTGTTTCTGCAGCCGAGAAGTGTTCGCCTCTCAAAGTCGGCGCTTCTGTCCCATCTGAAACTGGAGAACTTCCTTGCAGGATCGGTGGATCCAGTGAAGAACTACGTCAGCGATATGACCTTGATGATAATTGGAGAGACAGGATCAGGTAAGTCGACGCTGGTACAAGCGCTGAAAGACGACCGCGGCATCTGTCGTCAGGAACTGAGAAGCTCTCACCAGTCTCACCCGTTGGAGATCCACCGGTTCGACATGTGTGATTCCGGTGGCCTTCAACTCAACGACAGCTGGGACACGATTCGACCACAGACTGGAACGACGCCGACGAGCACGGACAGCTCCAGACTCAACTTCTCGGTTGGCGGAAGCGGAGCAGGAGGAGGCGGTGGAGGGGACTCCACGGTTTCTTCTCGTTACGTCACAACTGTCGTCTTTTCCGGCGAATACCTGGACAGCTACACGCGCGACATTCAGGCAGATCTGTGCATGGTCCTGGTCGATCTGACGACCCTCGAGCAGCACCACAACGGGTCACCGCCCCACCTCGTCACGCGCCATCTTGCCCGTCTTCAGATGTGGCTGCAGGCGATGTACGAAACGTCGCCTAAGACCCCCGTTCTCATCGTCGGCACTCACGCCGATCTCGTCAAGACGATCACATTCCACGACGTCTGCCTTCTTCTCGATGAACTGATCGACCGCGGACGACAACACCACGTCCGTCGATTCGCTGATCGTCCATGTCGGAACTGCCTGCTGTGCAGTCGACGCAGCCTTGCTGGTCAGTGCAGCATACCCAAGTCAAGGTCAGGTCCGTCTGGGTTCGTTGAACTGACATCGCCAACGGGAAGGTCGACAAGTCAACGGGGATCGTCGTTGCTTCCTATGGAGGGGATCGGTGTACTGAGTGGAAGACCGAGGTTTCCGCATGTCGTCGGTTACTACGAAGTCGACTCTAAGAAATGCTTTCCGAAGGACTCGAAGAAAGTCAACCTTAGCATCGAACAACTCAAAGGTGCTATCCTGCGTCTGTCGGACAGTGGGAATAGAATACCATCCGAGTGGTTGGTCTTCAGTCGGCAGTTGGTCTGCGTTAGCGAACAGACGCAAAGAGTTCCTTGCATTCAACTCGAAGACGCGATCTCTGTGGCGCGAAATTTCGACATAACCGCTGCTCAAGTACCGATGATACTCGCATACTTTCATCGGCGAGGGTCCCTCGTTTTCTTTCCTGAAGACATCCTTCTGTCGAGATTAGTCGTCGTTAATCCGGTTTGGCTTCTGCAGACCCTAGACCGAGTGATGGCTGTCCAGGAGGAAAGCCACGTAGACGCAACGAGACTCTACCATAGTCTCTCTGATCGAGAATTAGATCGGTTGTTTAGTAAATCAGGCGTTCAGGGCGTCAATGGCGCCATGTGGTTAATGGCAATGGCCATCCGAATGGAGTACTGCGCCCCTCTGGGTTTATCATCCTACTTTTTCCCACGTCTTCTACGACTGGGAAACGCGAGTCTCGACGTGTGGCCGGAGATGCCGGAGCTGGACGAACGACAGGTGGCGTTTGACGTCAGTGTAAGGACGGCTCGTCCGCGAATGTTCACCGATTTCCTGTTGAATCTGAACAGAGATGGTCGTCGACGACTCGAGATACTGTCGGACCCGGCTCCTGTCTTCCTCTCGCATCAAGTCGTCTTCTTCAGTGCACTGGACACCGGTGGCTGCGATGACTGTGTGAACTGGAGCGAAGAGGAAGGGTGTGGCGGCGGGGGTTCGATTCATCATCAGGGGGACGCTGGTGTTGAGTGCAAGCAGAAGAACCGTCGTGTGGATGAAGTGCTGCATAAGGTGAGCATCGTACTTCAGATAAATCTCGGATCGATTCGCGTTCTCGTTCGAGGACCAAGTCCGTGCTGCGTGATGAAGTCGACGCTACGATTTCTCGAACAACATCTGCACGACGCCACTGACGATATTATACCGGAAGTAGAAGTCAGTCCGTCTTCCGCTTTGGACCAGTCCAGCTTCCGGTCGTGTTCCTCTTCGTCCGACGACAGAGAAAGCCTGTACGGCGGAATGTACGAGTCTGGTGACATGAGGAACATGTGGTTGCTGTGTCCGAAGTGCGTTCTCCTGCGTGACCCCCGGCCAGAACGCATCTCCCAGCAGACGATGACAACACGGAGCAAACCTGTCTGCAACAAGTGGCACAACCTCGGCAGCTGGTCTCGGGCAGTGACCGGCGACTACCGTCTCACTTCAGTTGACCGACCCCTTCAAATCTCTCCCGTTTGTCTTCCTGACTACGAACACCCGCGCCTCTTCATGCTGCTCCCACCGAGTAGCACGGTGTCCGAACACGAATGGTACTCTTCGTCGCGCGTGCAGTTTCTCGAGGGCTTCGAAGTCCACTTCCTCTGCGAGAACCCTACCTACTGGCACCTCGTGGAGGGCTCAGGGATCCGCCTGCGATCGAACCCTAGCGACGAAGCAGCCCGCCAGTCGGCTCTGTTTGTCGGACTTGCCCTTCCGATGTTACAGCTGGTCCTTGGAGTCGGCGAGCACGCCCACACGGTCAGACTACTGGCGCCCGTCGTGTCCGATCTCCTTCAGATGTACGACTACCTGAGTTGCGTCGATGCCTGCACCCAGGACCCGTACGCCTGGCTGACACGTTACAAGGACCGACTCGTCGCTATGCTGGCCAAAGTGCTTGCGAACGCGACATCAGCCGACGGCGGACCGCAGCAACATCCGGATGTGTACGTGAAGACCGGAAGTTCACTGGGTCCGGACGACCTGCTCCAGTCGTCGCCCGTCGCCAGCCGAGAAGAGCTCTGTCGATTTCTACGACTCGAAACGAGTTCGGGAAGGTTCGGGTGTCTCCGGCCGATCAACGTTGGCAGAGAGATACGATGGGTCTGCGAAGCACATCACGAAGAACTTCGATCGACTTCGTCTGTTCAATTTCAATCCTGACCCGAACACTTGAAGAGCTTAGCTTAATATGCCATGGGATAACGTACATTGTAATGTAGGCCTATGGTAAATCCATTCTGGATTGAATTATAGAAAATCTACCAACCGGGTTTCTAGTGCGCCTAATTTATCGATTGTGGTATATAAGCTTATCACAAAATCAGTCCGTGGAAACTTTGACCTAAGAGACACAATCTATGAGATCAACATTTCGACATCAGAAAGTGACTCAAGGCCGTCAATCTGAAGGGCGAGGACTATTATACTCGTTTCCATAAGGAGATAGTTAGGCCTATCCGAGGTGTCGTGAATGTTGTTAGGCTCGCATAAAGCGGTCTTTGAGAATCTTTGCAAACCGTTCTTCTGGCTCTGGAAATGAAAGTCCAGTCGCTTACGACCGGTTTCTAGAAACAGCTATGAACGTAGACCTATCAGCGTCTTCATTCTTTCAGAAAGACGTCAGACTGGCCATGCTTTCCACACTGTGTCAATGGTTTCATAAGGGCTCATCCATATTATTTTAGTGCGAAAAAAATAAATCGTATTTGACCTCTCCCCTTTGCAACTCGTGCATTTTTCGGACTATGCTTACGTAGCGTCTACAAATAAGCTCACCCCCGTGGCCCCGTTTGCTAAAGTTGATTCATCATCATCATAAACCGTGGGCTCATCGCCCGTAGGTGTCCGACGCCCTTTTCACCATATTCCTCCACAGATCTCTTTCCAGTGCAATGTGGCTCAGCTCTTGCAGTGATGTTCCGCACCAGTCTATTAAATCATCCGCCCATTCTCTATGTGGTCGCCCTCTTTTGTTTCGCCCGTCCATCATTCCGAACACCAATGTCTTTATTTTCCTGTCGTTGCTCATTCGGCATACGTGACCGAACAGACCCAGTTTCCTCTGGATTATCCTCTGCATCATGTTTTCCCTGAGGTGTATCCGTTTGTACAGTTCCACGTTAGTCACTTTCTGTGTCCACACTATTCCCAAAATCCTCCTATAGCATTTTCTTTCAAAAGCTAGTATTCTTTTCTCGATGTCTTTTGTTATTACCCAAGCCTCGCATCCATATAGCATGCTGCTGAAAACGCAAGTTCTCAGCACACTCAGTTTAGTTTCCTGCTTTATGGCCTTGCTCTTCCAGATTCTGTCTAAAGCTTTTAATGCTGCCGTCGCCTTTGCAATTCTGACCATTACTTCCTGCCTACAATCGAGATCGTACGTCATATTGCAACCGAGATATGTGAACCTGTCCACGTTTTCTAATTGGATTCCGTCTACAACCATCTGCTTTGTTAGATCTCTATCGCCGAAAACCATTGTTTTTGTCTTGTCAAAATTCATCATGAGACCATATCTCTTCCCTTCTTCATTCAACGTTTGCACTGTGTGTTCTACTTGTTGTTCGTCTTCTCCAATCAAGTCGATATCATCGGCAAAGCATAGATTGTTGATGTTTTCACCACTAATCGATACACCATCGTTTTCCCTGATCTTGTCCAGTATCCTTTCTAAGTGTGTGATGAAGGTGTTTGGTGATATAGGGTCACCTTGTCTTGTGCCTCTGCTAGTGTTAAACCAAGGTCCAGTTTCTCCACATACTCGGACTGCTGCCTTTGCAGTGCTGTTTATTTCCTTCAAGAGATGAGTCAGTTTGCAATCCACACCATAAGATTCCAAAACTGCCCACGTTACCAGCTGCTCAATGCTGTCAAACGCCTTCTTGAAGTCTATGAAGCAGTTGTAGATCTTTTTATTCTTCCTTCTGGCCTTTTCTCCGATCAATCGCAAAGCCAAAATCTGCTGCACCGTGCTTCTGTCCCTTCTAAACCCTGCCTGACCATCTGCGAGGTATTCCTCAGTTTGTCTTCTAAGTCGTTCTGTTAGTATCATCATCAGTGTTTTACCAAGGTGGCTTATCAATGCTATTGTTCTGTAATTACTGCATTCTAGTGCATTTCCTTTCTTGTAGAGAATGACTAGTATTGATTTCTTCCATTCATCTGGTGTGCGCCCTTCCTTCCATGCAGCATTACAAATCTTGTGTATCTCCTTGATTAAGTTGATTAGCCAAAGTTATTTACAAAACATTAATTTTAACGTTGCGACCATTTATAGCCTAAGCTAGTAAACTTGTAAACTAAAAATGCAATAAAAAAGCTAGGATAGGCTATTAAGAATTCACCAAAAAATAAAAGCCTTGGCCTAACAAATTTTGTTAACTTCTTTATCCAGTTGTTAGCCTATGACTCTTGTCCGTAGCCGAATATCCACAGTTCAATCATTCAATCATTGTTAGAATAGCATAGGTCTATAGCACCTCTTCAATAGCTCTCCACAGGTCTTTCACTCAAAGCTGAAAACATTGCTTTTTCGCAAATCCTATCCTGATTCTTCCTCTTCTCCTCACATCCCTCAGCATTTCAACTCTAAGCATCACCCACCTTAGCCGTCCATCTATCTGCCTGCCTGACTCTTCGGACTTGACCCGCTGCCTATCGATTTTGCTTTGATTGAGCGCCTGTGAATAAGCTGGTTCCCGTGACTTCGCTTTTGTGGGCGCTGTAGAAATCTCGAGATTACGATTACGATTCAATAAACATATAATCCGAGGCTTTCTCTGCAGCCTTGCCAAAAACTAAGTAATTGGGATTTGGAATTTTGGATGACTTATAAAAAGCATATGCGAGTTTGACCGAGACAGCTGCAAGCTCAGTTCCAGTGGGAGGCCATTCCAGATGGAGGACCCCACAAAATAAACCCCCACGATAATTCTCACCCTACAAGATAAACCCGAAGCATACGAATCGGGTTAAGGGAACTTAAGGAGGATAAGGTGCTGTAATAACGTGACTTTTAAGTTTAGTTTTAATGGCAATTAATAAAATTGCCGATAAGATTAGAACGCTGTGCAGTGAATTCCTAGATTTCAACAAGACACCGAGAACTAGGCACAGCAAGAGAGAGAGAGAGAGAGAGAGAGAGAGAGAGAGAGAGAGAGAGAGAGAGAGAGAGAGAGAGAGAGAGAGAGAGAGAGAGAGAGACAGACAGACAGACAGACAGACAGACAGACAGACAGACAGACAGACAGACAGACAGACAGACAGACAGACAGACAGACAGACAGACAGACAGACAGACAGACAGACAGACAGACAGACAGACAGAAGGCAAAGGTTGATACGGTGCAATATTTATGGCAATATATGGAATAGCAGCGGAGCTAGAGAGGAGATAGGACGGCTGATTTGAGTGCAGTTTTGTCAACTGTAAGATGGATTTTTAAACCTCGATCATTGTTCATTGACCACCTAGTCATTTCTAGTGCATATATAGGCCTACATGCAGAAGCTTATGTAGGCCTAGAGCACGAGATTAACACAGGTCTCATGAAGGCCTATTATTATTATTAAGATAATAAAAGAAAATATAGGCCTAACAATAATTAGAATTCCATAGTAAAGTCTGTTTTTCACACACCAATTCCGAGTAGAAATTTATTTTGCGTACGCAGGCCTACACAATCATTTCATCGAGATTCTTCGATTCTCGTCATACGCACCCGTTCGCAAAAATTTCCTAAATCCGAGCAACATATAGGCCTATAGTATATGCCTACCTATCACTGCTCCTACTTAACACATGGACACTGGACAGCCTCTTTATCGCCGTCTCCTCTGACTCTCATGGTCCTCGGTTGCAAACTGCTCTGGCTACTCTAGTGCTTTTCCTTTATTCATCAAACTCTGTATTATGTCATCTCCATCCCTACTCACACCGGTCGATTATTCCGTCCTATCAGCTCTAATAGCCTTGATGCAGTCAAACGCGACCTTTATTCCTCTCTTTCCCTACGCACAACAGACCTTTTAATGCTATGTCAGATATCCAGGTCAAATAATATTATGTCCAATTATGACCAGGCTAAACATAAATCGGTCAATTTAAGCACTTCCCAGCAGCTCTCTGTTCATCTGTCTATCTGTCCTCTGTCTCAAACAGCATTCCACAGTTTCCAATATCGTCTGGAAACAGAAATTTTCGCCCTATTCTGTTCCGCAGCTACTGCAGTACAAGCTTACAACATGACTACTATCAACCAACGATTTCCACAGAAGCAGTATGCTATAATTCTGGAACAATTCAAGGGATTCTGACCCAGACATAAAACACTACCCAACTACGGTACCTGGCACTAACCGGACTTATATGAACGCTGCATGGGCCAGTGAAAAACTACTGGGAGGGGTCGGGCCTATAGATGAAGTTTAACTGCACAGAGCTTCGATGGGGCTTTCATAAGTAATGAACATCTTTATCCTAAGACAAACTGGTAGCACAATAGAACATTTCAGAGGTGTACGTAGTGTTGGGTCTGATGGTTTGTTTTTCAGCTGAAGAAGAAACAAGAAGACAACAGACGACAATAGAACACCAAATCCTAAAAACTACCATACTCATATTTTTTATTCAAGGAAGATAAAGAGACTGGGAGCAGATGAAATCTGGATGATACACAAAACAGCTCTAATACTAATACAAATTACTATTTCAGTGTACAGGAACAATATTATAGCATCACTATGTTTTGTAAGCAGGTGTGTAGGCTATTGAGGTGGGGGCTACAGGTGCTGTAGCAGTTCCGAGAGCCCTCAGCTATAAATATGTGTGTGGTGGCCTTGTGGGTCGTCAGAAGGGGCTTGTTAGAGGGTGATTAATCACAGCACCCATGCTCGCACTATAGCGTCAATGCAACTGTGTTTGTAAGGTAGCCATTAACTAGGTACCAACCTGGGTCGAGTGCGATACAAATCCAATAAGCAAAAGGATGGCAGTCTGATTTGGCACATGAGAGATGATGCAGGTCGTCATTTTATGGACAGTCAAACCATTCAACAAAGCAAGTTGGGCATTTACTTAAAATCAACGTGCTTTCTATAGTGCCAAGTCCACAGCATTCACTCTCAAAATTAATGTAACAGGGCTTTTGTAACTGCACATTCAAGCCTTGGTAGAAGAACCATAGACATAATATGCTTAGGTGTCAGAGTACATTAATTTTGCAAAACGATTCTGGTAGTCACATGTAAAAGTACTTAAGAAAAACATACCAACAACTGGCTACAGACCACAGAAACAGCTTTATAATCAGACATCCATCTAAGAGTGCTCTGGTTACGTAATATTCTACACAAAACAATAATACCAGAATGTACCTCACAGCACATTTGAAGTGAACATATCAGCTTCTTACAGAGTCTTCTGAACACAAAATTCACATAGTGCATATCAAAATAAAAAATAAATTAGAAAAAAGACAGCCCTCACATTCAACGAAACCTCAAGCTCCATTAGTTTAAAGATAAAATAATACCAACAAACATAATTATGCAGTGCCATAAGTACAATCTATAATAACTAAATTAATACATTCATGATTTTTTTATACGGATTATTTGTCACTATTAGTTTTAACAAAGTGTATATTAAAATTTAACATTCGTCACTCCAGTAATACCAACTGGTCTTCGTAATATTTCATCACTTAGGTAGCATCGTTACTTAACTGTAATCATCATTCTACTAAGCATATTATATTATTTGAAGGACTAGTTCAAGAATAATAATGGCTTGTCATAATGGCCTTAAATATAATTATTATATATTATCTGGCAAAAAGCATATTCATTACCCATGTGCATGGGTGCCTGTAAATATAAGTGGGTGTGCTTATGTAATGTGCGGGTGTCTTCATGCACGGTATGTGTGTGGGCACGTCTGTGTGTATGCACATAGCAGCATACACGCTATGTCGCTACATAATTATACAGTACACGTAATGTACGGTAGTGCCATTTAGCACCTCATTAAAGCATCTTCTATGTCACAAAGAGGTGCTAAAGCTCGTTATGCAAAATGTTTATCTGCAAACAATTCATGCTCAACTACGTTGAGAACCACAACTGTCAATCAAAGATGCGATTTTACTGTGGCCTTTGGACAAAATTGTCTGGCAGCACATGCTCCAGTGAATGTGCTCCAATGCCAGACATTTCATACCTGAGTTTTCTAACCAAATGCTTCTGTCATTAACGCACAACAGCTTTAATTAAACAGAAGTGTGATCAAGCTCTGACCAGAATAACTGTCTGCTGTTATCCAACAATGCTTTTAAAAGTCGTATTCATTGTTGTGCTAGCACAGCAGTGGTGCTTCAATGCAGGTCGAGAATGGTTCCAACGCATGCGGCCGTCAGCGAACATGTGCCTACGTTCTGCTTGCACTCTCCTCATATGTAGCAAAGACCCCAATTGTTAGCATGGGCCCAACTGCAAAATGGAGAACTCTTTTCTTTTTCAGAACAGTCCAGTAGGCAGCCACTGAGGTCTGTAGTCCATGAAAACCGATAGTCCTTTGTCAATTTACAATGGTTCAGGCATACTATGCTTGACAGTGCATCAGTCCTTCTGAAAAAATCCTCAATGGAAAATCTGAACTCTCCTCCCTGCAAACCATTCAAAACCTTCGCAGTTTAAGACACACCTTTTAGATCTTTCAGATAGCTATGCTAAAGTGCCTCTCAGCATCTCCTAAAATGCGTTACATAAATGTTCTGATGCACGCATATAGTACCGTTATGATAGGAGTTGATTCTATCATTACATCAAAATGCGCATGTCCGTGCAGTCACTCCGAAGGTCCCGACAAACAGTTTATCTGGTGCTCGTGACAAGACCAGTTGTCGGAGAATGCCGCTCCACAGGGACATGTGTACAGACCCATGGAAGCAGCCAGCCAAGAACTCAGCTCTTCATTACACTTGGGCTCTGATGTCTCCCCGTCCATTTGTGCTGGCTCCCCAGCCGATGCTGATACCTTAACATCGAATTTACATGCTGCAGAGGTTTTCTTCGGTGTTGGCAAACTTGAAGCAGTGCCTTCAGAACTGCAGTTGCCAACCAGAGAATCTCTGGCGTCTGATGTCGAATTTCTCGTCTCTGATGTTGGTTTCACCCGAGGTTTTGTGGTTTTTCTCAGCGTTGGAGGTTTCATTTCGGCAGAATCAAGCTGAGAATCGGTTCCTTCCGTGGAACTGGATTTGAGATCATCAGAAAGGGAGTGGCCAGTAACTACAATGTTGACTTGTTTAGTTGGGCCACTTTCCGCTGCCTGCCCAGTGCTCTGAGTCTGAGAAGGAGGAACACTACTGGAGGATGAAGCAAGAGATTCTGTCTTTACAACAGAGTTGTCATTACAACTGTTCAACAGGCTCCTGCTGCCAGTAGTATGGACAGCACTAACAATGGATGATGAAACGCTGGTAAGGGGTGATGAAGTAGTTGAAGCCAATGAAGCCATGCTAGTGACTGCAGCTGGATTGCTAGGAGTGCCAGCGGTTATGGGTACAATGCCTCGAATTGCTGCAGGACTATTAGAAGTCGACAGACCTGCATGGCAAGAAGAGCTTACAACTTTAATGCTTCTAATCATTGAGAGATTACCAGGAACTTGTTTTGAACTACCGTAAGTACTAGCAACTGGTAGCTTTATGGCAATCCTCTGTGTAAAGTTAGCATTTGACGATTGAAATTTCTCACTCTTGTTTTGACTTTCAGAAATGATGACCGAGGTCTTTGAACGCTTGAATTGTGGGAAATTACTCTGACAAACAGGAGAAGACGTCTGCTTAACATTCAACGACAACGTCAGAGGCAACTGCTTTCCAGTTGTTAATTGAGGTAGTACGCTGAACTTAGGTGACGCTTTCTTTTCTTGACCAAACTGAACTGTGTCAGTGGTTAACTTTGAAAACGACCCAGAATCCTTTGCGGTGTCACTGGTTTCGCCGATTTCAGTCTGACCAGACAAGCAGTCGCCACTTGAGTTGGTAATACCTTGAAGTTTATCGGCTGATGAACAGACGCTTGTTTTGGCTTTCCTCGGTACAGAATGAATTACGATAAAATTTCTTGTCTGAGAATTTTTGGCAGACGAGCTTCCATTTGTGGCATTTCTGGCAACAGAAGCTGAAGCAGCAGAGGTATTTTCAGTTGGAGTATTTCCAGGTCCGGTGCTCGTATTGACAGCTTTTACAGCAATGGTATTTTTGGTTGAATCATTGGAATCATTTCCAGTCATGGTACTTCTAGTCTCGATGTCTGTACTGTTAGCATTGCCAGCGAGTGAATTTGTAGCGAGCATGTTTCCAGAGCGGATATTTGCAGTAATGAAGTTTCCATTCAGGCAACGTTTGATAACAGGCTTTATTGTAATACAGTTCACTTTGGGAGAATTGCCATCAAGGGCATTTGCTAACTGAGGATTACTCGCGACAGTACTTGCAGTAGTAGTACTTCCGGTGGGAGTGTTTCTATTATGGGTGCTTTCGTTGAGGGCGTTTCCGCTATCGGTATTTCCTCCACAGGAATTTCCGTCAACTATAGTCACCCTTTGCACCAGCTTGGTGGAATTCTGGCAACTCGGCAAACTACTTCTTGTGTCGCTTGAGGTTTCGTCAGAAACGTCAACAACTTCAGTCTTCTTAGACTGCTTACGAGGTTTAGTCTTTCTGGGAGTCTTTGACTGACCTTCGTCGACTTCCGTTCCTGTCACTTCCTTTTTCCTCGGCTTACTTTTTCGCTTGGGAGTTTCTGCTGAAGATCCTCTCTGTGACTTGTTCAGTAAGGAGCCGTGTAGTCCACCAGTGGAACGACTTCCAGACTTGTTCAACGACAACAAACAATCTTCGATCCTTGTCGTTGGTTGGCCAGAAAGATAGGCGGGAACGGTGCCCCCATCCTCCAGCCACTCCCGTTCCAGCTCACAGACTTTTTGCCACTTCTCCAGAAGTGAACATCCTGGGGGATCAAAGTTTGAATGTGTCATGAAATTGGGGATGTATGGAGCTGAATCATCTGCGCTTTCATCTGAAACAGATCCGTCAAACTTCCTCTTTGTAGCACTTGAACTGCGGCGAACGTTCGAACCATTGTCAACGAGATTTGGCAACCAATTCAAGAGGTCAAGGGTTATGCTCTCAGCAAGGTCATCCTTTTCCCACGATGGCGGCTTTGGCTTACGCTTTTTTGTCTCTGATTTTGGTAATTTCGGTTGGCGCGGCGACTTTGCAGCCGGAAGTGGGTCTTTCTTTTTTGGCGACTTTATTTCTGGTGACTCCTCTGGTTCGGGTGACTTTACTGAGGGTATTGGCGGCTCTGGAGGATGACCACAAAACGCATCGATTGCCTCTGACGTCAAGCGTCTCAAAAGTACTTGCACTGGACGACAATGCGATTCGAGAGCACGAAGACGACTGCACGCATCCGAATCTGAACTGTCTTCTTCAACAATAGTCATCATATCATCAGTCAAATCTTCGACAGATGCATCAGCGCGTTCGACAGATGAGTGACTGTGATGGACAGGAACCACATCAGCACTGCACTGAGATTCATGCCAGTTTGACGTCTCCATTGTAATATCCTTTGTAGTTTCCATGGTAACGTGCTCTCTAGTTTCCATGGCAACATCAACAGCCCCCAACGATCCCTGGCTACTGTCAGTCGTATGTCGGCTGCTTGCCTGCTCGGAATCAGAAATCCCTGAATCCAGATTCTCTGACACAGCGACTTTTGATCGGACAATGTTCTGTTGCTCATGTTCTGAGTTAAGGTCAGGATCCGTGAAACTCTTCAGCAATGTCACACGTCTTATATCACAACTGGACATTGTTTCCTCTGCTCCATTGTCTTTCAAGTCATTAGAGGATAAGCTAGTACTTTTTGCTATCCGATTTTCTTTGGCTGAAATTAACTTTCCTTGTGCTGTCACACGCCGTGCAACATTTCCTGTAAAACCAGACTGGTTCAAAAACCTTGGGTCTCCATTACCCGTGGCACTGATATCACCAGTTTCAGATGGAATCTTGTAAACATTGTGATTGGTACAATTCAAGTCATCACTGACTAAATTGTTTGCATCAGAAATGGACTTGTGCACACAGGAAAAACTTGCAATGGCTACAGAGTCATTGTCAGGTTGATAGTTCATATCCAGCTTATCAATCTGCTCCAAGTCTGTTTTGAAAGTTTCCTTCGTACTGTGGTAATCTGATCGTCCCTTGCCTGGTGAATGTGACTCAACATCAGGAAGCTTTGCATCAATATAAATCGGTGATGACTTGCTTGAAGTCTCTGCCATAGATTCAGGAAATGTTTCATCACTGAATCCCAACTGTAGTTTAACAGAAGTGTGCGGCGTCTTATGTTCAGATGGTGCTTCATCAATAAAATCCTGTTGTTGTTGTTCCTTAACAGACATTTTTGTCATAACTTCAGATGGCATTTCTTTGCTGAAATCTAGTTGTTTCTTGGCTGAAATGCTTGCACAAAGATTGGAGAATGTATTACAGTCTAATGGAACCGCAGCCATACATTGCGCCTTTTCATCGGGAAACTTTTCGATCTTCTTTTTTACTGCATCCATTGCTCGACTGGAACACATGAGGAACTGAGAAAACGCATCGCAGAAGGTCTGTGGCTGGTTCCCTGTTTTCTTATCTTCTCTTTGCAATGTAGTGATCTTCAGTGCTTGGCAAGGCTGTTTGCTAAGTACCCTTGTTTGCCTAATGAGGTGTCCCTCTTCACAAACAGAGGCACACAATTTAACACAGTTTGGAAAGTTTCTGTTCTCAGGTATTTTGGACTTTTCAGCAAATGTAATTTCTTCATCTTCCTTGTGCATGCAGCTTTTCAGCGCACAGGTCGTTCCACCTCCATCACAGCCTGACGCAGAAGAATTGTCAAAGTTCAGACAGTCAGATGTCTCAATAGCTTCAGAGACAGGTAAAGTAAACAATGGAGTGCCACAAGACACAGCTCCAACTGCCATATGCCTAGAACAGCTCGCTTCACATGCTGTAACATCCTTTCCACAGTACCTCTCACTTACTTGACAAATGCCTGCTTCAGACACGGCCATTTTATGTTTGGGAATGCAACCAGCAGTGCTGCTTTTGTTCTTTATCAACTTTCGACAATGTCCCTCCTTATTCTTTGTCTTCAACTCAACTCCACCAAGCGAAGGCATCTGAACAAAACGGCGCCTGTTCGCCTCAAATTTCTCCAAATCACTCAAGTTTTTCCTCTTTGAATATGTCCAACTCTGGAGCATCCATTTAGCAAGAGTCTTCTGAAGAACGGGTCGAACAAATGCCAGTCTTTTCTGTGGGAACGCGGGATTTGCAGTGTCGGAAGAGTGACTTCGACGCAAGTAGAGATCACTACGGAGTTTTTGTGGTGGGGCGGCTGTTGGCAAATAGAATGGCTTCAGTCGGTTGGGATGTTTGCTTCGCTGAGATGCCTGCATTTTCAATTGTCTTATATCGAATCGTCAACGTCAGATGAAAGTCGTTTTGCTGTCAGCAACTAAAACAGAAAAACAAATCAGTGTTACAACGCAATCAGATCGACAGATCTATACAAGGACTGTGGTAGGGCGCAGCACTCCGTCCCATCTGATTCTGGGCACCTTTGCTGTATATTGTATGCATAGCCACCACCTCAACTCCTTCGTGATATGGATAAATGTGTTGTGGCAGAAAAAAAATTATAATTCTATGGCAGAAACCTTCATGTGAGCACTAAGCTTAGACTACTTCGGGTAAGGATTCTACATTGTGAAAGTCATTTTCAAGTTTCAACGTTAGACTATTCCGTGTGCTGTATTATTAGTGTGAATATCAATAATGCATACGAAGACCAAAGCTACCGCTGCTGAAACAGTTTTAAATGTACATATGTATAGTTTTCAATTCTAACGATGCTTTCTCAATTTTTAATCTGTATTTTCAATTTTTAATTGCTATTCTGATGCCCTTCTGATTTAGATTCTGATGATGAAGTATTCATGATCATATTTCTCCATCGATATAATATAAACATATCATGGTGCGGAAATATGTAAATCATCGACTAATTCCAACGTCATGTCAAAATCAGGGTAGCCTACTGGTACTGAAGTGCAGATGCCATGCAAGCACAACTCATACACAACAGGCGCACTAAATATTAAATTCCATAAACCATTGTCACAAATCGCTAAAGCAAAATTATTGGAGAATGCATTGTAAACAGTTACTGTTGCAGCTGCGTTGATCTTGCGCTATATGATTGCCGACGGCTAGACTTAACAGCGAACAGCAGTCAATGGCGACCGTTTCGCAGCGTACTTGCACATCTACTATGAACCAATTGTGAAACCTGCAACACTGTTATTGCATCGATCGACGAGAAATTGTACGAAATTCCATTTCGATGACAGAATATGTGCAAATAGCGACGATTTTCCGTTTCTTGGTATTGTATGCGATATTTGTTCTCCCTATGTTGTCAACAAACGAGCGACATCTTACGACCGTTCCTGTATTACATAATTTTTGAAGATTCCACATTCATGAATGACGACATTTTATCCACCAGGCCTAATATTCGTAATCGCAATCTCCAAACTAGGCCTACTCGAAAGCCAAGCGTAGAAGCAATGTGCAGTAGCCTAGGCCCTATTCATGTGTTGGAAAACTTGAGGCACATTATGACGGATGACGGGGAAGAATACGATCTGGAGGATGAACGGGTAGAACGAGGTGGGCGATCCTACCTGATTGTGACTAGGGAAATTGTAGGCCAAGGCCTATATGCTATAGCCTAAGCTAGGCCTATGATTACTCAGTGCTAAAAGTGTTAAAAAAAGTACCTGGACGCCTCATAGCCTACCTTTCCAAAAGAAGTGCCAGGACGCCCCTTACATTTTCAGGTGTGCTGGCCAAATAAGTGGCAGGACGGCAATGTAACAGCATAGGATATAGCCTAGATCGAGATTTGAAAATGAGTGCCAGGACGCCGTCCATGACCGTTCTGCAACACTATAAGCCCTGGGCCTACTTCTAGGCCTATGGCGAGTTCCATCCAGGCCTAGGCCTATATATCGTCGCCTCAGAATTATCTTGTCGTATGTCCGCTTTTGTGAATTCCGAGAAAACGATGTAGAAGTTTCGAAACTTTGGACGGAAAATTTAAAAAATGAGTGCAATAAAACTACAGGCAAAGACGTCATATTAAAGCATCGACATTAACTAAAGGATGTTGCACTAAAATTAAACTGAAACTTAGAATGGTTTCTGTAAAATTTTGGAAAATGTTGTATAAAACTATAAAATGTGTAGCCTATATTGCATGTCATCCTGACGTGAGAATTTTTTTTTAAATATGTAGGCTAGGCTAATAATAAAAGAATGCAATATAGGCTAGGCCTACAATCTATTGCGACTTTGTTCGTTTCAATTTTCGCAAGTTTAATACCATTTTTAATTTAAAAAAAGAAAGTTTGTATTCCCTGGACATACGACACTATATATGATTCTACGATGTGGAATGTCGTATCTCCTTCGTCCAATCAACGACGAGTTTCTGTGGATATAGCCTACGACAATGCACTTTTAAACCGTGAATGCGTGAAATGGAGATAGCCTAGGCCTACGGCAAAAATAAATTGGATATAGCCTACGACAAAACAACACTGGATTTGACTGAATTTGGACATACGACAAGTAGTTTTTGTTGAATATCTTTAAAACGACTTGTCGTATCTCCTAACGGTTAACAGTGAAGAAAGATAAACAATTTTTTGCTACAAAACAAGTCTAAACTCGATTTTGAAAAAATGGACATAGCCTACAACAAGATAATTCTGAGGCGACGATATGTTGTAACGACAAGATTTGAAATGGGCGCTCTTAGGGATTCTCAGTCAGTTGAATGATTTTAAGGACGAGAAAGAGCGCCTGTGAATAGGATAAAAGGACTGTTCCCGCGACTTGACTTTGTCGGCGCTATAAAAATCTCGAGTTTACAATTACGGGATTCATTCCGAGGGACTTCCCAAGATTACACACTAGTAGGCCTATAAGCCTAAGGGTAGCCTAGCTAGGCTAGTCCAAAGTGTGCCCGAGTGCTGTTGTAGAGGATCACTGGATCAGATCGTCGTAGCAGCTGCTATATAAAAGAATGCCTTCTACCGTTCTGCGTCAGGAATTGAAAGGTGGACGATCAGATGAGTCTGCTGAGTAGGCCTTCCAACTCTTGAAGAGATGAGACTTCTGCAGTTATAAGCACGGAATCACGAGGTCTGATGGATAGAAAAGCACGAAAAAGACGATGATAGATGATTGGCCGTGATGGTGGAGAAACCAAAAACGTACTGAAATCAAGAGGAATATGTCTGTCTTTTCTGTTTTACCGACTAATTGATAGACTATTAACCCTTGACATCTGTAGCCCAAGCAATATATAATTATATATATATATATATATATATATATTTACACTGAGAGAGACGGAAGAGAGACACTGATATAGAGGCAATGGCAGAACATAATAAACTCTGAGAAAGAAAGGAAGAAATAGGCCAACATGTAGCCTCTTGTATTTTGAGCTATAATTTTTTTATAGTGCGTCAGATTGTACAGACATAAGACTTATGTCATGACTATGACACCAGGTCATCTAATAGTTACCGGTGTGCCAGCGCAAGACTCAATCTTAAGCAATTCTGTATTAAATGCACTGGCCCACCGGTATGGAATTCTCTCCCTGAGGACATAAGAACTGCTGTTTCCATCAAACATTTTAAAAACAAACTAAAGTACTTTTTATATTTGTGTAAATTATAATGGGGACTTAAAAAGTTTATGGGACTGCCTCCTCCTCCCCGTTTGAATGAGATACATGCTTGACCTTAAGATGTTCTCAGGCTTTGCATTTACATTTGTTGTGTGGCCCTCTGTTATTTTTTGTGAACCGCTTCATATTCAACTTAACCTGATGTATGTGGATTGGTGTCTCCTCGTCTTGGTGGAATTTTTGATCCTTCACATTAACCTTTGCAGGAATTAAGTTTGTAAATGAGCCAGCCGAGTCTTAGCGGGTCTTTTAGACCTTTGTCGGCTGACTCATTGACCTGCACTGATAATAAGTTCATAACAATTTTCTTGTTGAAATTTTATTGTTGTTAATGTCTGTTACTGTTATGTGAATATTGATGTGACTTGCAAGTCAATAAATGAATAAAACAAAAACAAAACTTACACGGGTTTCAACGGCGCTGTATAAATTGTCACATTTACAACCGAACATATTAATAGTACATGCATACATACACACATATACCTACATACATACAATGCACATCCATACATACAATGCACATACATACATGCATACATACATACATACATACATACATACATACATACATACATACATACATACATACATACATACATACATACATACATACATACATACATACATACATACATACATACATACATACATACATACACACATACATACATACATACATACATACATACATACATACATACACACAGACAGACAGACACACAGACAGACACACAGACAGACACACAGACAGACAGACTTAGTTTCAGGCGCATGAGCTACACAGACGTACGTCATACAGTAATGAAGAGGCAGAAGTGTAGAGACACGCAGGACGACAAAAGACGGACACAGAGTGACACATAGGAGAACCCGACCGCGGTGAGGCGTTAAGTCTACAAGCGCAGAGTAGTCACCTGTGGGCGGCGAGCAAGCGATCTCACTGCGGCCAACACCTGGATTCCGATTTCAATGGGACACTTAGCGAAGAGGCCTTAAACGACAATGCTCGATAAGTTTACCTAGGCGTCCTCGATAACAACTGTACAGGTCACCGCTTTCGAGTTTAAATCGGCCGGCTATTCAGAGCACACTATATGCAAAGCTGGTCAGCGCACTGCACGTACTCTGGCCAAGTGACGACATTAGAATGCATTAAGAGGGCGTGAGTCTTTCTCAATTAGAGTCAAGATTCGGCTAAGTGAGATCTATTATCTGTTAAGCCAGTCCGTAGTCGAGTCTTATCCGTGAGAAGTCTAGCTTTGAACCAACGTCAGAGCAGGCTTTCGAGTTTGAAACATCGCGAACGGAGAATAGAGAGGTCTTAGCTTGAAACTTAAGTAGCTCTAGGCTATAAAGAAAGCGTTGGAGTCAATATTTGAGTCTTTCAAAGTTAAGATTCAAGTCTTAGACATCGCGAGTTGAACAATCAAAAGTCAAATCTGACAATAAACAATAATTGTTCGAGCCAACGTGAGCGAAGCAGTTATTAATACGGTACTTCATAAGGAATATTACCGAAGCGAATAACCATAGCAACATTGCTGTTCAAAGACTGTAATAGATATTCGTCTACTCATCTCTATTTGAGTAGGTCCCTACTCTGGAGATATTGCAACTAATTTGGACGTTTTAACATAGAAAGTCTGCATCAAACGTTTTACATTGAACTTGCGTTTCAGTGGATAAATCAAGGACGCTTTGGTAGCACAAGTGTTTTTGTGAGAAGTAACAACCAACAAAATATGTAAATCAGTCAAACAACAATGAAAAGGTAGGAACCCAGCACAACTGTCTTGGTAGGCCTACGTGTAGTTGTCTTTATAAGTACATGTAGGCCAAAGCATAGTCTAAGCAAATATCATGCAGACTACAATTTAGAATTTGAAACGTAGACCTAGGCTATGCATAGGCCTACAGTGCTGATTTTAAAACGTCGAAACACAACGTTAATGAAAATCAGCAATAGATAGGCCCTATGATCTTAAATGAATAACCTTTTCTCTTGTATAAGACTTGTATTATTTGATCTTTGAGATAAACCTGCTTATTAGCTTATTTGCTTATTAATTTTCATCTTTGAGATAAACATGCATGCATGCATGCATGCATGCATACATCATACATACATACATACATACATACATACATACATACATACATACATACATACATACATACATACATACATACATACATACATACATACATACATACATACATACATACATACATACATACATACATACATACATACATACATACACACATACATACATACATACATACATACATACATACATACATACATACATACATACATGCATATACATATACATATACATATACATATACATGTAGATCTATACATTGTAGGCTATATCCAGAGTGATACTTTTCACAGAAACATAATAACATATCTATATATAGACTATATATCGTGCAAGCAACATGCCTAAATATTTCTATAATTTTATTAGTAGGCTATTGTATATGTATAAAAGCAAACCATAAACGTGGCCATCTACAGGGCGTAGCTTTATTGTCAGATTTGTGAGACATATAATATATGAAGAAACTGATCTAGACAGTCATAGAAAAGTAGACAGAGCCTATATACAGAGACACAGAGAGACGAGAGAGATAGGGAGAGAGACGAAGAGAGAGAATGCAAAGAATGTCATAATGTTATTTCTGTGGTGTCAATTGAATTCCTTCTCATTGTCGATCGTAGAAAATCTTATCCGCGTCACAAAACATTCTTCCAATCCTCCTGCCATGGCTTTGTGTCCGAAACCTATTCAGTGTATTCACTTCTTGTATCTGCGAACAAAGCACACAAACATCTATTATATGCATTTAAACCGAAGTGCACACATGCACACAAAGCCACACACGGACATGTACACAATGACACACACGAACATGCACACAGCCACACACGCACATGCACACAAGGACACACACGCACATGCACACAAAGACACACACGCACATGCACACAAAGACACACACACACAAATACACACAAAGACACACACGCACATGCACACAAGGACACACACGCACATGCACACAGAGACACACACGCACATGCACACAAAGACACACACGCACATGCACACAAAGACACACACACGAACATGCACACAGCCACACACGCACATGCACACAAGGACACACACGCACATGCACACAAAGACACACACGCACATGCACACAAAGACACACACACAAATACACACAAAGACACACACGCACATGCACACAAGGACACACACGCACATGCACACAGAGACACACACGCACATGCACACAAAGACACACACACAAATACACACAAAGACACAAGCTAGCCCCGAGAGACAGCCATGCATGCGCATTATTAGCGACGTCACTTTCTTAGCCTCGGCTTCAAGGGCGGGGCCTGTGCCACTGTCTGTCTACTTTTGTGTCTCTGTATCATTCTGCTGTACGGTGACTATTAGAATAATTAGACCCACACATAGCTTATTATCATATATAATGCGTGTGTCATATATCTGTATCACATATGACCTACACTCATACATGTAGGCCTATATGATTTTTTGGGTTCTGTTGGTCTTCGGTATGCTGTTATGTTCAATTTGACTGCTGCCCTTATCCGATTATTATGCTTTGGTGCTTCCCAATGTCTCTCTTTGTAGGCTATGCCTTAATTGCCTAATTTGTCTATGAATTGTAAATATAGGGTGATAGATGCGAATTAGCTTATATAGTGTATATTGACAGACATACAGACAGACAAACAGACAGACAGACGGACAAACAGACAGACATATAGATAGATAGACAGACACACAACGCACGCACGAACCTTTGACCCTACATTGAAATGTTCATTCCACCCTTTTCTCATGCCCCCGCCACAATGTCCCCAAATGGACGTAAAGGCTTCACGCATCATGACCTCACGTGTGTCCTCATGAGCCCAAAGCACAGTAGCGCCAACGAGAGATGGTGCGAAACACACCGTACACACGTAGAAACAGACACACATAACATAACTGCAGGAATCGCTTTGTCTGTCTGTTTGCCCATCTGTCTGTCTGTCCGTCTGTATGATAATGACTCTCTCTGTCTCTTTATCTCACTAAACTCGCAGTACAAAGTTCTGCACTCCAGAGAAAAGTCTTTACGTGCTTATCTGTGCTTCGAACTGTCTGTCTCATTATGCTAGACAGTGTCTGCCTGCATTTCGTTTGCCATGCAAAGCAAGAATGCCGCTAGATGTCTCTTAATTGATGCAGGATAGGCTATAACAATTGAATATAAACACCTCTTTAATGGTCTACCAAAGCACGTTTAAGTGATGCATGCGCCCTAAGTGAAATGAGAAAAAGAGAGACAGTGAGACAGAAAGACAGAGACAGAGACGATACCGCGTTGGCGCCTCTGGTCGACCCCGCTTGGGCGCCTGAATGTTTGATGTCCGTACCTGTGGACGCTAGGAGTACACCCAACGTCAACATACATTATTATGCTATGGGCTGATCATTCTATTCAATCAATTCTTATCAGCATCATTTACTTACGCTTCCATTCATTCAAAGAGCTTTGTAGACAAATTCATTGTGCCATAATGAGATTAGGTCGTATGAACTTCGGTTTATAAGTAGGCCTACAACTGTCAAATAAGTTGCAGACAGAGCTACGTAAAAGCGTCCGTCGCCCCATAAGGTATGTCACAATGAAAGCTATTATTCATGATACTACATATATGTTAAGTCGAAATCAACATCCATAGCCTACCCAACGACCTTACAGAATGATATCGCTAAACACTCGGTACTTCCATTAGTCGTCATTGCTTCTAAAAACAGAAATTACTGCGAATTTGCAGCCAACTAGTCGCCAAGCAACGAATAGACCGACATTATAACGAGTTTCATAATTAAATAGTTTAACGGATCGATTGAATATTGTGCTCTGTCCATTTAGGTAATTACGACGTTTAAAAGCACAATGCACAATGAGACAACGGATGTTGTCTCAATTAACTATAGGCTTAGTACATGTGGAGTCAATGGGTCGGAGTAAAAGATTTTGGAAACCGTGTCTTAAAATGGTACCTATATTATAGCCCAATTATAGTCCGATCGAGTGGAGACTTATGGGCACTATAGTGAAATGTGTGGCTAAGATCTATCTTTAGATAAGAAACAGTCTGATTTATAACAGGCGAAACCTATCAACAACCTAAAAATGTGCTGGCGATGGTATTTTCAAAGGTATGAATAACATGTAGGCCTATATCTTCATGCACTATCAGCAATACAACAGTTTGAGCCAATGAATGAGAAGTTTCCACTGCTTGAGCAAAAGGGTCTGCCCTTAAATGCAATATAGGCCACATTATTTATACCGAATATATATATATAATATAGAATTATAGTTAATAGTCACAATGTGGGTCTGGGTGATATTAGATACGGGCACTTGGCGAGCGATGATGTATTGACGACTACTTCACGGTATTTGAGAAGTTTGTTGGTCGGGTTGGTTGAAAGGTTTTTCGGTGTCTGTCATCTCTGAACTCATTCGATGCATAAATCAACGACAACAACTGTTACAAACACAAAGGAATGAAGTCGACTGAACGGAGGAAAATTTAAATTATTACCATTCGTCATTGTTGTATACCGTCTCAAATGAACCAATCTGCTGCAGGTGAATGCATTCGATGTAGAAGCACGCTTTCGTCGCTTTGCTTTCTTTTATGGAGAATGAACATAGCCTACGTAAACGTATTAAGTGTGTGAGGTATTCACGAAGACACTATAACTATTGTGCGTCTGAGCTACTTTAGAAAGAAGCTGCAAGAGTGTATACCCTCTGCGTGGATATAAAGAGAAAGAGGGAGATACTATAGAGGTTATATAGGTAGAGAAGAGAGACAGACAGGCAGCCGAGAGAGAAACGGACAGACAGACAGACAGACAGACAGACAGACAGACAGACAGACAGACAGACAGACAGACAGACAGACAGACAGACAGACAGACAGACAGACAGACAGACAGACAGACAGACAGACAGACAGACAGACAGACAGTCAGACACAGGCAGAGACAGAGACAGAAACAGAGACAAAGACAAAGGGAGAGAGAGAGAGCGCGGAGAAAGTGCGTTGTCTTGGAAGATGGAAACAATGAGAGACAAGGATGCACAAAAGGAAACAGAGAAGCTGAGAGAGCAGACTGAAACGGACAGAAAATTTATGTTTGGAAAGTAGGCAGAGAAATTATAAAATCAACAGAGACAGAAAACTTAAAGAGTCACAGTAAACTTAAGCAAATAAAACTTAAACAGACAAAGACATAATATAGGTGGACAGATACAGAGGTCAACGAAGAGAGGCAAAGACATGTGTATATAGACTATATATATTTAAAATAGTATAGACATAAATAGACATACATATAAAATATATATGTATATATATGTATATTGTCGATGCATTTGCATTCGCACCTAGACAGCCGCGGAGTAGGAGATGCAGCGCAAGTAGTTCATCTGTGTCGCCCTTTGATCTCACGGCGCATGCGTTGGAATGCACGCCGCCCGGTAATTATCAATAATTAATTGGTGTTGTTTAGTAATCGATCTACGACGCCTGCAGTATGACTCAAATAGAAACGTGCTATGTGACAGGCGGCAGAGACGTACCGAAGGGGCATAAGGTCGAGGCATGGGGTCGAGTCGCCCAGGGACGAACTTGTGCAGGTGCGGTAAAATATGACTTGAAGATAGGCTAATTTTTAATAGGAATGAATGTGGGATGATGAATGCAAAATAGAAACTAAAGAAGAAAAGAAGAAAGAGCCTGTTACTTTGGTCATGTCGGCTTGGCTTCCCAAGGAAGTTGCCCTAAACCTCCCGTTAAGGCGGCATCATAATTAGAGGTAGGGCCTATAATAATTATTATAATTATGTGCACAGCAATGAACAGAAATGCCGAAAAGAAAGCAGTCCTTGCAACGTTTACTAAATATGAGCATAGCCTACTAAGTAATATTATAGTAGAAGCCATAATCTAAAATTTCTAGATAATGCAGCAACTGAAGGATGCCTATAGCCTACACTGTCTAGTTTTATTGCTAATAAAACTGAATCTTCTAATGACCGCAATGAGCTGTGTTATAAATTCGGTAGCCATATATTGAATCTTTTCTTTGCCATATTTTGTTCAATTGCTTTTCTGTTTACTGAAAAATGTCTTGACTTGGTTCAGTGTAAGAATTGTCGAAAAATGACTGGGGTTGGACCATTATCCACTTGGAATCGGGGTGTAAAAACAGACTTTAACATGGGGCTCTAAGAAAGACTGGGGGTTGAAACCCCCCCCAACTCCCCGGCAATTCTCGCCCTGACTTGGTTCAAAAAACTAATTAAATTTCATCTAACACTAACAGTCATATTCGGAGTTATGAGAAATCACGATTAATTGACTGCTGAAGATCGGGAAGCACATGGAAGTTTTACAATGATGGTACATTTGTGCAATGTGGAGTGTGGACACGGGGAGTAGACTAGACTATTTTTTTTATTAGCCTATCTCCCAATCGTAGCCCACCATAAGGCCTATACAGCTTACACACATTTTGATAAGAATATTACTGTCGTCCCTTACTCTGAAGTTCTAATCAAGGATTTGGTTGGTAGCATCTATAGGAATACAATGGCGAAGTTCAACGTTCGAAATTTATGCTGTAAATAAGGCGAAAACTTTCAAATGTCCAAGTATGGCTTTTCGTTGGTCGCGATTTTGCATTCGTTGTTTGAGAGCTGGTTGCCTTGGCCCTTGACGTGCAATTCTTTCTGCTCTTTTGTACAGCATCTTAAGCATTAGGTTACGTTCGTCTCGGCGCTGTGATGGTATATAAAGACCTTTAGGATATTTCCACGCTTCCAGTATATTATAGGCCTATAGGCCTATACGTGCATTGCAAGTGACCGAGTGTATGCTAAATGTAATGTGGTAATGTCACGACGTTTAAATTGTCTTTAGCACATTTCGATTGCCACCGTTGAGAATCGATCGGAAAAATCTCTTGAGGGAATTTTTAAGCAGACAACCAATTACCATTTCAAATGACTTAAGTTAGCAACTGAATTCTTTCGGAAGCACGCGTCTCATGTTAATTTCGAGGCTCTAGATTTGGGGGCGTTACCCGTGACATGGACAGTGGAGATTGTAACTGCTGGCATCTTTTAAGAATCGGAATATTTCATGATTGTGGTCCTGAGGATGACAATGGAGATGATGATGATGATGATGCTTATTACAGTTACAGTTGATTTATTAACTCACTAATGAATGTCATTAGTAAATTGTTCTCCAAGAGAATGCCTTTCAGCAGTAGGCCTATTATAGGTTGCTTAGTAGGCCTAATTTACATATGCCTATTAGAATAACTTAGGTAACTGTTCTGTATACAAACATGCATATGAATAGTATTTGATTACATCTTACGTAGATGATCAGCTCATTTCTCAATTCTTCGATATTATATAGGCTATTTATTACCTACTGATTGTTTCGATCATAGTCAATTCTTAAATTGATTATTCGGATGACTATGATGAACTGGTGGATGCATATATATATAATATATATAATATATATAATTATATATATATATATTATGTTCTGTAGATGAAGGTCGTCGTTGGTTGGATTGTCCTCTGCTGTCTGGTCTTCGTTGTCCTTCGTCCTTCGTCTGCTGAGGCCAACGGAATTCTCTCGCAAGCCATCACAGCTCTCAAGGGTACCAGCAAACATTGTACTACTGGCGCTATAGAAGTCAATCCGTAGAGTCCTTCACCGCTTAAGAAATTTAACAGGCATCCTGACCCGACAGACCTGATGTTGCTTAATTACATTGTTAAGACATGCCTATATTTATATAATTATAATCATACGAAACAGACACTTAGATCCCCTATGTCTATGAGGGAAGAATAATTAGGCCTTTAGCAAAGATCCTCAATGACTGGAGAAAATTAGCCTACCGCAGAAATGGAGAGCGCAAAATTATGTTTAAAAATAGATGAATAGAAATGAACCGTGCATCTGTAGACCAGTCTGTTTAACTAGTATTTTGTGCAAGGTCATAGTAAGGATTATCAAAGTTAACACTGCGTATCATTTGAATGAGCGTGCTATTAATATGGGCAGGCAACGTACGTGGCTTCACAAGAGGCCGATCATGCTTTACAAATCCTTTAAAGTTGTTTAAGGCGGTCTCTGAGAGGACAGATGAAAGTAAATCTTGATGTAGATATTTACCAAGATTATATATCCAGGGTATTTGACAAGGCTGGCCAAAAAAGTTACAAGCAAGAGAGAGATTAGAGAACAGGTAGGCCTATACTGCACCAACATGAATAGTAGAAGCTGATTATCTTATCAGGCAATGATATGATAAAACTCTTCGTTTATTTTTAAACTGACACAACGCTGCATAATGACAATTTATAGGCCTATATGAACGGATTATCACAAGTTTTACATGAGCCGAATTTGACGGTTTTGGCGGCCATGAAAGGCGTCCACTACATCATAATATTATTATAGGCTATAGGCCTACTGCTATTTTTACTAGCGCTATCTGACAGTAGCCTATCTGTCGTATGAAAGGCTGAGTCGACTTATGATCACTTGGATTGAACGATATACTGATCATTTAATTGATTTAGTCATTTCGTTTGATTGATTGATAGATTATTTAATTCATTTTAGTGATCGATTTGATCCATTTGTTGAAATTTGATAATTGATTTATTCATTTAATCTATTCATTCAATCATCAATTCAGTCACCGGTATACTTTGATTAAAATTAATGACTTTAACTTCATTAATCTGTGTGCCCAACATGGGGTGAGTTCGTCACATGAGAGAATGTTTTGTTTCACACCCAGACTGCCTGCACAATGGTCCCCTCGGCATGTCAACCGGAGCCATACGAGACTCACAGATATCTGCATCATCCAATTATCCACCAGAGTGGGACAAGGGTTGCAGTGAGAAGTACGCTCGTGTCTATCAGCCGAACGGAGTCGGATGGTGCGCCAAGTTCAAGTCAGCATCAGAATGGCTACTCATTGATCTTGGTGTCCCTGCTAAGGTCAGTCAGTCAGTCAGTCGGTCGGTCGGTCGGTTAGTCAGTCAGTCAGTCAGTCAGTCAGTCAGTCAGTCAGTCAGTCAGTCAGTCAGTCAGTCAGTCAGTCAGTCGGTCGGTCGGTGGGCCGGCCGGCCGGTCGTTCGGTCGGTCAGTCAGTCAGTCAGTAAGTAAGTAAGTAAGTAAGTCAGTCAGTCAGTCAGTCAGTCAGTCAGTCAGTCAGTCAGTCACAGCCGGCCAGTCATTCACTAACTCGCTCGCTCACCTATACTCACTCACTTACTTACTCGCTCTCTCCCACCCATCCAAATTCCCACCCACCCACCAACCCGCGCACCCACCCACCCACCCACACTCATCTGAACACCTGAGCAAGTTTTTCACGCACAATAATTATAGCGGTGTTCGCGATGGATGTTTTGTCGTTAGATAATGGCTCTCAAATATGAAGAATTATGGCAACCTGTCAACAAATTTAACTGCTTGGATGGCCATGTTGAAAGACATATCGTTGCGACGACTTGATATTTATACGGGTCACGAAGACGTACAAATGTAGCTCACAGGACACCGTTCAAACCAACAACATCTATGAACAGTTGAACACTGAATACCGTTATATAGCGGATTTAAATACATCTGCAGGCTGAAAAGGGGACTAGAGTTTGATAGGTGAATTAGGAAAGTGAGGAGGGAAAAGAAGAGTAATGGAATGGTGATGAGAAAAAAGCTGGGAAGGAGAAAAGCGGCCAGAGAGAAGTGAGAGAGAGAGAGACAGACAGGGAGAGAGAGAGAGAGAGAGAGAGAAGGAGAAGGAGAGACAGACAGACAGACAAACAGACAGGGAGAGAGATAACAAAAAAAGAGGAGTACGGAGCAGTGGCGTAGCAAGGTTTTTGGGGGCCACTGTGCAGAGCTTCGGTGGTGGGCCCCTTAAAATAAGATGCCTTCGATTCAGTATCATAAAACAATTACATAAAGACACTAAGCTTATAGTTAGCTGAATCTTTGAGAGTGTGGTGAAAACTTATGGAATATCAGACAAAAATTAAATTAAGGAAAATAATTATAAACAGCAAATAAATAAATAAAGTTACATAAAAATTAAAACAACGATAAAAACGATTGTTTTTCACCAAGAAAAAAACTAAAAAGCCTTTTTTACATCCATGTTCTGCACAAACCATTGCTACCGCACCGCTGTACATGCAGAATTGAATACATTCAGAATAATTTCCTAAAATAAAAAATTACTCTGAACGCCGGGGGGCCCCTCTACAGCCGTGGGCTCACGTGCACTGCACGAGTTGCACGCCCTATTGCTACGCCACTGGTACGGAGGATGGAGGGGATGATCGAATGTAGGCTATACGAATCCAGATTCTGGAAATAAACGATTGACCGTCGCTAAAAATCACCGACAGATGGTCATGTTTGTACGGATAGAGCAGATCCAAGTAGGCCTATGGCGAAGACCGTAATAATATTCATGTTTAATTTGATGGAATTTTTCAAGTAGACCTACACTGTTATTTCCTCGTAACATAGGTCCACAAATGACCCATCATGAGTGCTTAAAATTATCGGCGCAATATACTCTGTATAATTCTTATAGCTACCTTAGTATACCTTTATTCTTTCTTCCTTTCTTCGTCCTCAGCCTAATTTTTTGTCTCCATTCACTCTTTTCTTCCCGTCAGTCTTCCCTATTTCTTTTCTTCCATCTTCGCTTCCTTTTTCCTTTTTCCACTTAGTCTTGGCCCTCCTCCTTCTTTTCCATCTTTGCTTTCTTCATCCATAAATTCCCTAATTTCTTCCCTTTCCCTTTCTTAATAATAGTAGCCCTAATCACGACAATTGACATGGCGCCGTAACTCAGCCATGCTGCTACAGGGGCGCCTTTCTTACTCTGTTCCGAACTTTTTTGACTTATTTCTTGTTGCTTGTTCGTTGCTGTCAGGTGACTGGTCTGATGACGCAGGGCAGGGGAGACGGAGCGGAGTGGGTGACGTCATATCTCGTCTCCTTTAGCATCGACGCCTATCACTGGCAATACATCACCGACCAGTATGGCAACCAGAGAGTAAGAACCTTGTCTTAATTAATGTAGTAGGCTATGCCAATCTTAGATTTAGCATGCCAACTTATCTGAGAATAGGACTACGACAGCGAAAACGTAGTAGGCTATATATAGGCTTCTGACAGAGCGACGACAACACCTATAGCTTTGATAGACGATGAGTTTTTGTTGATAACGAATAATGATGTTGTGATGATGGTGATGATGATGCAATGATGATGGTGATTATGATGTTCTGAACAGAGGAAGTCTTTATGACCAAACTAGTTGCAGCAGAGTAAGCAACCGAAATCACTTCAAAGAAATCAAAGGAAGATATTCGAAGGATCCAAATTGATTCCATTGCTGGAATATGTCATAATTTTATATCAAAAGAAACACAGTGCATTTATTACATTGATTCTATTTACTGCATGATAATGATGACGTTGTTCTTGGGGGAGGGGGGGCTCATGATGACTATGAATTTGATGACGATGACGATGATAATGATGATAATGATGATGACGACGACGACGACGACAATGTAGACTACGATGACAAACGTCTATAGTGAGGGTTTGCTACTGCTACTGTTCGATACGCATAGGTGTTCGAAGGAAACACGGATTCGTACGCAGTGAAGCACATCTACCTCGACGATGCAGTTATCGCTCGTTACATTAAGTTCCACACTCTGCAATGGCATCGACATCCAAGCATGCGTGTCGAAATCATCGGCTGTCAAGGTAAGACTGCGTTCAGTGTTAATCCCTGTCTAAACGACCTCAAAATGCAAGGGACATCAAGATAAAGTATAGAGTATAGACGTATACTGGTACTGTAAATATTGATGATGATGATGATGATGGTTCTCTGCCCGAAGGCAGGTTCATTGGCTTTACGCCACTGGGGATGAGATGAGTGAGGTGGTTTCCCGTTGCCTTCCCCACAGACAATGATGGGTACTCAACTTTCCCAAGGTCGCTCCGCAGGAGCTTGCGCCTCTGCGTCCCACACGTACTAGCCTGAGATATCGAAATCTCTGAATGTCAACTCCTAGCCCGGGGCTTGAACCGCAGTCCGTTGCAACCAACAGACGAATGCCGTTCGCGCTTACCGGTGTAGTTAACTAGGCTGTGAATATTAAATACAATTATTATTGTTATCATATATATATAAAATTATGTATATATTTTATCATGAATGGAGGGAACGGTTTGCGATAAAGATGATGAGGATGATGATGACGACGATTTTGATAATTATGACTACGACAAGAGTGATGATAATGGCATTGGCATAATGTTCGTTGTAGTCTGTCGCATTCCAATTGCTCTTCCTCCCTACGGGAAAGTGACGGCGTCAAGTGAGAAGTCACCAGAGGGAGCGAGTTCATGCCAGGCAAACGATGCTTACATCATTACAAACAAAGCATGGTGTGCCAAGCTCGACAACAGTAAGTTCTGCCATAGATATTCTAACCTATCCTGCGTATAAAGCACATGTCGCACTATTTCATGAAGAGGTTTGGGGTATATGCCTATCCAGGCTATCCTACTCTCATTCCACATCTCGTTTCCAAATCTCCCCCAAATTTTTGTATTTCGAAGCCAAAACACAAAAACTAATCAGAACAAAGTCCTGTTCTGGGTTCGTGTGACTTCGTAGTTCTCTTTACCGGATTATTGCTAATTCCTTTTGTCTGTCTCAGTGCACATGCCCTTAGGCATTTAGCAAAAGCCTTCCTGTGAGTTATAGGTAGCCTGCCAATCTTTACTCATTTGTTTCCTCTGCATATATACACTTCCTCAACCCATCTCTCACACTATATATATGCATATATATACAAAATTCGTCATGTGCCAATTGCATAATAGGCGTACGTTGCCTGCGGCCATTTATCATTCATCGTTCCGTGCTTGACTAATCATGTCAACCTCTTTTATGAATTTATAAGTCTACATTAATTATCCTGCTGCATGTCCTTTGTACCGTGTCTCAACATTTGCACGGGAATTGGATAAGATCCAAGAGGGCTCTGGGTTTGTTTTATGGGAATAGGGCCTCAAGTGGGCCTCATGCTGACTGACGCATGTCGTTATCACAGGTCTATTTTATTGCAAATTAGTCTATAGGTCCAGTATTATATTTCCACAGGTCTATATTTGGCCATCTGTTTTGTATTTTCTTCTTCGGTTTAATTACAATTAAGTTGAGTGTTATCAACTATAATGCGAGCTGTTTAATAGAAGAGTTAGACCTAATAGCCTACACAAAGCTGTTAGAGTTAATACGTGTGACTTCTTTACGTGGCTTTGTACTACAACTAACAATAATATTGCTTCCACACATAACGTATAAGCCTACGCTAATAGGCTAATAGGTTTACATATACATGGATATGTGACTCTGTTTGTGTCACGAAGGCGATCAGTGGCTGCAATTCGACATCGGTCCACCAACTCTCGTCACTGGCCTGATAACAAAAGGAAGAGGCGAAGACAATAAGAAGCACTGGGTCACTCGATTTCGAATCTCATACAGCAACGACAGTCGCACTTGGCATTTTTACCGCGAGAACTCCGCCAAGATTAAGGTCGGTCATCATCACAACGAATGAATAGATGTGGTCGAAATGAATGCATGCATGAATGAATTGAAGAATACATTTATGAATGCATGCATGAATGAATTGAAGAATATATTTATGAATGCGCAAATGACAGAAGTAAATGACAGAAGTAAATGACAGAAGAAGTAAATGAACAAATGAATGAGCAAACACGCGAATGAATGAATGAAAGGATGAAATAATGAATGAACAAATGAATGAATGAGCGAACACGCGAATGAATGAACAATGAATTAACTAATGAAAGAACTATAGTGAATGAACAAAGAATGAACTAACGAATAAACCAATGAAGGAATGAATGGACAAGCGAGTAAAAGAACGAACGAACAAATGAAGTAGATGTGGCTACAGGCCTACGTCTTAATTAAGTGTCTAGTGTTGTCATACATGCACAATTTGTACATTAGGACTAAGATGCGCCACGTAAAATAACTGCGCTGCGGAACGTAATGTAGACTACGTGGAACCATTGCTAAGTCTCTATCGAGACATTGGTGGTTTAGAAAGTCATGCATCGATCTGTCTGATGTGTAGGAGTTTCAGGGCAACGTTGACAAGGATATGGATCGATATCATTACTTGAACGACCCGTTTGTCTCCAGATTCATTCGATTCCATCCAACTGATTGGCATCGACATATCAGTATGCGAGCGGGACTTCTCGGCTGTCCATACGTAGGCAAGTATATCCAACTAATATCCTACAATACGCAACGTTAGCCTATGCTACACTACACCTGCACAGTCATAGAAAGGTAACAGAGAGTTAGGAAAGTATACGCATAAAAACTTGCTATAGAGCTATTGGAATTGTTGGGGAGTTACGCTGAGAAAAAAGACTGCATGTCACGATTCGCCAGTTATTGGAATGCTCAAACAGCCTACATCTTGAAGAAGCAGCCTAAGGCCTAGCAGCCATAGCTCATATATTATATGAGCTATGGCTGCTAGACCTAGGCTGTCACATCTCTTCACACTTCTCTGTCACACTTCTGTCTGTCATACATCTCTGTCATATTATGACAGAGAAGGGGGAATCCGGGAAAGTTGGATTGAGTTCCGTGTTCATAGTTCAATTTAACAGTTTCACAGCTTTAACAAAATTTCAAAGCAAATATTGTAGAAGTTTGCTTATTGACATTGTATGTTTGCCTTACAGGCGAATGTTCCCTGGGATTCATGCGAGTAAATGATTACACACCTTGTGGTGAGTCGTGAATTGAATTGTATTTTTATCATAAGAAATTTGTAATGTTTTTTGCAGGTCCTATAGGTCCATCACGTTTTCATAATTTTATAGCGATCGCATGGCTTACTCCTTCTTAAATTTAATTGATATGGGCATTGGCTAAGGGTCTATATGCCTACGTCATATCAAATATTTGGCCGATGACAGAGCGCAAGCAGCATAATATACGACATAACATGAACATAGGCCTATATCATAACATAGGCCTAGACTAGCAGCTACAATAAAGGTGTACACGACACCACATATAATATCTCGTGCAAACATAGGCCTACATGTAGGCCTGCCGCATAAGGTCACGCACCTATAGCTCCACTGTGAGAATTGTGGAAACATAACCGGGGTGGGGGTTGGACTATGAGCCGCTTGAAATTGGGGCGTGAAAAAGAGACTTTACTATTGGGCTCTAAGAAAGACGGGAGGGGTGTTAAAACCTCCAAACCCCCGGCAATTCTCACCCTGGCTCTACTGTCTGATGACATCATGATCACTGCGTGTTTTAACTTCAGGGCCATCTTATGGTTATCGTAGGCCCTAGGGGCCTAGGCACTTTTGCATATTAATCTATTCGTAGGCCCCTAGGACATATTGTAATTGTAATTGAACATTTATATAGCGCCACTTCAAGAGAACTCCTCAGAGGCGTAACCAACTCAACTCTGTTTTAATTCAACTTGCAACACATTTACACTAATTCTTAAAATTATGCTAAACCATGTTTTGTGAACGTATTTCAGTTTTGAATTTAAATCTCAATCTACTTTTTGTAATAATTATTTATTTTCGATATCCGCTAAATGTAGTATTTCAGGTTTCCGATTTTCGAATTTCGGTTAGCGGCGTTTCGGTCTAAACTCTAGGCTAACTAATGTTACTGTTTCATTGGCTAACTCTTGCCTTGAAAAAAGTTAGCAAGTTTTCGTTTTCTGTTTTCCCTCCGGTCATTGACCAATCACTGCATTTATATTTTTATATTTTTTTTCTCAGGATTTCGTAGGCCCCTAAAAAGTTCGTAGGCCCTAGGCACAGTGCCTACTGTGCCTACTGGATAAGATGGCCCTGACTTTTAACGTACTTTTTTGGTACAGTGGAGAACCTGGCCTATCGCAAGGAGTCGTTCATCAACAGCCGTAAGACGCAGTACAAAAGACACGTGCAAAGTCAGTGGGTGCATGCGCAGGCGGCCAGGGCTGTCGACGGCGGATCGGATCCGACGATTCACAGCTGCACCATCCTCGACAACTTCTACGTCGAGAAACCAGTCTGGATGGTGGACCTCGGTCGGAAGACGACGATTTCCGGTGTCGTCATAATGACGTGGACAGACAAGAAGAACGGTGAGGAATTTTCGAAGAATTGCGTTTTACAGACCCTACTTAATTGTTTGTGCACATGGAGAATTCTGTTGAATATGTTCGCGTTCAAGAAGCTACATGTATATAATGACGCTATGAAAATCACACTGCAGGGCTAATATCAGGTGTGGGTGTGGGTGCGGGTGCGTGTGCATGAGTGCGCGTGTTCGTGTGGGCATATTTTGAGCAATGAGTATTGAGTACTATGAGTAGGCCTATGCGCTTGATCAATCCATTTATCAGACGCACGAACGTTGTATAGGCCTAATCTTTGGCACTCCGGATGTTGCAGCTTAGGCTATGATTATACTAAACTTCAGTTGAGCGAATTCCATCAAAGTTTCCTTCCATTTAACTTCTTTCATTCTTCTTTCACTTCCATCTGCCGAAATCAGTCATCTCTATGTGCCATGGCAACATGCACTCTCCAATCAGTGTTCCTCTTCCTTCCATTCACATAGCCTATTCCTCACTCCGTCTCACTTCATTTCTCATTTCCGTCTCATTTCATGGCCTTAGTCTCTCTTAATTTTTCTGTCTCGTTTTATGACAGGCGTAAGCATAGGCGTACGGGAGATTTCATCAGTGGGGGTGGGGGGGGGGAGAAGATTGAACTTCTGCCCGAAAAATACATCCGTGAAAAAGTTGACGACCTTTTTGTTTTAGTCGTTCGGGTATGTTTTACCCGAAAAACCTGACACTTGCCCGAAAGTTGACGACCTTTTTTTTAGTCGTTTGGGTTTTTTTCCCGAAAAACCACCAAACTTGCCCAAATTTGGGGGGCATTTGCCCCCCACTGCACCCCCGCCTCGTACGCCTATGGGCGTAAGAAATTAGCTATGCAGTGCAGTCTTGCATGTTAATAACAAGAAACTAAGCCTAACACAGCACCGTTAGCACGGTGTACCCTATAATTATCGTCAAAGGTCAAACCGTTTAGAGACTAAATGAAAGTTTCCCATAAATTCGCTGCATGTAATACATACACCCATGCTCGTAGGCCTACTTGTATAGTCTATACATAGTCTAAGCATGCATTGCAGCATTCACAAACTTTTTAATGCTATTTTTCCGTTTCAGAGGGTCGCAGTTCGTCTGGCGACTACATGCATAATCTTGAGCGACTAACAATCTACGTGAGCGCCCGCGGTGGCAGCCCATCGATGGTTGGAAGGACGGAGGCGACGGAGGGCTTCGACGCCGCACAGAACACCTGTGGATCCCTGTCGCGTCTCAACGACGCCCTCTTCCGTCCGAGGCTTCACGTACCCTGCGGTCGACCGATGAAGGGACGATTCGTCTACGTCGAGGCGGCTGGAGTGACCAACCGACAGGGAAGGCTATTTGGAGCCGTCCTCTGCGAAGTCCTCGTCTACGAGTAGGACTCGTCCAACCACAGCTCACTAACCCACCCAATATCACCACACACCAGAAACTGACTTCATCATCATCATCATCATCAGTTCTTTTCGTGCAATTCTGCACATCGGGAAATGCAGCTCCTCCATTCCTCCCTGTCCACCGTCAGTTGTATCGCCTCGTCCCACGTCACGTCCATGCACTTCAAGTCTTCTCTGATGGTTTCTGGCCATCCTTGGTCTGACTAAAAACTGACTTAAAAACAAGAAATTAATCATTGGCCCAGTCAACCGCATCCATGAAAATGAATGGCCTTGCAAAAGAACACTACCGGGTACCTTCATGCCCCGTTCACAAGTTTCTCCCGCTGAGACATGCAACCAAAATTAATCAATTGAGCCAACCAAGTGAACTCAAGCAATCGGTTAAAACAACAGTAAATCGATTTGACGATCCAAACCGTCGAAAAGCTAATTTGACAACTTCTATCGTGCTAATTATAGTAGCCAAAACGTACTTTGATACTGTCTAGTAAAGGCCAGAGGTCGTTTCTTTGTCAATTCATGCAACTTGTGGCGTCGTTAAAACTGTTCCGTAGTTTGGTGTTGCTTGAGCCTAAGTTGAAGAATAATTGAGTTAATGCTTCGTTTACTCATGTGTTACAATAGACTCTAGAGGACAGTGCATTAGTGATTACCTCATCTTACCTTCTATTTAACACCGCGGTAGTTATGAATTAACTATGAAGGTTTTTCTTAACAAAACGACAATTTGATTCGTATAATGACTTTTTAAACACTGCGAAACACAAAGGATGTGTGCATATGCTGTAATTTTTGTTAATTACCAAGTGACTTTAAAAAAAGAAAATGTTACATTGATCGTAACTATTAGACCTAGCTAGCTAGGCCTATAAGACTTACCTAACATTGTAAGCAAAAGTTATTTAGGAATGTCGTTGGCGGAAACTGATCCATTAATAATTATAGGGAAGGCCTATAACTGACTAAATTTGACAGTAACACCAAATGATGCTAGATAGGCTTAGGCTACGGCCAACATCAGCGCACATGGCCTAGCCGCCACTTGCTATTGTGCTGCATTTACAAGAAATAGATCTATTCATACACAACCCCATACATACACGCATAGTAGACCTAATTAAGCGGCCTACAGGTCTTTCTATAGACTACATGTAGGCTGTAAATTTACATAATTATTATGACTGGGCAAGAACTAAAGAGCAGTAGGCCCAACTTAGATAGGCCAAGTTCTTTGCTAAGATTTGCAAGCTGCAATTTTGCGATAATTATAGCCTAATTATAGAGGCAAGGTAATTTTGTGGGAGAAGATGAGTTTCACATCCAAATCGCATCTCAAAGCTGCTCAGATGCGACATATTTCTAGGAATGCAACGCCATTGCGAGTTTTCCAAATCAGTCGACAGTCTATTGGTCCTAAACTCCTAATTCTGCATCCGATAGAGTCTGTGTGGTCCATTCTAACACATTCCGTTTTCCTCTTCTTTAAGAGATTTTTTAACGAGTCATGAAAGCTGGTTACATTTTTTATCATTGCTACAGTTTCAGAGACGTAACCGGGCAGGGAGGAATATATATAGGCCTATAGGGCTATAGAACTAGGCTAAACGTGTTCCCGGTCGCCAAAGGAATGGGCAGAATGAAGGTTAAAATTAATAATTTGACCCTGAATTTGTATGCAAGTTAATATAGCCTAAGCTTCTCGTTCCCTCATTCTGCTAACTGACGTAATCTTCTCGTACATTGGTTGCAAACTTTTTATTCCAGCACTGAGTTTCGGCTGTACAGTAGTGGGTCCCTCAAAAATGGAATGCCCGCCCTGGCAGTTTGGAGTGGGATTCTCAATTAAATCTAACTCACATTTCTTTGTTGCTTAAAGGTTTTCCTTTCTCCGGGGCCCACCATGCCAAGAGCACTTCTATCAGTCTACTATAATAAGAGACACTTTACAATTTTAATCAAAATAAACTAAGATAAGTTGTGTCTATAATTAGTAGATTCCTTGACTCTAACCTATGGAATTTATTATTTTGGCACGTGATTCAAATCAATAATTTCAGTCATTATACATGTCCTGAACAACTATAGGTTTGATTAGAAACAATTCATTCCTAAAAGAAGTAATTGAAGCACAGTCACAAAACTAAACCTAGTATTGAAGTACCCGTAGTTCAGCTCCTTCTTTACAGTGCAATTCACTTCACTCTGGCATTGCACCAGTCCACTTTCAATAAATATATGCTATTGTGCCAATCTAATAACATTCAATTACTTTACAGCTCTGCTACCATAACCCTAATGCCTAACGCATCAACAATCAGTTTGATGATCACTTCCAAGAACCATCTTAAACAAAAAGCATAATATCAATACAAGGGAAGTAAAAAAGAATGAATAAAAATCTAAAACCGGTTAAATTTGTTTTTCTCTTTTTTGCTGTCCAAAATCTATGAAAGTGTTGCTAGAACCTGCTTTGCATCATCAGTTGATTCTAATAATTTCTCTAACATTTCTCCATTGTGTTTCCTAGAATGTTTCTTCATCTTGCTAGGCTGTGAAAATGATTTACAACAGACCTGACACGTGTAAGGCTTTTCTCCAGTATGCATTCTTGTGTGATACTTAAGAGCAGTATGTCCTGAGAATCTTTTATCGCATAACAGACATACGTAGGGCTTTTCTCCTGTATGTATTCTCATGTGAGTATTAAGACCTGAAGATTGTGCGAATGTTTTTCCACATAATAGGCAAGTGTAAGGCTTCTCTCCATCGTGGATTCTCATATGAGTCTTCAAGTCAGAGGATCGTGCAAATGCCCTACCACACAACTGGCACTGATGTTTCCTCTCTCCAGTATGGATTTTCTTATGGTTAGTCAACGTTCCAGCAAAGGCAAATGATTTTTCACACACCTGGCATTTGTAAGGCTTTTCATTTCGATGGGATCTCATATGCTTGCTTAAAGAGGAGGAGTGTGAGAATGCTTTAGGGCACACTTGGCATTCATAAGGTCTCTCACCAGTATGGGTTCTCAAATGAGCCTTCAAACCTGAAGATCGAGTGAATGCTTTCTCGCATAACCGACACGTATGTCTTTTAACCTCCATGTGTGTTTTCATGTGAGAATTCAAGCCAAATCTTGTGAATCTTTCCAGACATATCTCACAATGGTAATGATTTTCATCTTCATGAGTTCTCTCATGGTTCTTCAGATTCCTGATGCAAGTAAATGAAAGTTGACAAATCTGACATGTGTATGGCTTTTCTCCAGTATGTATTCTTGTGTGAACCTTTAGAGCATCAGAACGTAGAAATGCTTTGTCACACAACATACACTTAAATGGCTTTTCTCCAGTATGGCCTCTCAGGTGCACATTCAAATGAGACAACTTTACATACGATTTTCCACATACTTTACAAGAATGCATTTTTGCACGTCTCTCTCCTGTATGGAGTTTAATATGATACTTCAGACTGAATAATGACTTAAATGATTTCTCACAAATTTTGCATGTGAATGGTTTTTCTCCATTGTGGGTACCTATGTGCTTCTTCAGAGTATTAGAACGGGCAAATGCCTTTTTGCATAATTGACACTGATAAGGTCTTTCACCAGTATGGGTTCTCATGTGCAACTCTAGGTAAGAATTCTGCTCAAATGTTTTTTCACATATTTGACATGAATGCGATTTTTGTCGCTTCGCTCCGGTATGAACTACCATGTGCTTCTTGAGGTTAGAAGCTAACAGGAATGACTTCTTACATTTTTCACATTTGTGTGGTTTTTCTCCAGTATGAATTTTTATATGCTGATTAAGATGAGTATTGTCATAGAATGCCTTTTCGCAGATGTGACACTGGCAATTTTTTTCTCCACTGTGGATTTTCATGTGTGCTGTTAGACGAGACGAGTGTACAAAAGATCTATCACATAATTCACACATGTATGGTTTATCTCCAGTATGCAGTCTAACATGCATTTTTAGATTTGAAGCTTTCAGAAAAGATCTTTCACATAATTGACATTTGTGCAATTTTTCTCCAGCGTGAGTCCTCATGTGGGCATTCAGACGAAAAAGTTTGGGGAAGGTTTTCTGACACAGTTGACACTGGTGAATTGCTTCTTCGGCATGAGGATTCTCATTGTTATCCAGATGATTCATTAGTGCAGCTGATACATGAAAGAAAGTACTTTCATTTACTAGTTCCTTTCCTTCCTGTTTGATGAAAATACTTTCTGACATATTGAAAATTACGCAGCTTTTAGTCAAAATTTCGTAAACAAATAGACGAGCCTGCAAATGCAAACACCAAAAATTAAGAGTAGAAGTAGGATTTATGAACAAATCTAGCTGAGAAGCTGGATTGATAAACGAAAATGTTTAATTAATCAAAAGTGATATTGATGAAAAATAATTGCTGCCGAAATATAAGCGGGATTGATGAAACGAATTCCTGCCTAAACAGAAGCTGGATTGATGGGAAGGTTTCCTGCCAATCTAGAAGTTGGATTGAAAATAATAATGTTGCAACAAGCGAATAATTTACAACCCTAAAATACACGTTGACCATATCTCAGTCTTATCAAACATTTTCTGTGTGACCAGTCCAAGGAATTCTCATTCTCTTACAATTATGACCACAGAAAACTGTTGCGCCAGTCTTTCACGCATAGGCTACAAGGGCCTAGATGCGTTTATAGGGTCTGCTCTCCTAACCAAAGTTCGCTTTAAAATTCTCGTGTTTCATAAAATACAAGAATTACGCAAATTGACGTACAAGCTATCCGAGTCAAATGGGTCATGTTAAGTGCATAAGAAAGCGAAATCCTTATTAAGTATTATTATTATTTTTGATAATCTCAACTTTATTAAGACAAAATGGCGAATAATAACATGGCGAAGATGAAAATGTTTAGTGCAAAATTAGAAGAATTACATGCATGCATCACATCTGACATCTAGCGAGTAATCTAAGCATATGAAAGGGTGAAAATTACGGTGAAAATTACGAGCTCGCTTTTGTACAACTTATACCATCGCTTTACCGTTCTAAACTATTCGCCCATCGCAGCACAATTAATTTTTTATCAATCCCACTTCAACTTTGTCATGAATCCAGCCTGCATTTAGCTAACAATTCGCTTCCATTTCAGCAATTAATTTATTTCAATCAATCCTACTTCTATTCTATTTAGCAACAAAATTCTATCCATCGATCTAACTTGTGAGCGACCATCGCAAAAACGGGGAATTAACACACAAGCCCCACAGACAAACCCCCGGACAACCCTCCCCCGATTTAGCCTAGGTACAGGACATTAACTCCCAGGACAAAACCCTTTCCCTGTGGAAATAGCCTATTTCTGTAGTTAATTGATGAAACGCGTTTCGTCAATCCAGCTTCATTTAAATAGCAACAACTTCTATTTAAATTACAAATATTTCTTATAAATAAATCAAATAAATTTTTTTATCAATCCGGCTTCCTATTTGAGCAAGAATATTTTTATCAATCAAGCTTCCATTTGAGCAATAATATTTTCATAAATCCAGACTCTGTACTAATGAAATAATCAAACGAGTAAAATTTCATTTAGAATTTTTTAAAATTATTCTGTAAGAAGTATTTTAAAGCAGAAACATTGTAGAATTTGACTGAGTGAAACCGACATGTGGCAGGTTTGAGATACCATGATGTAGATGCTAAATTATTGCCTCAAAGACAGAATCTGAATGAGCAATCACGATATTTAAGTATAAATTAAATTATTAAAAGGACGGAAATATGTTATAGTAGAGGTTGAAGCAATGAAAGCATGGAGAAGATACATCTTAAATTGTCTTAAATAATATACGATGCTAAACTACATGTTTACCCATACCTTTACAGAGGGATAGACTTTTTGAGGATTTTAGCATTTTGGGTCCAGCCACAACTTTTAGAAACAATCTCCTATTGCCCCACAAAAGGTTAAAACATAGAAAGACAAAGAACAAACAACAACAACAGGCATAGATGTCTATCTTTAATAATGCCAACAGAATTCTCTAGTCGTCATGTTCAATGGGTCCTCATTGCACCAGCTTGGAATCAAATAACGTGACTCATGAAAATGCAGTTGAACTTTCAAACAGAAATTATGTAGATATGTATACGACAAAGTTTTTATAAGAATATTTAGACGAAAGCAGAAATAAAGAGAATGGTCCCCTGCAATCATGCCTGTGAATATTGAATGGGGCACACGAGGGTCCCATATGGAAATATTGGCAATCTTTGAGCCTCACGTGGGCACACTGGTCAGGTCAGGCCCACTGGAAAAGAATTAGGAAACAGAAAAATCCTTGTGGATACTGCAGAATGTAGCTGACTGTCATTGCAGTACCGATCGTGGTGCAAACTGTCAAATTCAGAACAGATTTTGGATTACTTCCATGCACTTTTGCATGAAAGTCCTCGAATGATGAATTTTCCAGTAATTTGAACACAATTAATTATTTTATCAATTACTTTGGGAAGGACCACCATCATCCAAATCACTATTGTGCTATTCATCTGCATGCGTACGTGCATTGCATCAGTCTTAAATCATTTAACCAAAATCATGGAAATGCACATCCACCAAGCTTTGCATTTGTAAGCTTACTCAAAGAAGTAATTTCGATGTTTTTGTCGTCAACGGCCATTGATGCCATAGGACGACGTTAAACTGTGGAATAATAATAGTAATCTCAATGCAACACAAGAAATTATGGGTGTTTTACCAAGGCACTCACTTTACCTAAGTTAAGTATTCAAGTGCATGCATTGTTGCATAAATTCTCTTGTAAGTCTATTGTGCGTCATTTGAGCTATTCATAGGCACTCCTGACCGCAGTGCAGACACTGTGTTGGAGTTTCACGCAGAAGTGCCGAGCAATTGCAAGTGAAGGACTTGCCCCAGGTCCCTATATGCGATGACTTGAGGTGGATCTGAACCTGCAACCCTTCGGCTGCAAGGCAACAAACATACCCACTACACCACCGTATGCCACAAAAACCTGTCAAAAACCTAGATGAAGAGGAGGCCGACGCTATAGAATATAATCTTATCACACAGTGTCGTTAAATAGAAGTTACTACTACAAATTCAATTTAAGACCTATTCTCATTAGTTCTCTATATTTGCAGTTAGTTCATGACTTTCTGTTAACTCATTTCCAATCCATTTCCATAAAATAAAATGCAGTATGCCATGCATTCAACCTTTCTATTGCAGTGCTTATGTAATATTCTTACACGGTCTCCAGCCTCAAACTGCTCCTTCAACATTTTAATAAGATGCATAGAGAATAATTTAAGTCATTATCACATATGCATGCTGATGCCACTTAAAGCAACCATTATGCTGAACATTACAGAAGACCTTGACTGACACCATGAAACAAGCTCCGTTTTCAAGTTTTACAAGCGTGTGTGAGATCACATTCTCTTGTAAGTGAAGTGAAATTGATGCAAGCAGCAATAATTATTTGAATCAAAATGAGTATTTCAAGCTGTAAAGAAATTCATCTGAGCATAGGCCCAAAGAACCTGGCAGTAATGTAAATCTTTGAGAATTTTTCAGCACCACAAAAGCCACATCGAAACATCAGCTTATTCACTTAAATCAAGTCCACAACAGTCAAAACTGCCCTGCACATTCCTGCGCCACGTAAAAATCCGGGACGTCAAGCCGAAGAGACAGGATGGCGCTATGATGGTAATCACTGATGATGGTGATCATGTAGTGGACCTGAGAAGAATCGGGATAGGACAGAACATTCATCGAAAGAACATGCTGTGTTGCAGTTTCGATGTTCATCAGACAAGCACTAGTGCCTTGAAATCAAATGATTTGTAACATCAGTAGAACATTTCACTGTTATAACTTATCTCTCATGTGTCTCTTTTCATGTTTCCTGAGATGACCTGCTCGTGTGAAAGCCTTACGACATACTTGGCATACATGTGGTTTTTCTCCAGTATGCAATCTAGTGTGATACTTCAGTGCAGTACATCCTGTGAATCGTTTATCACACAACAGACATATGTACGGTTTTTGCCCTGAATGTATTGTCATGTGAGTCTTTAAGGTTGAAGGAAGCACAAATCTTTTCTCACATAACAGGCACACATACGGCTTTTCTCCGTCATGGGTTCTCATGTGAGTTTTCATGTTAGAAGAACGAGTGAACGTTTTCTCACACAACTGACATTTATAGGTTCTTAATTTATTGGGTTTCAGTGCAGCATTAAAAGCAATAAATTGTGTTAGTTGTTCCTGGCGTATTTCATGTTGGTATTGCTTTTCATCAATGTGGGCTCTCATGTGCTTCTTTAGAGTACTAAAGTGCGCAAATGCTTTCTTGCATATCTGACACTGATATGGTTTTTCACCAGTATGAATTCTAGTGTGTTCATTTAGTTGAGAAACGTAGTTGAACGATTTTTCACACATCTGGCATGCATGCAGCTTTGGCAGTTTCCCTCCGCTATGAATTCTTATATGTTTCCTAAGAGTAGAAACCGTTATAAATGATTTTTCACAGATCTTGCACATAAACGGTTTCTCTCCAGTATGAGTTCTCATGTGTGTTTGCAAATGGGAAGAGTGCATGAATGATTTGTCGCATATATTGCATGCATGTGACTTTTCCCGCTTTTCTCCAGTATGAATTTTCGTGTGTTGTTTCAAGTTAGAAATAGATAAGAACGATTTATCGCATATATCACATTTATGCGGTTTTTCCCCTGTATGGATTCTTATGTGTTCGTTTAAGTGACTTTTGCTGTAGAATGTTTTCTGGCATATCTGGCACGTGTACGGCTTCTCTCCAGTATGCATTCTCATGTGTGTCTTCAGAGCATCAGAACGTGAAAATGCTTTCTCGCATAACTTGCACTGATATGGTTTCTCTCCTGTGTGGCTCCTTAAATGCACAAGCAAATTAGAAGACTGAAGATATGATTTGCCACATATTTTGCAAGTGTGCAGGGTTGGCCGTTTCTCTACAGCACATTCTAGTTTCTCTCCACTGTGGGTACCTGTATGCTTCTTCAGAGTATTAGAACGGGTGAATGATTTTTCACATAACTGACACCTGTATGGTCTTTCACCAGTATGACTTCTCATGTGTGCCTGTAGGTGAGATGATTGAGCAAATGATTTTTCACATATTTCACATGCATGTAATTTTGACTGTTGCTCTTGAGTATGAACTGTCATATGCTTCTTTAGGTTAGAAGCTACCAGGAATGACTTTTTACAGACTTCACAAGAGTGTAGTTTTTCTCCAGTATGAATCCTTAAGTGCTCATTCAAATGAGCATTGTCAAGAAACGTTTTATCACATACGTGGCATTGGAAATTTCTATCTCCATTGTGGATTTTCATGTGCACTTTTAGACGAGATATCTGGATGAATGATTTCTCACACAATTCGCATGTGTATGGCTTTTCACCTGTATGTAATCTCATGTGCAAGGCTAGCTTTGAAGCATTCAGGAATGATTTTCCACATAACTGACATTTGTGTGGTTTTTCTCCGTTATGCGATTTCATGTGGGCACTTAGGTCAAAAATTTTAGGAAGTGCTTTCCGACAAAGAGGACAGCGATATGCTGCTTCTTGAATTTGAGGATCCTCAGGGGTAACCAGATGATTAAGTTGTGCAGCAAGTTCCTTGCAGAAAGTACTTTCAGTTACTAGTTCCTCCTCTTCTCTTTTAACATGTATTTCAGTGCAACTTTGGGTAGAAATAGTTTCTGTCATAACGATATTTAAGCAACTGTCTACAGTTCGATGATTTGCAGCAATGAGAGCTGCATAAACCTACAAATGCAAAACATAGAAAGGAAGATCACCATAAACTATTCGCAATATTTAATTTCACCTACCTGCTTAAATCGAAGCTATACTGATGAACAATAATTTTCAATCAAATAGAACAGGCAATCATTAAAAATAATTGCTGCTAAAATATAAGCAGGATTAATTTTTAAAAATTTGCCTAAACAGAAGGGCATACATTAAATATCCTGGTTTGTGCTAATATACAGTGTCTTTGCCAGCGTAAGTGATGCTGAGACGTGGAATATATACAATATATAGCCATTTCATTTCTGTCAAAAATGGAATGGCTATATATGGGGTCGGGAGTTAGCCTATCCTGGGGTGGAGGTTGTCCGGGGGTTAATGTCCATTCCCCTAGCAAATGTAAGCCAACAGAATAATTTACGACGCTAAAATACACGTTTACCGCAAAGACACAGCTTATTCGGCATACCTGGGTCCTAAATTATAACATTAAAAAAATCAGCATGACGTGTCGTAATAGTGCGGTGTATTGGATGGGCGCATAAAAACGGTTTCTTTTTGCCCATCGATTTCTTTAAGTTTATAATTTGGGACCGCCGTTCCCAGGTATGCCGTTTATTCAATCCAGCTGCGATTTTAAATGAAAATATAAAATAATTTAGCAACGCAAAACACAGTTTTACCACACAGTTGTATACGTGGAAGATAGTGGATAACCTGCTCAGTGCTCACTTTGCGCTTACGAAATATTCAAATTTTAGTCCATTTTAAATATGTAGCCTACTAAATATTTACAAGAAACTATAAATCAATAGAAAAGAAAAAAATTCCAAAGATAAAATGGCGAACAACAAAATGGCCACGATAAAATTCTTCTAGTACATAGACAAGAAACTTAACGTAAAACGCACTTCTGACATCTTGCGAATGCATAGTAAATTGAAATGTTCGTATAGATCCAAACCCATTAGGCCTATTGTTGCACGAATCCCATGTTTACAACAGATTTCATTAAAACTAAAATGAAATGTTTTAATTTGACTACCTTCAGGATGTTAAATAGCATATGTGATGCGACATATGAAAAGGGACCACAACGCGGGATTTATTTACCGAGATACAGGCCTTAGAACATGGTCACCCATCGAAATATCGAAATCGGGTTTTCACTGGGATTCGCTAGATGACTCTTCTGTCTATCAAATTTTCATAATGGTTCACAGAAATCATTTGATATTATTAGGTTTTCTTATTGTAATATTAGAGCACATAAAAGAGACCGCAAGGCGGCATCTTTAATGTCGGGGTATTATGACAGTAGAATATTTTTGGAAACGGTTTTAATGATGAATCTATGATTATAATTATAGTAATGCGCTAAATAATTCATTCTACATGTCTATGCAGCGCTTTGATTTCCATGTTTCTAAATATAAAGTGTAGGGTTAGGGTTAGGGTTGTAACTTCAAATAACTTCAATTGCGTTTTTCCGAAGATCTCGTATTTCAGGTACATCACGTTGTAAAGTCTACAAAAAATAGAAAAGATAATAGTGCTGTGTCACATAATACATCATTCTTTTCAGAATTTTGTGCTGAATATGGTGGTATGAATAAGTCCAATACCGGCTAAGTGGTCCCTTTTCATATGTCGCATCACATATAATGAAAGGACAAGTACTTCATTTTCGGATTGAGAGGTTGGAGAGGGTCCACCGGGCTGCTGCACAACTTATTGGGAGGGGGGGTTACCAAGTACGACCGTGTATCCCAATATATGCTTGAGGTCTTGCACTGGCTTGCTTTCCCGCAGCGCATCTCATTTAGGATTGCATCTTTGGTGTGGCGATGCTTATCAGGCTGGGCACCGTCTTATCTGAGTGAGCTTTGCCTCCCTCTTTCCACTTGTATAGGCCGCCGCGCACTGCGCTCTGCTGTCCATGGTGAATTAATGGTTCCTTTCACTCACTCTGCAACAATGCAGAGGCGTTCGTTCTCTGTGGTTGGTCCAATGACCTGGAATGGACTTCCCTTGACTATGCGACACCTCTCAAGCTGTTCTCAATTTCACAAACTGTTGAAGACTGTTTTTTTCGCTTGATCTCGGCCGGGAGCGCCTCTGAGTAGGTACCTTGAAGGGGCGCTATATAAATTACGATTGATTAATTGATTTATAAAAAGTAGCCTATATGGATTATACATGTAATTACGAACAACGTTGGTCATAGAGTACAAAATAGGATAAGGTCACTTCAGTTAGCCTAGAATTCAACTTGACCACAGTCCACTGTAGTGGACAACTGGACATATACTTAATGATAAAAATCCTAAAATCTTAACGAAGAGATTTAACTGACAACATAGATAAATGCAAATGTTTGAGTTCTTCTATAGAGACAATATATATATATATATATATATATATATATATATATATATATATATATATATATATATATATATATATATTCCCAACTTATACATCAAAGAAATGATTGGGTGAGTTCATTATCAACCATCGCAATCCGTTTGAATTATAAGCTTACTGAGTGCCATTCCATTTAATTCAGCGGTTCTCAACCTTTTTAGTGCGGCGACCCCTTGGTGACTATCTGAAAGTTGTGACGACCCCCAGCAACAAAATTGATTGAGTTACCCTTCCTTCACGGCATTTATTTTGTTGCCATTGTCCATTGTTATATAATATTTTCACTTCATAATTTGAAAACTGCTTGTGGCAGTAAGATTGTGTGAGGTTTCTTATCTTGCGATTAAGCTTATGATAGCAACCTATTCGTCAGTCTGAAGTTGAAGTTTCACAAATCTATTCGGCAGAGGGAGGTTTTTTTCCATTATCGAATTAAGCCTAGGCCCCTATACTAAAAATTTTCATATTGCAATGGTGGCATTTTAAGCTGCCATTTTAGCAAAATTGCTCATCATCTCTGTGCTGAGGGTCGTGGTTGAAGACTTCAAAATTGTCCAACCATTATTTAAAAAAATCTTATTTCCACACAGCAGTGGTTGCATTTAGCCTAAAGTTGCCATGTCAACAGAATTTTTCATAATTTCAGTGCTGAAAGATAAATTGCTATGATGTAGTAGATTATATCTTTGAAATTTATAGTACATCTTTTACAAACTTTGAAGGGTCCAGGCGACCCCTGGCAAATCGTCAGGCGACCTCCGTGGGGGTCGCGACCCACAGGTTGAGAACCGATGATTTAATTTAATATTCCTGTGCACTGACCGCGCTAGCCCTTCTGCGATTAACTTCTCTTAAAATTTAAATGAACCACCATTCGTAGGATATTCAAACTGGTATCCACGCAATGAGCTGCTCGGGGCGTGATCTCAGCAATGCAGCACACCGTGCCAATTGCTTTTATCGTAATGCTAAAAGGCAATAGTTATCTATCTCGAAATATCTATATATATATATATTTCGAGATAGAAATATATATATATATATATTTCGAGATAGATGTGATACATACATACATACATACATACATACATACATACATAGGCCTACATATATGCATACATACATACATACATACGTAGATAAATACATACATACATACATACATACATACATACATACATAGGCCTACATACATACATACATACATACATACATACATACATACATAGATAAATACATACATACATACATACATACATACATACATACATACATACATACATACATACATACATACATACATACATACATACACACATACAAACATACATACTAACATACATACATACATACATACATACATACATACATGCATACATACATACATACATACATACATACATACATACATACATACATACATACATACATACATACATACATACATACATACATAAATACATACATACATACATAAATACATACATATATAATTATATATATACATGCAATGTCATACATACAAATGTACATAACGTTAACCATAACTATAACCCTAAATTTGTATTGAAACCCAAGTAACAGTGTTGACATCGAAAACAAAACAAGTACAGCAGAAAACAAATTAAGTACAAGGGTTCAAAAGGACATGAGCCTAAAGAACCTGCGTTCTGCTAGTGGCCACCTGTAACGACGAAATAAAATTTTGCAGACGTATGCCTAGAATTGAAACATAAGTGTATATTGCAATATAATTCTTAACTAGTTAGCTAAATTTTATCTAATTATGAACTAGACAATCTGAGTGATGAAATCGAGGTCTGATCTTAAAGAGCGATATATGAGTTAAATTACGTAAGGTGAAAGGTATAATCGTTCCAAGTGCAGAGAATATATAGCGCATTTTGACGAGAACGTAATAGAATTAGTCCTAGCAAAAGGTACTTTAATATTCGCAGCAGAATGTTCAGGATAGGAGTTTAGGATGGATATAGCATTAGCAGTGAAATGGTTAGTGAAGACCCTAGTTAACTGATTATGAAAATATAAACATAAATTCGCAAAGTTTTCAATTTTCTAATCTGTTTTATAATAAGAACACGGTACGATATAAATATTGCGTTGGTAGATACATACATACATACATACATACATACATACATACATACATACATACATACATACATACATACATACATAATACATAAATAAATAAATACATACATGCATACGTACATGCATGCACATACATACATACATATATACATGCATACATGCATGCATACATACATACATACATACATACATACATACATACATACATACATACATACATACATACATACATAGTTCACATACATACATACATACATACATACATACATTCATACATACATACATACATACATACATACATACATACATACATACATACATACATACATACATACATACGTACGTACATACATACATACATACATACATACATACATAGGCAATGCATAGACAAATATTATATTATAAAATATATATATATATATACGAGGATATTTGTTTGAGAAGGATTTTAAAAATAATTTTTAATATGTAATTAATTAATTGTTGATTCAGAGAGGCTCAAGACTCAAGAGTGAAAACGTTTATTAACACTAAGCATCAACAACAGCAACAAATTGATATATAATAGGCATATAACTAGTTTTGCATAGACCTAAATTTAACGACCACTAATAATAATTGACTTTACAATATTCAGACATACATTCTAGTTTCTTTTTTTTACAAAGTTTCAAAACATTCATCATTCATAATGTATTGGCGTTATCTGAAAAGGTTATGAAATGAAACATGACGGGAAATTTGAAACATCGAACCTTTGAACGTGCATTGTATGTATAGGTCTAATTAATATGATTGTTCCGATAAAGGTTATCAACTTAGGCATAAGCGTAGGCCCTACTGTTTCTGTCCTGAAGATATAATTATAGTCACAAAGCTATGAAAGTTCTAACCCTTTGACCATAGCCAATGGTGCTCAAGTTTTTCAAATAGAATTTTAGGCACTCCTCCGAAGTCCGGTCCCAAATTATTTCGCATGGCTTATCACATAGATATGCTTCTTCAATGCTTACTTACCCACCCTTATATAGAATGACGTCATTATTGAGACCATTTTGTTTACCAGTACTGAGTACATTTATAGTATTAAATGGAAGCTGGATTGATGATTTTCATTCATGTATTCCAACATGCACCCATTTCTACTTAAAATCTAAAAATACCTTCATCCAGCTTCTATTTCTCGCCTGTTATCTTAGTCAATCCAGCTTCAATTTCAGATATAAAATACCTTCATCCAGCTTCCATTACTTAAGCGGTTTTCTTATCAATCCAGCTTCTATTTCAGATCTAGAAATACCTTAATCCAGCTTCTAATTAGCCTATTATGCGTTGTTTTCGTTCATCCAGCTTCTATTTCACCTGTAAAAGAATCATCATCCAGATTACATTTCTCTTGCGTATTTTCACCAATCCAACTTTCATTTCACCTCTAAAAACTTTCATCCAACTTCCATTTCTCAAGCTCTGGATCAGTTGTGAGTTGACCAGTTGTCGTTAGACGAATAGTTTTCGGCAGCTATCTGCAAATGCTATGCGCCAATTACAATATTGAGTAGTCAGTGAACGGTTTGTGTAGTGACAGTGAGAAAAATGATGTGAAATAATTTGGGACCGGACTTCGGAGGAGTGCCGAATTTTATGATCGACATAATCGAAGGCCTTTGATAAACAAATAAATCCCTGTCGAAAATGAATTATTGTCAATAGCCGCTGCAATTTCTGCATGCTTTTCTAATGACGCAATGAATATGGAGTCCATGGACTGTTTTAAAACAAAAAATTATACGCTATAGCCGCCTTGGCTACTGACTGTTGGTAAAAGTCCTTTTCATGCTAGGTATAATTTGTTAAGCTCAGTCTCTCAGATGGATTATTTTTTCGCCAAACTATTTCACGAAATTGGGTATAAGCCTATTGATAGGCCTACAGGTACATTGTTGCCAAAAACGCAGTTGCCTATATTGGCCTAGGGACAAAAGCAAGGTCTAGCCTTCAGAAAAGCGTGTAGGCCTATGTATTTTGTAAAATAGAAAGTTTATACGGTTCGAGACGTCACGCAATGCTTAACAATCTCGGTATGTTGTTACACTTAGCTTTTTGAAGATTGAAACCTTGGTTACGCAATTTAATTTTCATTCATTCATTCATTCATTCATTCGTTCATTCATTCATTCATTCCTTCATTCCTTCATTCATTCATTCATTCATTCATTCATTCATTCATTCATTCATTCATTCATTCATTCATTCAAAGAATTTTAATTAGCAAATGACACAACTTTATTTGTAGGCTGAACACTAAACCGGCCAACATTAGGCATAAATCCAGAGCAATTATCTCATTTCTTTTAACTTTGGTATAATGCGAAATTTCAATATTAAAAATATTGAATAAAAAAATAAATTGTAAACATGATCCATCCTGACAAAAACACTAGTAACCAAAACCTGAACTTTGTAAGTATAGCCTGTAAAGTGTACTTAATAAAAATTTGTAGGCCTACTTAAAAGTCTTACCTATACACGAACTTGATATAAAAAAATTCTTTATATTTAATTTCTTGAAGGCCTATACAGTATACAGTGCCATTTATAAGATGCCGTTAAAGCGGTTAATTAGTGACTATTTCCACCGAACTGGGTGTTGTTTCTAGCAGTACTCCAATGTGCCCCTTACCAATTATATTTGTGGTAGCCTATTAAGTATTAATTTTGTGAGTCATCAATTTCATCTTTCATGTAGTCCTATATAAAATAAAAACCTTGTTTACAAATATAATTTTGATAAGCAAATAACACAACTTTATTTGTAGGCTGAACATTAAACCGGTCAACATTAATCATAATCCAGAGCAATTATCTTATTATTTTAACTTTGGTTTAATAAGAAATTTCAATATTAAAAATATCATAGATGTAAAAAACGATGGAAACGGAATAAAAAACGGAATAAAACGTGGTTTTTTTCCAAAAAATAAAAAAGGCCAAAAAACCATAAAAAACGGAAACGGAAAATAATTTGACTTTGCTGCATCTAAACCCGCATTTTAACCTTGAAAATCTTGATTAGGAACCTACTACACGCAGGCTATCTCTTAAATGACGATGTTAAACGATGAAATAATGACTTTAGTTTGCTGAATCCTTGAGAGTTGGCGGAAAACATAAGGAATATCAGGAAAATATAAAATTAAGGAAAATAATAAATGAAAGTAAATGAATAAATAAAGTTAAAGAAAAAATAAAAAACGATAAAAAACCATGGGAAAAAAAACGAAAAAAACGACGTTTTTTGGGAGAGAATAAAAAAACGAAAAAACGTTTTTTACAACTATGAAAAATATTGAATTAAAAAAGTAAATTCTAAACATAATCCTTTCTGACAAAAACATTAGTAATCAAAACCTGAACTCTGTAAGTAGGCTATAGCCTATAAAATGTACTTAATAGAAATTTTTAGGCCTACTTAAAGGCTTTACCTATATAGGCCTACGAACTTGATATCAATTTTTTCTAAATTTAATTTCTTGTAGGCGTACCGTGCCATTTGAAAGATGTCGTTAAAGCGGTTAAATAGTGACGATTTCCCCAAACTGGGTGTTGTTTATAACTCCAACGTGTTTCTTACCAATTATATTAACGGTATTTGTGAATCATCAATTTCATCATTCACGTATTAAAATTGAAAACCTTGTTTACGCAATTTAATTTTAATCAGAAAATGACATAACTTTATTTGTAGGCTGAACGCTAATTAGGCCAACATTAGCATATCCGTGACTTGAGCATAACCATTAACCACGCACCATAGGTAAGTATACATGTATACATTAGTGGCCAATTGAATGGAAACTTCCGTGTTTGACTGTTTTTAGTTCTACATGTATGGCTGACTGTTATTAGTTCTATGGCGTTATAAATTATACAATGTCAAATCCAAATAAGTTTTAGAAACACTCCTACACATATTCTCTGCATATACATGTAAGTATACATAAATATATGCATATGTACATATTACATAATACATCATACGTACATACATACATACATACATACATACATACATACATACATACATACATACATACATACATACATACATACATACATACATACATACATACATACATACATACATACATACATACACACACGCATGCATACATACATACATACATACATACATACATACATACATACATACATACATACATACATACATACATACATACATACATACATACATACATACATACATACATACATACATACATACATACATACATACATACATACATACATACATACATACATACATACATACATACATACATACATACATACATACATACATACATACATACAGGTCTATACATCTTATCTTGTAGAAGTTTCCAATGAATTGGTCACAACTGTATGTCTGCTAATGTATATGAGACAAATGAAGTGGGTCTGTACTCTGTAGTTGCCTGGATAACTTCTTACGGGAGCTTCCAATCTACACAATGGCTTCAAATGGTTCTTCACTCTTTCCTTGCATATACACATGTAGAGTTGAATAATACAAATACATCAAGATACGATCATAATAATAGCATAATAATAGCCGGTTTGAGTACAGGGTTAATAATATTATTTTTAACCCTGTACTCAAACCGGCTTCCCGTTCAGGTATAAATGATCATTTCAAATTTGTTGGGGGTAGCCTACAATGGTTTATATAGTACCACACTCTGACCAAAACAGTATTTAAAATAAGTTTATTTTCCTCAGTCTCATCGCTATTCAGAAAGATCATTTGATTGTATAAATCTCTGTACCATGCCTAAAACAAGAACAGAACAACGCCGGTGGCGCGAGATATTTTATCCCCCTTTAGCCATCCGGGGAATGAATTAATTTATCCGCTCGGATGAAGTATACCGGGTATAGAGTATAGAGTATATATCCTGACGTAAATCATTCTAACCTCAGCATAATTATATGGTAGGCCCTAATTGAAAAATGCGCATGGTTGATTAGGCCTAATTAATGCTGCAATCGAAATTTTAAAAGGCACTCTAATTGTTTTAACTGTAATAAGCAATGCTCTAAGCAAGGCGACCCGAATTTAGTTAGAGACTCTAAATGTTCTTAAGTGTTCTAAAATTTCTAAGTGTTTTAAAAGCAAAGCAAACAAATTTATCTAGTTTACAGGAATATACAAACAAACCTGTTATTGGAAATGTTCAAAGCACAATCATGGAAGCTAATTTGCAAAGATAAACACACGCGGAAGTGACTTTTTCAACCTTTCTTCATCTGGGGAGCACGATTATTAGAGGAGCTACGCCATTTTGTGACACCGGCAAAACAAGATTTTCAATCTGCTAATTTGCTCGTGTCATTTCGTGCTAAATTAGTCAATTTGAATCTTACAGGCTATGCATCAGGTAGCTTATTATCTTGTGATTGTCGATATTTGAGCTTAACTTTAGGGCGCCGTATATTAATATTATAGGCCTAATAACGCGCTTCTGCGTAGGTTATAGAAGTCTTAAATGACGCTACATAAGTGCTCATAATAAGTAAATAATAAAAACAATATAAATAATATAAATTAATTATGCCAATTTCCTGCGTTAGTGAGTAACATGAATCTTATACAGGTTTAGATTAAATGTGTTACAATTTCTGGCTGTTCTCTTCGGTTCCTAGGGAAGTGATTAATGTCAGCAGCAATTTGAAGATTAGGTTTATTCACCAGACTGCGATAAGTGCGATTCAACTATCAATAAAATAACTAACTAGAACGACAGAAGACAGAGGGGG
>OX243811.1:41510159-41538446 GCA_945859605.1 Lumbricus rubellus | reverse complement strand
GCTGAGGGGGAAATGTCTTGCTTTGTAAAGTATGAGCATAAGATGGGTCTAGGTTACCCAACGTCCTGTGCAATTTACACCATAACAAAGGTTTGTGCAGTGCAATGACAGGTCTCAGGATTCAGCAGACGCTGGAAGTTATCGTGATGCACCTGATGGACAATGACATTACGTGCATTTTTATATTAATAACATTATGCCATGTCGTCCTGATGAATGGTCACGCGATGATTATTTATCGAGCATCATCATCTCGCGCTTCTATCATTTGGTGTAATTTGACACTTAACGCATCAGTCAATATTGCACCAAATCCAGTAAGTTCTAAGTGCAAGTTTATGGGATCGGATGACGAGAAGCGTTTCTAAAAACGCTGCGACACATCACCATAGCTTTGGCAAGCGCTTATTACGAAAAGTGCTTCTTACGAAAATTGAAATGTGTGTGGGTAACAGTGTTGCCCACACACAGTTCAATTCAGAGAAGGTGTTACCGCGACACCTTCTCTGAAGAGAATGTTTCTCAGGCACTATAGACATGGGCGGAGTTTATCAGGGGCTAGGGGGAGCTAAGCCCCCCCAGAAGGCCCAGATTCAGCTTTTTGCCATGTAAATTATATCTTTTTCCGGGCTTAGCCCCCCTAAGAAGGCATTAGCCCCTCCAAGAACGAAAACCAAACTCCGCCCATGACTATAGACAAAACTCGATTAGAAATCGAAGATCCTGCGTGCCGATGTGAATAAAGGAATATAATTTATCGAGGAGCAAGAAACATGCGACGAATAGCTATATATAGGCCTTATATATACATATATTTAAATAAGAATCGCATGTAACTATAATAGGCTACGTGCAAACTTATTGACTGAAGTTCTAGGAACCTGACTGAAGAGAGAGGATTGGCAACGAGAATTGCATCGATTGATTTCATCTCCAATGACGATACTAATAATAATTAATAATAATAATTAATAATTAATAATTAATAATTAGACGAACCTGACATGAAGAAAAGCATGGCGTTGATTGTGGCGCACAGAACGAGAACGACCGCAGCAGACGAAGATGAATGCTTGGCCATCGTCGTTGTCGTCTTCTTCTTCTTCTTCTTCTTCTTCTTCTTCGTTCCTCTGTTCAGTCTTCACTTCGTCGTTCGAAGTCCTCCGAACGAATGTCTCTGCCGTCAGCTGCAGCTCCCTCAAGTAGTCCAGACAACGTACGAATGCAGCCAGACGCAGACAGACGCAGACAGACGCAGACAGACGCAGACAGACGCAGACAGACGCAGACAGACGCAAGCAGACACAGGCAGACACAGGCAGAGACACAGGCAGACAATACAACGTATGCGCCGTCTTTATCCGTCAGCCATTCATGAAACTGGACGCAGGTCGTTGCATGCATTGCTTAGGAGCTTCGTGCGCGCACCAGCCTAGATTTTCGTCAACGGCGATGAGTCGTACCTTGCTTTTTCTTTGCTTCTTCCGTTCTCTCCGTGTGATGAAGACGAGAGAAAGACACGGCGATAACAACACGCATACATAAAAAGAAAGAGAAAGCGAGAGAAATAGTTACCTCAAAAAAGTAACTAGTTACTAGTAACGCGTTACTAGTAACGAGTAACGCACAACACTGGGAAGAAGAAAGGCATAAGATGAAGAGAGGGATGAGAGAAAGAGAGAGAGAGAGAGAGACAGACAGACAGACAGACAGACAGAGACAGAGAGACAGAAAGAGAGCATGAGGAGGAAGGGGTGGGAAGTTAAGAGTCTTGTGTAGTGACAACAACTCTACGGTTTGATAAGAGCTTAAGCTTAATGCATTGCTATTCGTTGGCGTATAATAGCTAGACTTCATTCGGATATTATGCCTGTCATTGCCTGCATGCATTGTCAATTTGTCAATCACTCCACGTCCAAACTCCTGTTCTGCAGTCAATGATGACAGCAGGTCTACATGTTAAATGAACCGGCATCAATAATAATAATAATGGTCGTGATGGTCATGGAGTCCGACTATTACTCGTCAACCCTAGTATTGTACTACTGCACGCATGTGCATATAGATCTATAGGATATATATTCTTATAGCGCTGCTTTTAATCTTAGTAGATCTATGGCTTTATGTAGCAGATCCATATTTTTTATGGATAATTCCTGTAAGATTCCCGATGCACTATGAGTTCGTGCAATAAGCTTAGTAGTACGCCAACAGAAGTCTGACCAATGTCTGTCTGCAGTTTGTCCATGACTTTAAAAATTGGCTAATACGAACAAGTCTCACAAAGCGCTACAGAATTGCACATAGGCCTATGCATGTATATATAAAAATATATATGCATGCGTTAAGTGAGTGAGTAAGCGTGCATGTAAAATGCTACAGTATCATTTTATTTCAAAACTGATCCGTAAGAGAACTCTTTTCTTGAAGGAGTTGTGCATATAGGCTATAATATGTAGAGGTCAATGAAACAGATGATAACTGAAGTAGAGTGGGGATAATGATAATGATAATCAATATTAATTGTCTGCAGGACATTATATTTTTTACTAAGCGCTACTTTTTACGACTAAGCATAAAATCGATGAACAGTTGAACATGGACGAAGGTCAGACAAGGTCATTTTCATATTATATTTGCATATATTGCATACAGTAACAATCTCAGAGAAGTCTCGAACAGTCGAATCCACGTACATGTAGCCTATAGCAGTGGTTCTCAAAGTGGTGGTCCGCGGACCGGTGCCGGTCCGTGGAGAAGTCTGAGAGTGAAAATAAATTTCAATTATTAATTTATATATTTTAAATTGTGAAATTATTCGAATTGTTGTTAAAAATTTATTCAAAATTCTGTCTCAAACTTTAAAAATACATTACCAGTGCCTTATTTTAACTTGCAAAATGGCTATACACACAATTTTTATTAATAAAAATTCCTTAATTATTAATAACCCTATAATTAGCTTTTTATAATACAGTTCACTTCGGACGGGTGGGGCCAAAAATTTCTTGACACCTTGGCTCTGGGAAAAAAATCGCATCTCCACCAAAAAATTTAATGACCTTTTTTTTAGTCATTCGGGCTAAATTTTCGGGAGAATCACACCATTTGAGCAACCACTGAATCCAAATGGGGGGGCACGATACATGGGGATTTCTAAATGGGGGGGCCATGGCCGGATTGGCCCCCCTGGATCCGCCCTTGCCAGTGCCTTATTTTAACTTGCCAAATGGCTGTATAAACAAATTTTATTAATTAAAAAATCTCTAATTATAAATAACCCTATAGTTAGTTTTTTTATACTATAGTTCGCTTTTGTTTGTGCTTGCCATTAAAGTTAGCGGTCCCCGACCTTCCCAAATAATTTATTGCCGGTCCGCGGCCTGCAGAAGTTTGAGAACCACTGGCCTATAGGGTTCGCTCACCTCCACTACCAGGGGATGGGGTGGGGGGCACACGTATGCGCTCAGACAAATTGGCTATCGTGTCACACAAGACAAAGCTCATGCAGCATAATCAGATTCCAGCGATGAAAATGGTCGACGGTTCAATCGCCGCCGCCTTGCCAGAAAAACATTGGAGAACAAAGAACACGAGACAGGCATTGAGAACAATGGGACATGATAATAATGACAAATGATCCGTAAATGGCATCAGATCTAATGGAAGCTGAGACAGATACGAACAATAATATTACTATTCTGTCACTCACTGGATGAATGCACGACATTGCACGTGCCTGCAGTCTCCCTCATTACCTCTTTCTTATGCTGTACGTATGCGTGTGTCACATTCGTTTGTGTATATATATATACAGGGTGCGCCAAAAAATACCTCCTTAAGATTTTTGCCAATATCTTGACCAAAAGTAAGAATTTTAAGATGAAATTTTACTGTCTTAAAGACAATTCATATTTACACATGATGGCCAGATTTCATAAAAATATTTTAAACAGAACAAAAGTTATGCCAATTTTAGTGAGGCCACCCACCGTTTTTTGACGATTCAAAAACGCGACGCAACAAAAAGGAATAAAAATCTAATCTAATTATTCTGGCCAATATCTTGGCTAAAAGTAAGAATTTCAAAATGAAATTTTGCACGCTTAAAGACAATTCATATCTGCATATGATGGTCAAATTTCATAAAAATATTTCCAAAACCACAAAAGTTATACCACTTTTAGTGAGGCCACCCCCCAATTTTTGACAATTTAAAGATGTAACGCAGCAAAAACACGATTTTATTAAGTCTCATCTCAAATAATTATTATCAAATAGCCTTGATATTGACCGATGATCATTATTATTACTATTTAAAAAAGAAACAGGGTACCAGCGTAGCTGCACGTCACTGAGAAGTCACTTAGCAAGATGACAATCAAATCGGTAAATAAGGAATCTGTCAGATTAATCGGGGGTCCATCAAGAACTTTGCAAAGAGACTCAAAAGAAGTTTTGGCCCTGGTTGTGGGCACATTGAACACAAGTTGTGAAGCACTACCAAGTTCATATGGCAACAGTTATTTGAGATGAGACTTAATAAAATCACGTTTTTGTTACTTTTTGTTGCGTAACTTTTTGAATCGTCAAAAACTGTGGGTGGCCTCCGTAAAAGTGGCATAACTTTTGTTCCGTTTGAAATGTGTTGATGAAATTTGGCTATCATGTGTAGATATGAATTGTCTATAAGCCTGTAAAATTTCATTGCAAAATATTTACTTTTGGCCAAGATATTGGCAAAAAACCTAGGGTGTATTTTTTGGCGCACCCTGTATACATAAAATTATGTCCGCCCTCCCATCTGCCTGTCTGTCTGTGTCTGTGTCTGTGTCTGTGTCTGTGTCTGTGTCTGTGTCTGTCTCTGTCTGTCTGTCTGTCTGTCTCTATCTCTCTATCTAATGTATCTATCCATGTATCTATCTATCTCTGTGTTGTGTCTCTCTTCCGTCTAAATTACGTCAATAAATTGCCAGACTGTGATTAGAATTTACTTGCTACGAAACTTTTATTCCGATCTACAGCCATTAAACGCACACACACACACATATATATATATAAGGCTATAAAATATATATACATATATAAGGCTATAATATCTTCGATCGTGTTTAAGACTGCAGTAATAATAATTTTGTTAATGACCAATGAAAGAACGAGGCGAAGGTATTTTAAGGCCAAAATGCATTAAATACGAAAGTGAAGAAATTTCGACAGCTGCAGAAGGATAAAGCAGCGATGACTTTGAGCTGGCAATTAAAAGCCAACTGCAGTGATGCAACAGGATGGTCAGGTGGTCACGGGGTTTTGATGGCAACAGAATGTGACTGCAGTTATTGTAATCGTTAAAAGTAAAAGTTGGATCTGGATACCAACGATTCTGATATCGTCAAACAGATTTACTGTAAGCCTATTTATTATGGAAACGCAAAGATCACGGAATGAAGGAAGGAAAGAGGGAAGGCATTGCGATCATTTGATCGATATATATATATAAATTATATAGGACCTATATATATATATATATATATATAAATTAGACTTGACCAGCTGCCAACCGATGATATGAGAGCAGCGTTTATGCTGCGAGGATTAACAACGATTTCGGAAAATGTCGCTTCAGCACCGACATCAACCCCAGCAGCAACAGCAGCAGCAGCATTTCCTTCAGATGACGTTTCCAGTCTCATATAGCACCGCCCGCTGCTGCTGCTGCTGCTGCTGCTGGCTTATCCCCTCTTCCTCGTCATCATTCTCCTCCTCATCGTCATCATTTTCCTCCTCCTCCTCGTCATCTTCCTCCCTGCCATATTCCACCTCGTCATCCTCCTCTTTCTCTTCTTCTTCCCTGTCATCCTCCTTCTTGTCGTCTACTTCCACCTCTTCTTCCTCCTACTCCTCGTCGTCCTCCTCCATCATCTTCTCACCTTCTTTCTCGTCATCCTTCTCCTTTTCCTCCTCATTCTCTCCCCACCACGTCATTCTCCTCCTCCCCGACATTCTTCTTCTCCTCGTCATTCTCCTCCTCCTCATTCTCCTTCTCGTCATTCTCCTCCACGTCGTCATTCTCCTCCTTCTAATCATTCTTCTCCTCCTCTTTATTCTCCTCCTCCTTGTTATTCTCCTTCTCCTCGTTATTCTCCTTCTTCTCGCCATTCTCCTCCTCCTCCGCCTCTTCCTTCTCTGTCCGTCGCCTTCTCTTTTTCTTGCGGTCGCCTTCTTTGCCGCTTAGTTAGCCTGCTCATCAATAATCTCAAACCTTAAAAACTTCGACCTGTCCTATGAATAAACAGCCTCCCCGCTGTTGCGCTTTGCTGTCCTACAAGGGAATATGTAATGTAATGCAAAAGAACACAAGCTTATCACTTCTTAAAGCCTCTCAAATACGATGTGTACGCTGCCATCAGTCAGATAGAAACTATGTGTCCTTAACGGTAGAGTACAAGCAACGCAGTCCGCTATCTGTTACAGCGGAACTGAGCGAAGCTCAATTGGAAAATTGCTCCATATATATATATATTACATGTATATATAATATATGTATATATATATATGGCTCATGCAGTCCTTTGCACACGTGGGACTCCAACGAAATGAGCCGTAAAAAGACATCAACCATTCTTTCAGACATGCATGATAGTCCCTTGTTGTTCTCTTATAGGACAAAGATAAACACAACCTCATAATATTATCTAGAGTCCTTTTCAAAAGCATATTGTGACAAATTCCTATGTGGAAATAATACCAAAATTTACTAGCCTACATGTATATCAATCAAACCTAGTTTGAATTAGGCGTGGCATAACTATAAGCTAAACACAACATAATAGGCCTAAAGCCTTCAAACAATAAACAGTTAAATGCAACAACCTGAGCTCTGCGCTTTGAACAAAAGAAAATTGATTGGCTGATTTTTTAAATTGTTGTTCTTGTTGTTCTTGTCCTTCTTGCTCTTGTTTCTCCTTCTTATTCTTGCTGTTCTTCTTTTGCTCTTGTCCTCGCCCATCTCAGCTTCCTCTTGTTCTAAATGTACTTCGCATTCTTCTTCCTACGCTTCCTCCTCTTCCTCTTCCTCAGCTTCTTCAGCTTTCTCTCATTCTTTTCTTATTTCTTCTTCTTCTTCTTCTTCTTCTTCTTCTTCTTCTTCTTCTTCTTCTTCTTCTTCTTCTTCTTCTTCTTCTTCTTCGTCTTTTCGTCTTCTTCTTCTTCTTATTCGTCTTCTTCATCATCATCATCATCTTCCATCTCTTCTTCTTCCTCATCTTCTTCTTTTTCATCTTCTTCTTCTTCCTCTTCGTCTTCTTCTTTTTCTGAGCATATTCTTGCATTCTTCTTCTTATTTTCTTCTTCTTTTCTTCTTCTTCATTTTCTATATCCTTTTCTTCCTCCTCTTCTTCTGTTTCGTCTTTTTCTTCCTCCTCCTCCTCCTCTTCTTCTTCGTCTTTTTCTTCTTCGTCTTCTTTTTCCTCCTCCACTTCTTCTTCGTCTTCTTCTTCGTCTTCCTCCTCCTCCTCCTCCTCTTCTGCTTCTTTTTCTTCTTCTTCTTCTTCTTCTTCTTCTTCTTCTTTTTCTTAACATTTTTTTGCATTCTTCCTCTTCTTTGCAAACTTCTTCTTCTCCTTCCACTATCACTACTGCTGCTGCTGCTGCAAATGTTTCCTAATCTTCTTTTTCTTCTTTATCATAGGCATGATGAGCATCTTCTTTCTCGTTGCAGAACCAGCAGCAGCTTTGCAGATTTTTGTTGTCACAACGGAGCCTCTGGTAATAGTAGGCTACTTAGACTAACAGGAAAATTATTATAACCTCTAGCGATTACGCTGCGAGTAGACTACATCGTCTAAGTAGATCTACTCACGGTTCTTTAATCGTGAAGAACGTAGCCTACTTTTCATGCATTTTGCCAGTGCACTTTCGCCATCTAGCGAATTCTTTTAAAGATTTTCTATTGAGGTTTTCAACTCTGCATAATTATAATACACTTGCAGTGCGTAACGAGTAACGAATTTGGAGCAAGAAACAGGAATTGTGAGTATGCCTACTTTAGCTGAAGGTCTACTAGTAGCTTCGTTCTGTGGGGCTGGATATTTTAAAGAGTAGATTATTTTTTAAGATGGCAACTAAAAATGATTCAATTGCAACGTGGAAATATAAAAAAATTATGATGGAAATAGGGCTCATCCACCCCACTCTAAAGCCTCCCTCCTAGTCGGCGTTGAGTGCCTCGGCGATCGTTCGGGGTTCCCCTACGAAAACGTGATTCCACAGATCAGAGGGAAACTATATTACCCACTCAATCCTTCTCTGAGAAAAAATGTTTCCCACTTATTCGCATTGCCCGTCAAGTTAAAAAATTATGATACATCGTTAAAGTCTCAGCATTAATTAAATGATGCACAAATACAATGAGGTCAGACTCTTAACGTACCGTATGGTGCGTAATTGCATTAAAGCTGCTTGTGCTCCCTCTTATAATTATTATATCAGATGGTTTTGCGCCGTGGTTACACGTATGCCTAACAGTACGGTAGCTTTCTTCGCGTTGCAGTAGCTTTTGTTTCTTCTTCTCAGCCTCTTCTCTCTTCTCTATGCACCTTAAATCTGTTCTGTCTCTACGTATCTCTCTTGCCTAATTCTTCTCTCTCTCTGTCTCTCTGTCTCTCTGTCTCTCTGTGTCTCTCCCTCTCTCTGTCTGTTTTTGTATGTCTGTTTCTGTCTCTCTGTGTCTCTCTCTTTCTCTTTCTCTGTCTCTCTATCTCTCTGCCTCTCTCTTCTCTCTGTCTGTTTCTGTCTCTCTGTTTCTGTCTCTCTGTTTCTGTCTCTCTGTTTCTGTCTCTGTGTTTCTCCCTCCCTCGCTCCCTCCCTCCTTCCTTTCTTCTTTCCTTCCTTCCTTCCTTCCGTCCTTCCTTCCTTGCTTTCTTTCTCTCTTTCTCTCTCTGCCTCTGTCTCTGTCTCCTTATGTCTCTCACTTTCTGTCTGTCGCTTGTTTGTCTCCATCACTTGATCGCAGAGCTCGTTTCTCAACGACCAACATCGGTCGCAGCACCACTGTTAGTCCTTCAAATCCATTGACCTCTTCTTCTCTTCCTCCTATTCGTCCTTTCCACTAAACCATTCCATCGTCCTTAATCCTCCTTCTCCTTCCTCCATTCCTCCTTTCTCTTCTCCTACCTTCCTTCTTCTCTTCTTCCGTCTCCTTCTCCTGCGACATCCGATCCTCATCCCTTAAGACATTCTCTGCCAATTCAAAGACGCTGCAGACAGAAGGTACACTGCGATAAGCATGTTGCGACAACGACAGACTCGTACAGACAGACACACAGCCAGACAGACAGACAGAGAGACAGGCAGACAGACATAATCACAGACAGACAGAGAAACAGGCAGTCAGACACACACACATACAGAGAAACAGAAGAACTAACTAAATGGCTCTCGGAGTGACTTCTTAACTCATTTCTTCAATGCTTGACTAGCTGCTTGACTGCTTGGCTAACCGACTGACATGACTTACTTGACTTCGTGGCTGGCGAATTGATGGATGGATGAATTGATTGTTTGACAGACGAACCAGAAGACGAAAATAGATAGACCGAAAAGACAGAGAAATCGACATATGAAAGACCGAGAAGCGTACAAACACTGTCAAACAGACAGACGGTGAGACAGGTAGACAGACAAGGAAGGGCACTGAAAAGCTGCGCATCAAATGCAGCTTATCACAGGCAATGTGTCGTCGAGATGCTACTCCGTGGTTAGTGCTGCTGAGGCTGCAGCAACTGCAAGTGCCACTCTGCAGTCTTTGTTGTGATCGCCGTGCCACTAGTCGCAGAGATGGTGCCTATAGAAGAACACATTGTGTCCCAAGGCAATTGTGTCGCCTAAGGCTTTGCTAGACGCACGAACGAAATGGCGATTGCTACGTGCTTAGCGAAATGGCAGAAGAGAAGACTGCAGCGAAGAAGAATGAACCGGTAAGAAAAAGCGATGGCTGGCATTGCATAACAGCAGGAACAAGATGGAGGATAAAAAACATGGAAGAGAACGACGTGAAGTAGGCTAAAGAATACATGGAAATGGTAACATTATTGGTGATTTCTTTGCCAATATTACTTTCGGATTTTCATTCAGGATTTCAATATTTTTTATAGGTCCCAAACAATCGCATACAACTTGACACAAAACAATAACTTCGTAGGCCTACACAGGACAATTTCAAAAGTCGAAAACAACAAATGGGATAACAGAAATTTATCAATGATAAAGTGACAAAGCCAATGTGCATGAAAACAATAATATTCACTCGATTTTATGCCTGGTTTACTTTCCCGTAGGATCTGTGATTTTATTGCCTTCTCTAGATCATACAATTATAGGCGATTTATTGGCCTTTGCTTTTCAGCCGTGAAGACTTGTCATCGCAATGTCCTTACTGCCAATTCAGATTATTCAATAACTCATTGAAAACCTTCCTCGACGTTTTGTTAGCATAGAAATCTGACTGTTGTGCTTTTAGGCTGCTTGGGTGAGACGTCATCAATCCTTGCCATCCAATATTAATAGATCATATCCGACATCTTAGACAAGCGCATTAACGTTAGCACTAAGATGACTGCATCAATGCAGTGCACCATGCAATCCATAATCAAACTGAACCTTGGTACAATTATTACGCGGACTTGACAGTTGCCCGAAGCATCACCGCTTAGGGCCTACATCCATTTTGATCAAGTTTTGCTTGTGTGCTGCACAAAATAAACCGACAAACGGACTTATTTTCTAGAAACTGCTTTCTATAGAAACTGCTCTCAGATCATAATAATAAATAAATATAGATTTATATGTGTGATGCATTGTAAACAAGATCCTGTGGCGTCACAGATTCGTTATATATTACACGGTTCTTTACTCGGTCGGCTTAGGCGGAAATAATATTCCAATTTTATCCAATGAGATCTTGGGTATCTTAACATTAATTACTCATGTAACTGTTTCAAAATTTCTTTGATATTTCCCATTCAAAGCCTACCTGTCTTCTTCGTCCTCTTCCAACCAGCAACTGCATAGCAAATTTTCATGCAGGTAAACGATATAAACGAGTTCATAGGTAAGATTAAGAGAGACATCGTATAATTACAGAGCGTTCATTGATCGAATTGAGTTATGTTTTTGAATCGTAAAAAAACGGCAGGTGGACTCATTATAAGTGATAGGCTATAATTTTGTTTCGTTTGAAAATGTTTCGGTGAAATTTATCTGTTGTACGTCCACATGAATTAGGCTACCTTTAAGCCCGTACAACCTATTTAAAAATTCTTACGTTTGGTCTAACCCTAGGGGATTATATTTTGACCCACCCTGTAGATTCGGTGAAATTGTCTACGAGTTTTGAACAGATGAGAGTAGTAACAACGACGACGTTTTACAATGATTTTTGATTTATTAGATCGGGGTGTGATGTAAGAAGTAAAAGCGTCTAAGAATTATCGACAAAACAGTCGAATGCCAACCTGACTGGAAGTGAGAGATGCCGCTGCTGCTGAGTGAATAGATGCATAATATTATGGGAGGAATCAACCAACAGTGATTCTGGGGGTGGATGGGTGGGTGGGTGGATGGGTGGGTGTGCCTTCAAGCGATATTCGAATCCCAGGAGAAATAATTCAGGCAAAGAATCGACAGCTGTTGACGTCTGTTGACGTCAGACAAATTAACTAAGAACGCCTTTTTAATGTAGCAATGCCAACAACTGACTTCTTTTTAAATGCAGATTTTGTTATAGTTAGGCCTGCCCAAACGTGAATACAATAAACGTAAGCATTGACAAAGCTTGTGCGGACCAATTGACTTTGACCTTTGCAGCACTTGATATTTTTAAGAGCACTAGCTCGCTTGTAACTTTGCTAGCAAAGCAACATTTTAATTTTTGATGGATATCGTTTATGTAAACAAAACTAAAACTTAAAATTAATGAACTTTCTTATGGTCTTCTGGTTCGTCTGTCAAACAGTCAAGTGAGCCCCAAAGCACACACATTTATCGGAGCTCTCTAGCAAGTAGTCATATCTTAACAGTAGCCTAAGCTTAACCTTTTGCTTGTTTAATAGCCTACTTCATCCAATCTGACTATTGACCATGGAAGGTGAGATTTAATCAGGAAGCGTGTGATTTCCCCAACCTAGCGAAATCAATCAGCCTCCAAGGACATTAACTCAATGTAAACACATATAGACCAACTATGGTCTGGCTCAGGGTGAGAATTGCCGGGGTTTTGGAGATTTCAACTCTCCTAGTTTTTCTTTCAACCCCATAGTAAAGTCTGCCTTACACACCGCAATTCCAGGTGGATCATAGTCCAACCCCCTGCAGTTGTTTTTCCACAATACTCCTATACTGGTTTTCGCCTCGACTCCGCAGTATACACGCTAACGTTGCTGCTCGACAGAGGAAGTCAACAATCAATCACATAATGTTCTCCAGGCTTCTCACACTCTTTTTCCTGTCCAACATTCAGCAACTTATAATTCAGTTAAGTGTCTTCTACCATTTGCAATAATATATTGCACTGCTTAGCCTGCGCCTATAATTATTGCTCAATTGCACACTTCTACTGCGCTGCAGTGTGAATCAGCGTCAGTGACTAACGGTCGAGGAGGTCACTTCAAATAGCGACGTCACTGCTTCTGCTGCTTCGCTGTGAGACTAAATTTATCGGACGGCAGACGGCAGCACGTGGATCAACCGAGACTCACTCGACTGAACATCTAGAAGCAATCTATACTCACACGAGAAGAAAATTACACCAGAACATAGTGTATGATTATATAGCCTACATTGTATATCACTATACCTATTTGTTCATTAATGTATATTACTATTTACTACAATAATGTATAGTAGCCTAGGCCTATATATATATATATATATATGTTTGTATGTTCGCTTGTCACAGCGCCCCTTCAAGCTCTCTACTCAGAGGCGCTCCCGAATGCAGAGCGGACACTGCATTGGAGTTTCACGCCGAAACACTGAGCAATTGCGAGTGAAGGACTTGGCCAAGGTCCCTTCGCGGCGACTTGAGGTGGATTCGAACCTGCAACCCTCCGTCTGTAAGGCAACGAACATACTTACTACACCACCGCGCCCCTTAAATGTGTGCATACCATTTAGTCTATATACTATTAGGCTATACATTATAAAATATAAGCAGAAGCATCGGAATCTAAGTTTGAATTCGGATGCGTAAACTCAGTAACTATAGTTCCAACACGTCAACCAGGATCGAGCAATATTTCGTTAATATTATAGATCTATAGATTGAAATAATTCAACGAGATTATTTAACCAGAGGACGACGTTCAACAACCAACGTAATTAAACTACATTCGCAAAATCGTTCAAATGCAACTTTCTCAATCAATAGGCCTATCTGTGAAACTCGTCGACTGGAAATTATTTCTTTTATATCGATTTTAAAATTGCCTAACTTTAATTTCTCTTCGGAGTCACACACGACGGCAAATAATTATTAAATTAGGCCTACATTAAACGAGATTTGGAGTTTTGGACCAAGCGGTAAAAAATAATCGAACATTATAAAAGCCTATACGAAACTTTAAAATGCACGCATTTACAACGTTGAACAGTAATAATAATTCGCTCGACTTTTGGTGACCAAGAATTTTTATCGGTCAACGTGGCTTAGAGTTTTCTCCCCCAGAATAAATGATGGTACGTCCTGCTCCCCCCCCACCACCCCGTTGAACCAGACGACTTCCGCCTTGACAGTTTGACTCTGCGAGTGCGACGTGTGCCCGAAGAGGTAGACTCCTCCGACCCCGCCCCCCCCCCAATCCGACCCCCCCCCACTCGACACCGGCGACCGATGTCGTCCATCGCCGTCCTCCCTCTTCGGCCGAATTTCGTGTCGTGCATTATTGATGCGGCTTTCCCACCCATGCAAGAACACGACTTGACTGCTGCATGTGTACGTAAGAACATGACGACAGTGTCTAACGGAAAGCCACGAGATCACGCCGCCCGCTTTACAGCATTGCTTTGAAAAGGTTGGATAGAAATGCCAAGGATCAACAGGTGAATGGGTCAACGACACACTCGTTCGTTTTCAACCAGTTCACCTCAACAGCGTCGCCTCTTCCCCACCCCTATCTCCCCCATTGTCAGGAAGGTTGAATTCGTTCGTTTTTGAGGAAATTCTTCACTACCATCAGACATTGAATTTAATTTCCTCAATAAACGTTATTGAAATTATTTATCGAAGTTTATTCATTTATTCCAGTCGATATAATATTAGGCCTATGTCGTCAAAATCGGAGGAAATTTAATGGAAATTCAATGTCTCAGCACCTTAGACATTTCTTACAAATTCATTGGGCACGTGATGTGAACAGTTATTAGTTAAAGTGTGACCAAGACGTCCTCCCAGTACTGTAGGCCTACCATTCATAGACAGTAGGCAGTATGGCATAGTATGCGTCCTATTTGACCGCATGCATGAGTCGTCATATTGGGGCCGCAAAATGTGATCATGCCTTCTTTACTACGTTCTTATTTTTATGAATGACAACTTGGTATTCCATTGAAAATTCAATCGGCAAACTCATATCAATCAGTCTGATGTCTGGCACGTTAATCTTGAATTGTGATCCGCGGTTGTCATTGGCCGACTCATTTCAGTTCGCATATACATGTACATGTAATCATGCATGGACGTTCTCGTCCTCCTCTTCGTCCTCCTTCTTTGACACAGATGCAGTGTAGAGGCCTTGAGACTTAAGTCCCTCACTCACAAATATTCAACGCTTTTGTTTGTTTGTATGCGCACTTGCTATAGCGCCACTTCAAGCTATCTCTACTCAGAGGCGCTCCCGAATACAGAGCGGACACTGCATCGGAGTTTCACGCCGAAGCGCTGAGCATTTGTGAGTGAAGGACTTGCCCAAGGTCCTTACGCGGCAAGGTGGATTCGAACCTCGAACCCTCCAGCTCCAAGACAACGACGCCACCACTACACCACCGCGCCCCACAGCGCATGCCATGTCTGGTAATTGAACAGTAAGGAGCTTTTAGTAAGTGTTTAAATGTGTGGCGCGGTGGTGTAGTGCGTATGTTCGTTGCCTTGCAGCCGGAGGGCTGCAGGTTCGAATCCACCTCAAGTCACAGCGTAGAGACCTTGGGCAAGTCCTTCACTCGCAATTGCTCAACGCTTCGGCATGAAACTCCAATGCAGTGTCCGCGCTGCAATCGGGTGCGCGTCTGAGTAGATAGATAGCTTGAAGGGGCGCTATAACAAGTTCACATACAGACAAACAAATGCTTATTTGTAACAATGTTATAATCTCGAGACGTTTTTCACCTTAATTAAGCAACTCATCTTGTAGAACAGACACATAAAATAATTAATGCAACGATGGAATGGAACGAAAAATTTTATTCGAAACTGGTAAAGTTGCCTTTGATGATCACTTCTGCGGCATATCTGACAGAAGACCAACACATGCATGTTAGCCTTGACATAAGGCAAGTGCACGACTAGTCTTGTGAGTGCACTGCAGTTAGCCCACGTCTTCCGCGTGATGAATTTATCTGCAGCTTACTAACAACTACAACTGGTTGTGTTCTGTGTTGTAGACTTGCAGTCCAGTTGGATTCACGCATCACAGATTCAGAGCAATCTGTGGCTAACGAGAACGTGATCCGCAGGATATATTAGCTCACTATATTATATTGGTTACCATGGTAACAAAGACGCCTCAGACGCCCGCGCTTGGTAACCGCCAAAGTTAATTCTATAGACAATTCAATTTTGTTGAGACTCAACCTTGAACCGCTGTAAATCTTTTCTTGTACCGGAAACGTGTCGACCTTAATTGAAGAAAAGCGAGTAATTCAACGAATTCCTGTGTGAATAGATGGATCTATGTCAGATGGACTGAACCAGAAGGGAATCAGGGATGGACTGAATGTGTTGCAGTCCAATCTTTCACACCTCGACTTCTTCTTCTCTTAATGAAGATCTTCGATTCGAAGGTTGGTAATAAATCAGAAAGGCTTTCGATATCTATACTCTATAGGTTTATGCGTGATTACGTGAATAATTAAGTAATGAATCATTGTTGTTTTGCTTAAAATTTATGACGATTTTGCGTTTGTCGAACAGCAGGCCACACACACACGTACCCGATCACACGCACTCACACACTCATGCTAAAAGGCGTTCTACAGTCTACACGAATACCGGCTCATCATGATTGGTTCAAAATGTCCTACTAACCCACCAATCACTTAGGCCTATATTTTCGTTTATTAAAACCTGAGTAACAAACCGCAGTCAGTAACGTTATAAATTAATAATGGACATAAAAATGAGAGCCTAATATCCAGGAGTTATCGTCTGTAAAGCAACCTATAGGTCTATAATTTGTGTCAACTTTATTAGGAAGTTTAAAATAATGCGGCCTGGGGCGCAGGTCATAAAAGCACTGAACTATAATGGGAGGAATAAACTTTGCAGAACATGTAAGTCTTTGTTAACGACAGCTGGTCGTCCCTCAACCCCCAATGTATCATATTTGGAAATTGTTAATCTGATTTTACGCACTGGAGAAAATGGTTTTTTGCTAAGCTTACTGACAAAGGAACCATCGCAGGACTGAAGCACTACACTGTTGCAGCAACAACAATCTCTCCTTTCATGTCATTGTTAAATGCATTCGACGATAAGTTTTTCCTTAAAATTAATCTACTTCACGGCTACGGTTATAATTAATTTGCAACGGTGTGGTATTACTTTGAAACGCAGTTACACTGAAGCAATAAGCTTAAGCATGCAGGTGATTTTTCATGTAGCCTATGAACGGGATTTGTGAAGTACAACACCCTGTAATTAAAATATCACTCTGTCCAACACGACATCAGCGGACTCTTCTGAATTCTGGTTTTCCAGCTGAGGTAAACCTATTTACAGTGCGCTGCTTATTGTGCTTAAGACACGTTGCCGTTGTTAAGAGAATGCCGCACGACGGTGTTGTGGGTCTTGTGATTAGCTAATAGCTGGTCTTGTACGTGAGAGATGTGAATTAGAAGACAACGTGTTTCGGATCGACCTAGAAAAAAGAAGGAGTAGTAGTAGGAGGAAGCGGAGGAGGAAGAAAAGGAAGAGGAGGGCATGGAGGAGAAGGAGGAGGAGGAGAAAGAAGAGGAGGAAGAAAAGGAAGAGGAGGAGGAAGAGAAAGAGGAGGACGACGACGACGATGGGAGGAGAAGGAAGAGGGAGAGAAGGAGGAACAGGAGAACGAGGAAAACGATGAGGAGGAAGAACAGGAGAAGGACGACGAGGAGGCGGAGAATGAAGAGGAGGTTTAAAGAGAGAATGAAAATGAGAAGTAGGCAGTTGGAATGGATGCAGGCCCGGATTAAGCCTTCGGGGGGCCCGCCGCCATATTCCAAGGGGGGGCCCCTAATCGACCCGTATACCTTCCGAGACCATACTTCCACAGTCCCGCGTGTTTATGCATGCCTATAAATCAAACTTTTCTATATGTAGACTATATAGCTTATTGAAATACCTGAATATTTTTGTAAATGACACTTTATAAACGTCAATGCAGTATGTACATAAGCTATGTCAGTTAAGCGGTTTAAATCCTATGATACTGACGTTGGCAACGCGGACTCGCGGAGGCCTATAAGGAGGGCAGGAGACGGTCCCAATATTTGTGGAAACAGAGATGCTTACATCCTCATGCAATATTTCATAAATATTTCATACATATATAATAATTTCTCCAATGTTATCTACTGAGCAATTTCTTTATGATGACAGCTTAAAATGCTACCATCACAGTGTTCAAATAAAAATTCAAACAATTGTAGGTGGAACATTCATTGAAGTCTTCACTCTTAAACCATGTCAATGGCACTGACATTATGGGTAATTTATCAAGATGATAGCTTAATAAGCTACGGTTACAGAGTGAAAAATGTAGGCAATTAGGAGAAGACACTCTGAGGTCCATGACCATCAGCATTGAAAATGAGCAATCTTATTAAGATTAGGCCTACAGCATATAGCCTATAATATTGCAACAATCATAGTATATGGAATTTTAACATGTGGACAATGGGGGGGGGGCATTTATAGAAGTCTTCCAGCAAATTTTGTTGAGGTGACAGCTTAAAATTGTACCATTAAAGTGTAGAAATAAAAAATGTAAACAATAGAAGGAGACGCTTTTCAAGCCTTAAACCACGACTATGAACCCTGAAATGATGAGAAATGTCTTTAACATGGCAGCCTAAATATTAATGCTACTGTTGCAGTGTGGAAATTTAAAACAGATAAAAAATGTGGAGGTGATGTTCCCACCCATACCCCTCCGCTGCTTGGCGCTTCGCTCCTCGGCGATCGTCCACCGGTTGCTCGCTCGCCCCCACCCCACCCACAAAAGCCAATGCCAAGTCTCTGCCTACGCTACCTCCTTGGCGAGGGCCCATGCTATGGTTAGCATTTTTCTGCTAATGGCGGTGGCAAACTGGTAAAGAATGTCATTGAAAGAAACAGTATCTAAATAGCAGAAATATGCGTTGTAACCTTTAAGACGCCAGACTCACAAATTTTAGGTTCTTAATTTAGGTATAGGCCTATGCTTCTTTCAGTGCATAGCGGTTAGAGGCTTAGAACCTAACTATATGCCATTGAACATACCGACCCTGGGACCCATCCCATTCCTTAATTTGACCCATCTGGAGTTTATGAAAAAATCCGGTTTTGGAACAGAGGAATTTGTTTTCCAACCAGAGGGTTCTGTTGCTATTCGCCTCTTTTGAACATTGGAAAGTTGAAATATTTTGGTTTTTTGGCATCGTTTACTTTCGTCGATAGCCTACAATTATAATCATGCCCGGGATCTTATACCGGTATACTCTAAGAGTTATAGGGGGCTCGCAGTGCATTGTTCGCTCGTAAAAATCAATCAGCAATTGACATAGACTAAATCTACACACTGCCCTTTAAGTGAAGTTGAATAAATGGGAAAATGCACATTAAAAATTCTTGTTGTTCTCGCACGGGGGGCCCCCTGACGACGGGGGGCCCGCCGCCATGGCAGACATGGCATACTGGTTAATCCGGCCCTGAATGGATGTCACTGCGTGGTGCATATGTCTCCACGTAAAACAAATCGGACCATTCAGTACAGGAGAGAGGAAATGGACAAGAGACAGAAAGCAGCATATGTCACGACGATGTCTCACGACGATGTCACGACGATGTCTCACGACGACAAGCTATTCGTCGTTGAAAGCAGTATAGGAAAAGCACACACGTGTCCATTATCATTAGCTGACCTTTCACTGCATGGCACTAATCCCCCTCCATTAATTAATTTCCCTTGAAGCGTCGTCCATCTGTGAGTCAGTCATTGCGACTAAGAGGCGATTATCGCTGGGAAGATGACTTGCCTCAGGGTCAGTCTGAAACTCTGCATGGACACGGGGTCTGTCCTCAGGTTGTCTGTTATCGAGAACAGCATTGACACTCTGAGGAATTTTTAGAACAGCACAACTCCTTCTCTTCTTTTTCATCCTCCATGGTAAATTACTCTCAATCTGAGGAAAAGACCTTTTTCAACTAGTTTTAACTGCACAGAAGTGCTTTTACAACTGCGCAAATCTATTTAGAACTGCACATTTTGTGTACGTTAACCCTCAGGCTACCAAGCTTTTTTGTAACACTGACTACTAAGGGGTGGTGGTTACCCCCTGAATTTTGGATTTGGTTTGAGATATCATAACTTGTAATACACCTATGGATTCAGCATTCATTTCTGCACAACATGGTATAATTAGATTTGAAATATATGAAAGCACTCCAAAGTTATGAATTTTTTACCGTAGGCACCCGTCGATTCCACAAAATGTATACCTTCGCATAAGCAAAATATTAGATTCTGTGTGTTTTTAACAAATTTATTTAATTAAAAATAGTTTACATATAATAAAGTCCAATATTCAACTATAAAAACTAGTAATAAGTTAGTTTTAGTTACAATAAAAAGAAAAAACATGTAAAACATGCTGAAAAACGTTTACGCAGACTTATCGGTTTGCATTGTAAAAAAACCCAACATTTTCACACATTTAAATTTATTTTGAGCACTTCCGGTCATCAAAATTAATGTCAAATTAATTGGTATCAAAAAATAGCCCTAAATGCCCTCTATAGAATCAAATAATTTATTTCTCTTAAAAAATAAATTATGAATAATTGTTAATAGGAAAAACATGAAAATTTTATGAAAATAAAACACCTTTATTTATATTTTAATTTATTTTGAGCACTTCCGGTTGTCCAAAGACAACTCACTGATCATGGAAATGTAGCCCCACATTCCCTCTACAGAATGGTGTAATTGGTGTCTCTTCATGTCAAAGGACGGTAAGATACAGCCGATAATCTAAGGAGGGGTGCCTCGGGTATATCGGGTATAACTTTTGAATGGTATGGTATATCATCACACATTTTAGCTCAAAATGTGTGCAAATGCATCCTCTACAGAGAGAGAGAGAGAGAGAGAGAGAGAGAGAGAGAGAGAGAGAGAGAGAGAGAGAGAGAGAGAGAGACAAACAGACAGACAGACAGACAGACAGACAGACAGACAGACAGACAGACAGACAGACAGACAGACAGAGAGAGAGAGAGAGAGAGAGAGAGAGAGAGAGAGAGAGAGAGAGAGAGAGAGAGAGAGAGAGAGAGAGAGAGAGAGAGAGAGAGAGAGAGAGAGAGAGAGAGAGAGAGAGGAAGGCCGATAGAGACATGCGATGAGCTACTGTTGCTGGCGATTACACGCATTCGCAGTAGTGACATAATATACGACCATGCAGCGAATGTCGCAGTGGAACTAAAGCGACGACCACCACGACCACCACCAGTACTAACACCACCACCACCACCACCACCACCACCACTAGTAACACCAGTAGCAGCAGCTGCCTATGCACCAGCGAATAAATAGAAAAGAACGGGCCACGAGAGTGATGACCATCGGTCGGTCGACACCCTCAATCCACCTCATGCATCGGCGCTCGACCGCCCCACCGACCGCCTGCCCCACCGCCGACCGGACCACCGCCGACCGGACCTGGCCTTCGCCTCCTCGTCCGCCGTCGCCGTCGCCTTCCATCCGGTGGCAACGGTGAAAGCTCAACGACCACCAGCAGCAGCAGCAGCAGCAGCATCAGCAGCAGCGAAGTTGAATGGGGCAACGATGCGCCGCCGCTCTCTCCACAGTCGACGAAGCCGACGTTTGATGGCATCTATATTTGTTCGTTTGGTTTGTCGTCTGTCTGTCTGTCTGTGTGTGTGTGTGTGTCTGTTTCGCTCTGTCTGTTTGTGCAGTTCTGTCTGTGAGATGGGACAGACCGTTGAGTTGGTTGTCTAGCTACGAATGACCATTGTTCACCGATGCACAGTATATTGCTACAGCAGCAGCAGCAGCAGCAGCAGCAGCAGCAGCAGCAGCAGCAGGAGCTGCATTGGACATCAGCGCGATCGGAGGTCTGTAGAAACAGCGAGATACACAGAGAGACAGAGAGGTACAGCGACACAGACATAGAGATACATACACAGAGGAAGAGGAGGAGGAGGAGGAGAATGAGTTGCGATTGAATTCGTCTCTGCTCTGCGTGGCTTCGAGCGACGTTCAGCAAAAAAGAGGAAGAATAAGATTTTAATAAAATCCTCAGCTGCAGATCGACGACTCGAAGAGAGAAAGAAAGAAAGGTCAGTCGAGAAATTATATTCTTCTCTCTTCGTTTTCTCATCTCTTTCACTCTTCTCTTGTTCGTTCGCACCGTAAATCAGATGAACAGTTGTTTGACCAACGAAAGATTGGTTTTGTCCTCACCCCCTTTCACCTCAGATCCGCTTCAGCTAATTTGCCGCATAAACAGATCCCTGAAGGTTTCTCTCTCTCTTTAACAGACGCCTTGTGGAAAAACTATTCGATGTTTTAGTCATGGAAGCAGTTTAAGTTTCTCATGCATGGACGTGTCAGCGTGTGACGATGATTCGGTTGATATTTATGACGCGTTTCTTACTCTAATTATTATTATTGTCTAATGATTCTAGTCCATTAGATGCATGCACGAACATGCACGAAATATAAATAAACGAAAGGATGTATGTTTTAAAGTTTCCGATTGTCGAAATTCGACTGAACCTTTTAATAAAAAGTCTTTATATATATATGAGAAAATAGGGCCTACTGATGTGCGGTGACATTTTTATTGATTTGCCGATGCTATATTTAGCTGTTGTACGATAATAATGTAGAATTTATGGAAAGCACTGAAAATTATTTAATTTTATGTCACTTATGTCTATCTGACAATAGGCTATATTTCTGCTCAATGTATACGAGCTGAAGAAAGCGACTTATGTCTTATTGCATAAAAGATCATTATTTTTCAAACAGTTTCCATGCAAGTGAATACCTAGATCTAGGCCTACTATTCTTTCCAACTTGATCCGTACAATTATAGAAAGTTACAACTGTTACATTCTGTTTGTTTGTGAATAAGCTTACGCCTAGATTTCTTAAACACGCAGCCGTGTTCAAAGCTTTTTGAAAGGTGCATATAATTATGCGACTTACAAAACCCACAGATATAGGCTACACATCAATAACTGGTCTACTTATGGGCCTACAGCCGCCTACATGCATGCATAAAATAAAATGTAGGCTTAGGCCTATAATACTCTATATTGAATCAAAATGCATAGGAAAAATTACATCTGTTAATAAATTAAGATAGATCTACAATTCTACATGTACTTCTGTGACCTAGGCTATTTCGGTGGTAAAATTCAATCGTTATTTCACTGTCAAACCAAAATAATAATGCCATATTTGTGATGTCAGAACCGAAAACTGAGCAGCCATGTATGAAGAATTGAAGATCGATATAATATGAAATTAACGCATTGGCGCATAAAACAAAAATCGCGGATAGAATTAGGTCTCCGTGCTTTCTGATTGGATAGAAGCAAATCTAATCTGGAAACCTGCCTCGAAGTCATGCAGGGCTCTAAGCATCAATCGATAGGCTGCTTTTCTATGCAAAGCACCAACTGATATCATTAGCTAACGACCAGAACCTGCAGTTGAAAAAATTCATGAGACCTCAGAGACCGGAAGACGGTTAAAGAATGCATAGCAACGGTTAAGCAATCCATAGCAACGACGTTACAGCTCAGACGATGGAAGAAAATTACAGACGGCATGAAACTGGAGTCTGCCTGGACGAAGGACGGAGAGGAGCAACGGACAGAACTTGTGAACCCATTGGGCTTTGGGTAGAATGAGATTCAGGACTGCATGCGATGGGCGAACGATGGTCGTCTTTATGAGTCTGATGGGTGCTTGAAAGACGAACGACCATTTTTTGGATCACCAGAGCATCGTGAAACACGCTTTAAATTATACAGACATTCAGTGCAGCATTCAGTGCAACAGTTACTTCTTTTCTCAGTTTTATCGGTCTTTAATTTTGCTTAATTTTATTCGACACATGATGACCGATTTTTAAAAAGAGTAGGCCTAACCAATACTATCTTGGAATTGATTTGACTACAACCATCAGGCCTACCATTTTTGTGACGATAAATTTGCAATTATTTGTCAATAAATATCTTTTTAATAACATTCTGTTGCACATTTTTCGGTATGAATAACTGTTGATTTTTAGCATTGTCTCATGGTTGGGTTTTTTTTAATACAATTTGGGTTTCCGAGCTATATAAATACTAGTCTTGGTTTATTGGATGAAATCAGAAAATTATTCGTGTTTCTACATTTATAGAAGCCTGGATTGTTGTGTGTGTCTCCAGCCAGTCTTCCAGCATATTGAACACAGCTGCAGTGCTGGTCATGGAATGTCAATTGCTGTTGGCTTCTGATTAGCAAAGGGGAATTAGTCCGTATATATATGAATCATTATGGCCATAATCAATATGCCGTGCCTGTTACATATTTTTATCCAATGCGTGCATACCATATAATTTTATCTGTGTTGTGTTTAGCCGCAGAGTGCACCGGTGTTAGTGGCAAAAGGTTTTTTAAAATCGTTTTTCACACTTTCACCACGCATGTAGGCCTACACATGTATGTGAATTTAAGCAAGAATATATGAATTTGTATGTCAGGCATATTTTTATCTGTTTATATGTGTATGTATGTAGGCCTTTTTTCTATGCACAATGGTATGTAGCCTATACAGGCCTACTAACTCATGTATAGACCTATGCTTGGACATGTGTGTATGCGTCTATGAATGTACAATAATTGTATATGCATTATGCATGCATGTATATGCGTGTATTTGTATGTATACGTATGTATTGTCCTGTAGCAGAGCTGTATACTGAATCCAAACACGTCCACAAACCGTGTGACTATTGGAATGGCATCCAATGAGGGGGGAGGGTAAGAACGAATTAAGCGACCATCCCCAGACGAAAGCAAAGGTTGCAGTAGCATAATATATAACACCGACCCCACAGACTGCATTGCATGACGAATAAGGAAACTCCCACAGCTTCTGTTGGATTACATGGAGAAAGGATTGCAACTTATACAATAACAACGCATGCAGAGTTGCAGACTCTACCTGATTTCCCTTTCTGCACTGAAGTAGGCCTACGTGACCTTGGTTTGACCTTGCACTTTAGAAAGTAGCCGTTTTAAAAGCACTTGAGGAACTTGCGCTTAAAGAAGCCGTTAAGTCGCCTGTAAAATGATCTTTAAATAGTAATATAAACAATGAACCTAATATTATTATGCCTACTTTATTTTTCACAACGCTGAACAAAGAAACTAAACAAACACTATTGCAGACTGGCAAAATTGGCAATTAATACAAAATTCATTCACAGTCAGACAAGGGCGGATACAGAAACTTTGGACGGGGGGCGGCCAAAAAATTCTTGACACACTTGTGTCTGGGGAAAAAAAAATCGTATCCGCCAGAAAAGTTGATGACCTTTTTTTTTTTTTTTTTAGTCATCCGACAAAATTTTGGGGAAAATCATACTATTTCAGCAGCCGCTCAAACCAAATGGGGGGGCCACGATACATGGGATTTCTAAATGGGGGGGCCATGACCGGATTGTCCCCCCCTGGATCCGCCCCTGCAGTCAGATCGAATGACAACATACATGTACGACGCAGAACGATGAAAACGAGTCGATAGTCTATAATCAAAATTAATGCATTTTATCCATGTGTCACATGATGTGTCACATGATGTGTCACATGATGTGTCACATGATGTGTCACATGATGTGTCACATGATGTGTCACATGATGTGTCACATCATTTGTCACATCATGTGTCACATCATGTACGCTGCTTGTGTATTGGTGCGACAGAGATAGGCTACACAAAGATTTTTCCAGTTTTCTCTTACCATGGTTTGTCTTTTGAATTTATTGGCGCCTCATCAGTTATCGTTGGTTGTCTCGTGGACTTCTATAGGCGTTCATTGAGCCACAGGCTGTAGGCATATATATATATATATATATATATATATATATATATATATATATATATATATATATACAGTATATTATAATGTCCAGCGCAATCAAGTTGACTGATCATTTTCAATTAGACATGTTGTCATGTACGCTTCATTTGACATCTTGCGTAGGCCTACATGATTAATTTGGTCGCTCTCTCTCTTACTCATTTTTCTCGTCCTAATCCTGTCGTGTCGCCGTTAGCGTAACCTCACTCATAACCTTCACCTATGACCTAACATCTGCTTTTGCTCTGACCTTTCCCAATCTATGATTAAAAGAGCGCTACATAAATTTGCTTTTATTGCGTGTAACAAACAATAATTTATCATTGGTGCATCGCATAAATAAATTTTAAACATCTCTTGCAATTATTATGCGTTATTTCGTATGAAATGATGATGATGACCTTATAGCGAAAATCTTGTCAGAATTAGCTACACAGTAATAAGTTTACCTTGACCTCCACCTAGTTGTATAATATAGTCTAATCATGTTGTGTATGAATTGATCTTTTCTTGAATTTGGCTCTCGCTCCCTCGCTCCCTATGTCTGTCTGTCTGTCTAGGCTCTACATCGCTATCTTTTTCTATTTCTCTATTTATTTCCTTTCCTCTCTCCCTCTTTGTCTGTCTGTCTTGTCTGTCTGTCTGTCTGTCTGTCTGTCTGTCCGCCCGTCCGTCTGAGAGCTTCTCTACGACTCTTCGCTGGCGTCGAGTGATTGCCGCCTCCTCCGTATTTTCATTCTCGGTCATAAACGTCCATGCATTTACGATTCGTAAACAATCATGTATACATTGTTATCTCGAGAATGGCAGAGGAGCTATATTATCAATCGATCTACTTACTTATCGATCAGTCAGTGCATTCAGTTGGTTCCCATACAACAATTCCTCTTCCTTGGAGAATTCGTTCCCTCCCCCACCCCAACCCCACCCCACCCCCACCCCCACCCCCACTTTAAAGCTTATCAGTGAAATAGCTTCAACGCGGAAACATCTGCTTGACTCCGATATCTCTCGGATTTGACTCTTTATCTAATCGCACATGTTGATCATTTCCTCAGAGGATCAACGATAAATAAACAACCAGACAAGATTTACGACAAACGCTGCAGCAGTGACTGGTCAGAATAGTTCTCAGTGACACAAAGATATGGAGCTGCATGCTGATAAGTTGAATTGAAGAAGTCATCATTAAATATGCACTTCATTGCACTTACCATACGTTTAAAATGTTCACAGGTCTCTTTATAATAATAATTATGGGTCTATCTCACACTACAGAATACGAACGGTCATTTAAATATTCACGCAATTTATCTAGCGCCAATCTATTAGCAGATGCTGGTTGATGGCGACAAGCGATTGTGTATTGATTATAACGACTTGTTGTTCAGAGTCGCATAACTATTAGGCCTAACTATATTCTATACGCCTGCATGCAGAGAAGGAAGCGTGCGTTAACCTGCGCACTCTACGCACGATTAGATTAACAACTGTTGAAACGAGTAGGCCTATCACAAGATCTATGCAAAATACACATACCTCTTAATTTGACTAAATAGGCCTAGGCCTACACGTTTTCGGGGGGAAACATTCGTTATCTGCTGTTAAGGTCTTAAGACATAGCTTAATATATTTCTGTAAGCAAGAAAAGGCAACAAAGCTATATCTGTATAAATAAAAATGAAACTTTCCAATAGTTCTTGACACAATCACGCCGAAAGTTACGCACCGATTGTTTTGAAAATTTACCAAAACCTTCCATTCCAATAGCACCGTGTCCTAAGATTTTTTCCCAGAAAAAAACACAATCTTTTCCACAAAAAGTGAACTTTGCAATCCGTTCGACCGCCATTTGCAAATTCAACAAAACTGTCAGATTTCCCCAAACACAGCAGACGAAACATGAATGAGGTCGCGTGCTGTGACGTCATAGGCGAGTCGCAAAAAGCGGCCTTTCATCATTATTGGACTCTATCCGATGTCAGCAATGGACGGTGTGACGGAGAAAAGGAGCGGAGAGAGCGGGACGAAGAGGGTGGGGAGGGAGCGGAGGAGGAGGAAGAGGGGAAGGGAAGGGAAGGGGAGGTGGAAGGAAGAGGTGGAGAGGGAGGGGAGGGGGAGGGGGAGGGGTAGGGAAGGGGGAGGGGAGGGGAGGGGAGGGAAGGTCTTTTCTGCCACAGCAACGCGTGGCTGGGTCACCTTGTCACCTTCTGCTGTCAGTTCGTTGAACTCTAGCGATCGACAAGGCCAGCCTTCTCCATTGCTTTCTTTCTGATGTCGCTTCTCTTAGTTATTCCAGATTCATTCCTGTTGTTTCTTGAACATCGTCCAACCACCTTTTCCTTGGTAAACCTATAAAATTATTATTTTATCGACAGTGTCTTCAGGCAGAAAGAGCTTATAAAGTTGTAGGTTTTATACCAGTGTAAATAGTGCACGACGTAACAGTTACTCAGTTAATGGTTCTCTTCTGTGATTGCTCTTAACATTCTGCATTGAGACCGATAATAATTTACCCAAATAATAATATTCCGTGTAGGGCCTATAATACTAGTCCTGCATAGAAACAAAATTATGTGCACACGAGTATTGGTTGTAAGCATTGTGTTTCCTCCAATAAACGCCACTGCCGTTCTATGCACTTGCATCGACTATAAACGTCATTGTAACACAGCAGT
>OX243811.1:41487659-41505159 GCA_945859605.1 Lumbricus rubellus | reverse complement strand
GTAAAGCTGGCAATCAAGAGAACTTAGGTAACAATTGAACGGAGAGGAGATTGGTAAATAACGTCAAATATATTATATTATAATTAATCAATCAACCATGAAGACTTCTTAACGGTTGATGTTTAATCAGTAACTCATGCACGCAAGCCGAACAAAATAAAGTCTGCATTGGATTGCGCAATATTTTTGTCTAGACGGTCCTATAGGAATGCAGCATTATACAGTTGCTTAATATCGGCGCCAGACCTAGCACCGCCTTGGGTGCAAATTTGTGGCTGTGCAGTATTCTCACACCTGACACCAGTTTCCTGGCCTTGCATATGCACACACACACACACACACACACACACACACACACACATGCACGCACACGCAGGCATACACATGAACAGACTGACTCTTAAAGCAGAAATAAAGCTGTTTAAATGCATAGAAATCCAATTTCATGCATGTTCAGTGACTGACAGTCAGTCAGATTTGCTTGTATGCGAGGCAGTGGGGGGTCCGTAGCAATATCGCAGAGTGATCTACAATATTGGATCACTGTCCATTTCATCAGAAAATATAGTTTTCTCCGTTGATTTATTCGTTTGCTCGGACACAGTGACGCAATATTATGATCTGGTAACTCGTAGGAAACTGAGGTTTGCATGGGACGGTGGACATAAGCATCGAAGGATCCAATGGCTATTAATATGGTCCGCAGTAGAGTGTAGGACTAAACAATTCTGGAGGAGAGTGGAATGCCTTCGTATAGTGATATCTATAGAGCTGACTCGTTTTGCCTATTTATACGAAACAAGTAGCAATCTACATGTACATTATACAATGTCAAAACCGTACGGAAAATAGGGTCTACTTTTCAATATACATGTATGTTTGTATGCATGCTTGTTACAGCGCCTCTTCAAGCTCCCTACTCAGAGGTGCTCCCGACTACAGCGCGGACACTGCATCGGAGTTTCACGCCGAAGCGCTGAGCAATTGCGTGTGAAGGATTTTCCCAAGGTCCCTACGCGGCGACTTGAGGTGGATTCGAATCTGCAAACCTCCGGCTGCAAAGCAACTAACATAACCACTACACCACCGCGCCCCACATGGTATCACGCGTATTCTCCAGCAGCGGTGTTGATCCGTGCACCGATTTGTTGAAGCGCATTCAGAAGCCTGAATATAACGCCATCCACAGTTAATTATTTATTATCTTAAAATGCGTTTATCAGTCAGTGATTTAACATTTTTTAAGGTCTCTGCTCAGCGTATACCTTCTACCACACGATACTCGCACGACTGCACCGTTGCAATCGATTTAACTCGGATCCTACCGTCGTCTATCTTAGAAGGCAAGAACGACTTTCGAAATGGCCAGAGTAGGCTACTTTATCCAACGTCTGTATCGAATCGTAAAAAGGTTGCTGCAAATGAAGCTTGACAAAGATTTCGCTCAACTTGAGAATGCTAGACAACGACAGCGACCGACATTCCAGGCAACAGACACAATGCGTGTCTATCTATCGCAGGCTGCGTCCGTCTAGTGTACTGTAGGCCCTACCCAGGGGCGGATACAGAAATGATCCAAGGGGATGGTCAAAAAATTTTACCCTGAGTCCGGAATTTTTTTCTGATCCTGGGCAGAAAAAATCTGATGACCTTTTTTATCCATCCGATCGATCGAAAATCCGGAAAAGATGCCAGTTTCAAACCGAGTGGGAGGGGCCACGATACATGGGCATTTCTAAATGGGGGCATGGCCGGATTCCCCCTGGATCCGCACCTGGCCCTACCGTTGATATGCGGAGATGCAATGTGGATTTCTTGGTTTCAATTAGGATTATGGAAACGACAAAATTCTCACTTACATCAGTCAACATGTCACTCAAATGCGCCGACATCTAGACGTTCATTCGCCATTAGCCATTCACGGTGGAAATCCCGTCTTAGCGGCGGTTATTAAAATATCCTTCTTATATTATTATTATGTTTCAATGCGTTCAGTCGTTCTCCGCCATCTTGATAATCTGCCACTGTCTTTTATACGCATTCCTAGCTGCTGTCAGTGCTGCTTATATAGTGTCCGCAAGATCTACAGTGTGAGAGACAGAGGCCAAGACATAAATGCAGTTCCATAGAAAGACAGGCAGACAGGCAGACATGGAAAAAGCCAGACAGAAAAAGGTAAACAGATAGACAGGCAGACAGGCAACTATGCAGACAGGAAAACTTAAAGACAGACGGACAGACAGGCAAACAGGCAGACTGCATACAGGCAGAAATGCAGACAGACAAATAGAGAGACATTCAGAGAAGCAGATAGGCAGACAAGCATAATATGGACACACAGGCAGGCAAGAATACAGGCAGACTGCATACAGGCAGAAAATTCAGACAGGCAGACAAGCAGACAGGCAGACATGCAGATAGGCAGACAGCCTGAGACAGGCATAGAGACAGAGTACGAGTATTATAGCAGTGACGCTGACCCATGAATCAGCGTTTGAGGCTGCATTGAAATTGTACCGAACGTTGAACGTCGTTAGAAATGACGTCGGTTGGTCGGTTGGCCGATCGACTATCGAAGACTCAATTATGACGAGGCTATTAATGACAGAGATAGATTGACAGCAAGCACACAGACAGACACAGACAGGCAGACAGGCAGACAGTCAGACAGTCAGACAGGCAGACATACAGACAGGCAGATAGACAGAGAGAAAGAGAGGCAGACAGAAACAGACAGACAGAGAAATACAGGCAGGCAGAGACAGACAGACGCAGACAGACAGAGACATAGACAGAATAGACGGAGACAGAGATGTAGATAGAGGAAGTTCATCGGGCAGTTTCATGCTAATGGCAGCCATTTCATGGCCCATCGGCCACCAACAATATCACTGGCGTCCTTCTCTAAAGGCGACCGACCAACGGACCGACTGACCAACTGACCAACTGGCGGCCATCTGGAATCTCTTCTTCGTCGTCGTCATCGTCGTCGTCGTCTGTTGCTTCATTCGGTGCACGCCCCGCCGCAACACAGACTCATTGTAGCTGAGGTGGACGAGGAGGAGGAGAAGGAGAGGGAGGAGGGGAGTAAGAGGAGGAAGAGGATGATGAGGAAGAGGAGAAAGAGGAGGAGGAGGAGAAGGAGGAGGAGAAGGAGGAGGAGAAGGAGAAGGAGGACGAGGAGAAGGAGGAGGAGAAGAAAGAGGAGAAGGAGAAGGAGGACGAGGAGAAGGAGGAGGAGAAGAAGGAGGAGAAGGAAGAGGAGGAGGATAAGGATTATGAGGAAGAGGAGAAGGAAGAATGTAGAGTATTGGAAAAGGAGGAGAAGGAGGAGGAGGAGAAGGAGGAGGAGAAGGAGGGGAGGAGGAGGAGGAGGAAGAGAAGGAGGAGGCGATCAACGGTAACCGATGTCTCCAACCTTTGAATAAAGATGACCTCCTCCTCCTCCTCTTCCTCCTCGTCTCCGTATGGTTGCCTAAAACAACGCAATGGACCCCATCTGAGTTTAATCCTCTCTCTCTATTGCGTCTCTCGTTCGTGTACATGTATGCACATGTGTACGACTGTACGTGCAGAAGTAGATAAATGCCAGATATAACTATATGCATCATGCATGCGTGCATGTATGTACACAGTGTCCGGAAAAAAAACAACCAGTTTTGTAAATATGAAAATAAATAGTAAATATTCATCGATTTTCACAATTCAAACACCATTTTTTTCCTGACATATTTCTCTAACAATTGTGAAAATATAAAAGTTCCAGTCCAAATAATGACGTCATAATGACGTCAGTTGCATCAAAATGCACATAGCCGGCCATTCATGCATGGTTCGGTTGGTATTATTGGCTTTTGGTAAAATGGAAATCCATTTAATAGAACCAGAAGTGAAAATAAATGCAGCTTATTAGAGGGATTGTCTGCTCTATAAAAAAGTGGTGCCTGATATCCGAGAATATTCGGAACAATAGCCTACACATTTCAACAAAATAGCGCTTCAGCTCACTGAGTTCGTGAATCTGTTGATCTGTTGACTAAAAAGACTCGGAATTCATTCATCTTAATCTTTGGCCGCAAAACGGCCGCCCGCTTAAATCCCACTGATAATAAGAGTTGGAGATTGATGGAGGAGAAGGTGCAGGCTACAAGACAAGGATAAGAGACATTGAAGAACTCCGTAAGCGAATTGTTAACGCCTCGGAGGTTTTGATAAGCTGGTTATCGATGCTGCTGTTGGGTATTAGCGCGACCCTTTTGACGCTTATGTTGAAGCCAAAGGTGTACTCTTTGACCACAAATTGCAGTCTGACATAATTCAGATATAAAAATAAAATTAAACTTACATTTATTATTGATAAATTACATGATAAAATATTGAAATTGTGGATGATTATGCGCATTTCTCTCTTAAATTTGACTTTTTGTGCAAATGACGTCATTATGACGTCATTATTTGGACTGGAACTTTTATATTTTCACAATTGTTAGAGAAATATGTCAGGATTAAAATGGTGTTTGAATTGTGAAAATCGATGAATATTTACTATTTATTTTCATATTTACAAAACTGGTTGTTTTTTTTCCGGACACAGTGTATGTATTTATTTATGTAGGGCTGTAGGCCCTATGTATGCATGCATGCATGCATGTATGTTTGCATGTATTTAGCCAGGAGACGACTTATTACAAATTTATTAATTTAGGCCTCTGTATTTGTAGCTTATAATGGCACCATCAACTTCCTCTCTCCCTTAATTATCATTCTCCAGCTTGTGCGCTGAACGCCGCATCGGTTCTCACTAGAGTTTAAATAAATACCTTCAAGGGTTCGTCTGCATAAATACCATACTACAATAATTATTATTGTATCATACTGTAACAGACTACTGATATGTAACATGCCTATTTTTGCGCATATTTAAGAGTGCGCGCATTGCGCAGGTAGCCTACATACCTAAAATTTGCAACGCCATCTCCAGTAGTTCAGTTAGCTTTCCTCGTATGTTTTCACTAATGCTCTGTATTCTTGCTTTTGCTTTTGAAACGCCTAAATGTTACGTTTTATTTAGCAATAATTGTTAAATGGATCTAGATAAATTGTATTTTCTCATTTTTTCTTGACCTCAAATATGTGATTGATGCAATTCATGTTTGTTTCAAACAGGCACAGAACATTTATTCTGAATTCTATATTGTGGTCATTGGTCAAGCTCTTTGTGTGCGCGCAGGGTGCATAGCTATATACCAGTGGTCATAGGTGATTTATATAGGACAGACATAAATATTTATAGATGAATGTATTCTAATCAGGACAACTGATATAATACATCCAATTTGGCTTTCATTGACGTTGGAACTTGATGCTAATCTGACTACATGTGCTGGATTACCATAAAATTGCTAGCATTCATTCATGTGACCAGAATTATGCCTCTGTCCATTCTCATGCCTATAGGCCCTGTACGTCAATAAAACATGATGAACCTAAAGTAATGTCGTACATGTATGTATGCACATATTCCTCGATATTGCATGTGCTTGTAGGCTATACATGCAATATCGAGTCCAATATTTCAAATACGCAAATGTTGAATCTCGTATAAACGCTTTCAATTGTCACAAGCAAATCTGTGTCACTGTCCTGTTCAAGGTCATTCATTTATTTACGCTATTATATTACTCGCTTTGTCAAATTATTTAAAAATCAATTTTAAAGATGTCTGTTTTCTGTAGTCATGCATCTGTGATTTTATGCTAGTCAGCTTGAATTGCCAAATTCTAAGCCATGACAACAAAATGCAATCTACAGAGTGGCAGAAACTTTGATGTAGGCTAATTCTTCCAGACATTTGCTACAGAAATTTCTGATAGAAAGAAGTACTGTGTGAAATCTTCTCATTTTTCTTCTTTAAGTGCTCTGCCCCTCGGCAGGTTTCAACTTCCAATGACGCCATTCTTCTTTTGTGAAATCTGGCTAATAAAATTTGTTTGTATACCTACCCAGAAAAAATGGCAGAATTAGTCAATAGGACTTAGCTGGTTGGAACTGCTTTCATCAATGGTAGGATACAGCAACGGAGTAAATTGGGAAAATGTATAGGCCCAGTCTATGTAGTTCTTTATGTAACCGCTGTCAATCAAATTCGTCTACTGTCTCCTAATTCGAGCTGGAACTGTTGGTACACTGTGAGTAAAATTCGAACGTGACTTCAGTATCATCAGCTATTAGGCTACACGTAGGCCTACGTACAGAAGCTATTTTTTGACTGGCGTCAAAATAGATTCGGAAAGCTCTCTAACCTGCAGGAACTACGGCCTGCGGTTCCTGCTTTCTCTCTGTCTTTGATTCCTATTCAGCTAGTTCTAGTTGTATGATCTTTTTCAGCATTTTTTGAAGAAGTAGCAGTAGAAGACGAAAACAAAGCATGAGAAGAAGAAGAAGTCCTGTTGACCATAATACATTTGTCTCTATTGCCCTCTTGGCCCTATAGAAGCGTCGAAGGCAAGGAATTTGTGACTGCAAAGGGTCGCTTTATCACCAGAGTTTCGTGAGAGACTGAAAAGCAAAGCTCCCATCCTTATCCAACGCCTCTCCAACTTCGTCCAAAGCCATAATACCATCCCATAGAGACATCTTGTTGGATGCTTCCACAAAACCAAACAACACAGGAACTGGAAAGAAGTCTAATTTTTCATAATGGTGCTGTTAATGGTGAAGACAATATAGTAACATTAAGAAAATGGTAATAGTAGCAGTAGCAGTAGTAGAAGTAAATTCAAAGTAATAATAAATTAATATAATAATAATAATAATAATAATAATAATAATAATAATAATAATAATAATAATAATAATAATAATAATAATAATAATAAGTAAGAGCCTAGTAATAATGGTAATAATAATAATTTAAAAAATAATAAAATCTATTAAGTTTAATAGAATAATTAATAATGACGATATGGATGTGAATCAAAGACATTGTATGCGTTCATCATGGCATCATTCTTTGCTCAGCATTCTGCATCTCTGCTGCTGCTGCTGCTGCTGCTGCTGCTGCTGCTGCGTCTGTATCCGGTGGCTGCGATTGATGACGAAACGGACGAATATCAGCACCATTATAATTGCCATCTCCGGCGACTGAATTATGTGGCGCTTTGCATACAGATCGCCACCGTCCATGCATGACGCCGAACGCGGCCACTGCAGCAGGCCACCAGTCTCCAAGGACCCGACGGAATCAGATGCCAACAGCCGATAACGCTCTTCTGCCCTCTCCCCACCCGTCCCTCTGTATGTTTATTTCCCCCCATTCTGTCATCCTTTCATCTGCCTCCCTGTTCCTATCTCCTCCCCTCGTCTACATGTACATGCAGGCTGCCTCTTCCATTCTCATTTATGCGTCCCTCTGGCTCTCCTTTCCTCCTGCTTTCGTTACTCTGTTTCTGTTTTCCACCTGTTTTTGGATTGCTGTCTCCTTCATTCTATTCTGTGTTGCTCTGTATTTCCTTTCCACTCGTCCTCGTAATTCTATTTATACTTTCCACCCGTCCTTGTGCTTCTGCCTCTCCTTTCCTCCTGTTTCTATGGCTATGTCTTCCGCCTTCCTATTTCGTTTGTTCCTCTTTAATTCTACTTCTCTCTCTATTCTCTGCTTCAACTTCTCTGCTCTCTGTCTGCTCTCGTCCTCTCTATCTGTCACTCGCCTCTCTTCGAATTGCTGCCGTATGTTTTCTGCAACTCTTTTTTCTGGTTCTCTGTTGCGCCTCTTTGTTTTTTTCTTAGTTTCTCTACCAATTCTACGCTGTTCTCTCTTCTGTTTATTCTTCAATTATCTCTTAGTCTCTCTCTGCATTCATTTGCTCCATGTCATCCTTTCCCTTTGCTCCTTGCCATCATCTCCCTTTGCTCCTTACCATCCTCTATCTTTGCTTCTTGCCATCCTCTCTTTGCTCTTTACCATCCTCTATCTTTGCTCCTTGCCATCCTCTCTCTTTGCTCCTTGCCATCCTCTCCCTTTGCTCCTTGCCACCCTCTCCCTTGGCCTTTGACAGACAGACAGACAGACAGACAGACAGACAGACAGGCACACAGACAGACAGACAGACAGACACCGCCTTCAGCCTCTCACACGACTGCAGGCGACAACATGCGTCTGACGCCATCGTAATTATATTCAAAAGACCAAGATGAATGGAAGGGAAGGAAGGAGAAAGGCGTCAACGATATCCTCCTTCTTCTTCTATTCCTCATCTTCCTCATCTTATTTATCCTCCTCATCCTCCTCATCCTCCTAGTCCTCCTTGTCTTCCTCCTCTTCCTCATTCTCCTCATTTCCCTCAACCTCCTCATCCTCCTCATCCTCCTCCTCCTCACCCTCCTCCTCTTCCTCCTCCTACTCAATCTCCTCCTCCTCCTCCTCATCCTTTTCCTCCTCCTCATCCTCCTCGTCTTCCTCCTCTTCCTCGTCCTCCTATTCCTCCTTGTCTTCCTCCTCTTCCTTATTCTCCTCATCCTCCTCATCCTCCTCATCCTCCTCATCCTCCTCATCCTCCTCATCCTCCTCATCCTCCTCCTCTTCCTTCTCCTCCTCTTCCTCCTCCTCCTCCTTCTTCTGTGTTCGCTCTATAAACCAATAAATCCTCATTCATTTCACAATTGAAGATTTTGGCAGCAGACAAAGCGCCGTTGATGGCGCTAGGTGTTGGCTGACTGCTGCTGCTGCTGCTGCTGCTGCTGCTGCTGATGCTGTTGGTGCTGCTGCTGCTGCCGCATCCTTCAGTCGGTGGTTCTTTGTCGTCGGGATGCGCTGAAGAGAATCCGCATCTCTGCTTCTTTTAATCAACTTCCAGAGTTTTATCCTCTTCATTTTCATGCACCTCATTTTTGTCTTTTTTACCCTTTCATTTATCTTTTCCTATGTAGGTCTTTGTTTTGCATATAATTGTATTCACGACATGTAGAATTGTACATGTATGCATGTATGGATGTATGAATGGTGGATACGTTTATTTATCTATTATGTGTGCATTAATATGCATGCACAGTGCTTTGCGCACATATTTATGCATCTAGGCATGTATGCTTGCATGTTTGCATGTATGCATGTATGTATGTATGTTTGTTTGTTTGTTTGTTTGTATGCGCACTTGTTATAGCGCACCTTCAAGCTCTCTAACCGCGCCCCATGTTTGCATGTATGCATGTATGTATGCATGTATGCATGCATTATGTAAGTGTGCATGTATGTATGTATATATGAACGTGTATGATTGATCGATTAAATGCAAGTTAGCGAGTAAGTACGTTATTGAACAGTATTCAAGGACACTTGAATGTCCTCTAAGTTCCATTCCTCGTCGTTTCCTCTTCCTATCTTCATCCTCATTTTTACTATCAACTCGACATTCAACCACGACAATCCATTTCCGCTCGAGCTTGCATTGCGGTTTCACGTTTGCCGATGAATTTAATTGAAACAATAAAACTTTATGTGGCGCCATTAGATCTATGCAAGCATGAGTGAGTGCAGTAATGTGAAGTAATGTAAATACTCTAACGTTTAACGACATTTCCAAATCGTTTATTAAGCTACGCTGAGATGCAAAGGAACCTCTGCACTAAAGTCTGCAAACTGGTCTCTAGATGAAGTCATCCGAATCGCAGTCTGCTGTATCAAACGAGTCACTTGGTCGATATTTGATATATGAGGAGAGATCTTTTGATGACCTATTGTGAATAGACTAAAATTGGACTGGAAACTAGACTGAAGTATAGATAGGACTGTTCACTATATAGGCTAGAGAGTAGGAATTGATACGACCTATATATAGGCTATTATATTATGTGGTCGTTTATAGTACACGTCTCTTTCGTGCGACGGTTTAGTTCTGAAGAGAGATTTGATCGAGCTACAGTGGATGGGAATTGACATAAAATAATAAGATGGATGACTCCGTTGGAAGGACGGCCAATATATATATATATATATATAGATATAGATATAGACTATATATATATATTTATGTGTGTGTATGTATATATATATATATATATATATATATAGACTATATATATATATCAGAGCTGTAAATGACTCTGTTTGTCTTTGAGAGAAAATGTTACCATTGGTCATTCATTGTTTATTGGCTACGACATAAAACCGTCAGCGCTTGTGCATGTATGTACGGCGTCGGCTGCAGTGTGAAACTATATGCAGAATGACATTGCACCGATTAGAAATGTTTTTAATAATAAAGCAATATCTCATAGCAGTTTACGGACATTGCGAAAATAGTTATGATCCTTTGCAGTCAATTTGACTGACTAAAAATTTACTGCCTATAGGCTATATGAAAAGAGTAGGTTTCTTTTACCGAGATTCTTATACTTTAGCCATTTCGCCGTTAACACATAATAGCTGCAATGCTGTATACCCACTTGTAATCATAGACTACACAAATTTAGATTGAGATGCTTAAGATTTAGAATGAGATAGAATTACATACATGGATAGAAATGAAAGCACTGAGTGAGATACACAAGTTTAAAAAAAATGAGATATAAATAAATACCTGTAGAGATTGAAGCTGGGATAGCGTACAAAGTGTTGGATCAAGACATAGAAAGGAGAGTAACAGCGAAACATAAAAATAAATATCAAACTGAATAAAGAAATCAGAGCGAAGAAGGAGATAGACAGACAGACATAGGCAGATACATGGTCAGAGACAGAGACACACACACAGACACACACACGAAGATTAGGCTGGAAAGGAATGAAACCTGCGCTAAAACAACATCTCAAGTGCAACTAAGTCATTGAGTGTAACTGAAGAAGAGATGAAAAGAAGCATCGACACCAGCGATGTCATGCGATGTCCTGAGATGTCATGCGATGTCATGCGATGTCATGCGATGTCATACAATGTCATGCGATGTCATGCGATGTCATGCGATGTCATGCGATGTCATGCGATGTCCTGCGATGTCCTGCGATGTCATGCGATGTCCTGCGATGTCATGCGATGTCATGCGATGTCATGCGATGTCATGCGATGTCATGCGATGTCATGCGATGTCATGCGACGTCATACGATGTCGTGGCGCTACATTAATTTACCTAACAATGACTCGTCTGGAGGTCTTCTAGAGCAGCACAGACTAACATTTCCAATTTAGTAAATGATGAGCTGGTGAGTTTAGCCGAAGTAATACAAGTGTCATTCATATAATAGGATAATTATATATATATATATATATATAATTATATAAAATTATATATATAACGATCTATCTATGCTTAGCCGAAGACAAACTATTAGCATTCGAGATGAGATGCTACAGAAGGACATTACGCATCAGATGGCAGCAGAAGATAACGAACAAGGAAGTACGCAAAAGAGTGAAAAACACCAGAAACATCATACAACAAATAATGGAAAGGAAGCTCAATTTCTTCGGACATGTATGCAGGATGAACAACAACCGACTAGTAAAGCAGACCATATTCGGAATGACCGATGGTACGCGAATCAGAGGAAGACCAAGTAGAGAATGGTTGGTCGATGTAAGGGATTGGTGTGGCATGGACATACACGGACTCAGTCTAATAGCACAGGAGAAGAGTAAATGGAGAAAAACAGTGAAACTTGCGATTGACACCAACGGGTGTTGAACCCACGGAAGATGATGATGATGATGATGATGATCTATGCTTAGTTTTGCACTCTTAACCTATCGTAAAATTATTAGAATGCCGCATGCATAGGCCTATGAATTTTTCGTAACATGCTTGAATCCAAGCTCATATGTACTATACTTTATCCTTCTTCCTTTGGCCCTGTAAGCCTACTCCCACTTTCTTCCTTTCTCTCTTTCTTCCTCTCTCTCCTCTCTGCTTGTCCTCATTCTAATACCTTTTTTGCATGCCGCTCTTCTTTCATTTCAATCTTCGTGTTTTTTTCTCGGTTCATCTTACGAACTCTATACATGCCTCTTCCGTCGTTTGTTCGCTCTCACTCTCTGTGTCTTCCAATATTATATTAACCCCTTGGAGCCCGATCTGTCTTCAGGTAACATTATCATCAGACAATTTTCAACAGTAGGCTATATCGCAATATGAAGACACATTCTGTTACCATATGCGACCTTCGAAACGCTGCTTTTGTTTCGTTTCTACAACAGAAATGTTTTGATTGCAGTGAAAGAACAGATGTGCCCGTGTGTCGGTGAATAATAATTGCTAACAGAGATATTTAAATAGAAATCGACCGCAGTGAACTACAGTACTACACAGCATCGCTTTTCTGAATGTATAATAAGGTATAAACGCTTGATTATATATGTAAAGGCACACCGCTGCAGTGTGTTATTTAAAATTATTTATTAGTTAGCTATTCGCCGGAATTCCTCAATCGATCTATTCTACAGTACAGCGAGAAGCGGTCTGAACTACTTAGGCGAATCATGGAACCAGCTGAGTCTTATGCGAAACAGGGAACCAGCTGAGTCCTAAGCGAAACAGGGAACCAGTTGAGTCTTAAGCGAACAAGGGAACCAGCTGAGTCTTAAGCGAAACAGGGAACCAGCTGAGTTTTAAGCGAAACAGAGAAACAGATGAGTCTCTATTTAAGACTCGCATCACGTTAGAAGAACTGAAGGAAAACGCAACAATTGTGCAGCGAATTGTTCTGCCTTTGACCTGCTGCAGCCACAGCAACACCAGAGTGACCAGACAGACACGTATTCTGTCTTTCAGTGAGAGATACAACACGAAGGATTCCGTGCATCTGTGCAGATAGTTCAGAAACGGCGTCGAACTTGGTTAGTCCAGACGTCAGTTGAGGATGTCTTGGTCGTGTGGAGGCAACAGTGGACCGCAGGGAATTTTTTTTATGCCACTGAAATGAATTAGTCTGGAAATATTGCATTGGACAACGTCGGCAGTGATGGAGATCGCGAGATTCCTGGCGCCGACAGAATGATAAACGTGACAGAACAGAGACAGGACTTAAAGAACAAAGCCATCCTTCTCTTAGTCTTTCTTGCTGACAGAGATATTTGAACAGTATACACTGCATCGCTTTTCTGAATGTGTAATAAGGTATAAACGCTTGATTATGTAAAGGCACACAGCTGCGCTCAAAAGCAACACAGCCATGATCTTGTTAGTAAGAAAAAAAAACGGTGTCAGCGCATCTCAAAACGCAGGCGACACAGCAACATCAGTAGCAATAACAATGACAATAACTCATGAAGAAGAAGAGAAGATCACGAGTCTCCATATGATGAGGAGGGTTGTGGGGCTAGTCTTCTCCCTTGCCGTCCATCATTTCACTGACTGTTCGGTCATTATATCAGCAGAGTTTGCTAGACGACGCGCGCCTACCAGAAATGAACCGATCTTGAACTAATTTGACGAGACTTCAGCAACCACGACGACAACAACAGACCGAGCAAATAAGCCACTTCAATATTGGTGCAACAGCAGTCCTAATTGGGTCGATCAGAGGTCAGGTCAGGTCAGGTTAGCTAATTTACGCACCATACAAATATGCATAATATGCAGTTATGCACACAACGTGCTTCAATGGCCGAGATTATAAATTGAGGAATTGGCTGATGATGGTAGACGCGGAGAAATGGAAAGACAAAAAAGATGAGGAGGAAGAAGAGAAAGAGATGGTTGATGGCTAAGGAGGAAGGGGAGAAGTTATTGAAAAGAGTAGGGGAGAATGAGAGGAGTGAATGGGGAGAGGAGGGGAGAAGGAGAAGGCGGAATGCATGGATGGCTGTACATCGGGTGAAGAGCAGAAGAAAGTGAAATGGAACGATGAGAAGGGGAGAGAGGGAGAGATGGGAGTGAGTGAGTATAGGGAGTGGACTATCTAGCAGCGCTTCAAAGGCCCCAGAAGGATCTAGTGCGCGATGTGTGCATAGAGATAATAAGCTGTGCATACTTCTTTCCGATAGCATCGTATACATGTTATATATACTTGGTATATTTATACACGTATGCACACGCACACATACACATACACATATACACACACATACACACGCACACATTCACACTCACGCAACGCATCCGCATGCATCTAGCTCTTATACAGATCAGCAGAGAGAAACGAATGATGCTCATGACAGAAACACGTATCACGCCTCTCTCTCTCTCTCTCTCTCTCTCTCTCTCTCTCTCTCTCTCTCTCTCTCTCTCTCTCTCTCTCTCTCTCTCTCTCTCTCTCTCTCTCTCTCTCTCTCTCTCTCTCTCTCTCTCTCTCTCTCTCTCTCTCTCTGTGTGTCTCTTTCTCTCTCTGTCTCTGTGTCTCTCTCTGTTTCTGTCTCTGTCTCTCTGTCTCTCTCTGTCTGTCTCTCTGTCTCTGTCTCTCAGCTTTCTCGCTCTCTCAGTTTGTATGATATGTCTGTCTGTCTGTCTGTCTGTCTGTCTATCTCATTGCCTCCTGTGCCCGTATACGTTCGTTTTGTCGTGGGCGTGCGTGAAGTGGGTGTATAACTGTATACGCATCTACAATTGTGTATAATGTACATAGAGGAGTGCGTCGTATGTATGCAAGTATATGCGTAGAGCCTGTTGAGCGAGAGAGGAGTGTGTGTGTGTGGATGGATGGAGAAGAAGAGGTCTGTGATGATTCTCCAGAGGAAGGATTTGACTGATTCCCAAACACTGTATACGACCAAATGCAGCTCTGACCACAGCAGCAGCAGCGTCTCTCTTCCACTCCCTCTCTTCCTCTCTCTCTCCCTTTCTCCCTTTCTTCCTCTCTTCCTGTGTCTCTGTCTGTCTGTCTCTGTGTTTTTCTCACTCTTTTTCTGTCCTTCTCTCTTTCTGTCACCGCCTTCTTCCTCTGCGTTGACCTCCCAGTCTCTTCGGTAGCTTCTATATCGTTCTTCAGTGGCCTAAACTTACTCCTACGATGAAACTGATTTGAATCTACTGTCTAGGTAAAGTTCTACAGTAATTCCTTATTCTACTTCAACGACAACGACGATAGGTTTCCAAAGTATATTATAATCAAATCAAACGTAAAGATGAAACAGCAGCAGCAACAACACGATAATGTCTATCCTTGCATTATCATAGCAACAACGACTCTTCTCTACTACAACTAAACAGCAACTCTTATATTCATCACAGCCTATCTCTTCACTCTTCCTTTAAGCACTTCCTCCTTCTCTCTCAATCCGCCGTCTTCCAGACAGTCGTCCAGACAGTCGTCTCAAATCGCGCGCCTAAACACAGCTGTGCACTCTGGCCCGTTTCGTCGCTGGCGTATACACAATCGACCGGCCGCTGTACTAGGCCTATATTAAATACGCTTACATTACCTCTTTCCTTTCTTTTAAAGAGAGCTAATTATCTTTAAAAATTAGCGAACGTCCATTATTGACACAATACTAACAATTCTTACACTAATGCATCATAAAATATCTTACACTACAATCTAGATAAACAGTCAGCTACTACATTCAGCTTTCCTTTCTTATAGTTCAACAGAATGTCAAAATTTTGTAATGATAAAGACCATCTGACTAACTTAGCAGATTTCGACATTGATTCAGTCAAATAAACTAAAGGATTGTGGTCTGTGAACACATTGATCTTAGACCCAATAATAATTTCTTTCAATTTGTTTAAAGCCCATATGATTGCATAGGCTTCTTTCTCAATCGTCGCCCATCTCCTCTGTGTATCTGTCAGTTTCTGACTGATAAATGAAACGGGACGTTCTATCCCTTCATTGTCCACCTGTGACAGCACAGCTTCCACAGCAAAATCGCTGCTATCACAATACAAATTAAATGGTTTACCACCCTCAAACATATATAAAATCACATTTGATAAGACAATCTCCTTAAGTGAATCAAAGGATTTCTGCTGTGCATCAGTCCAAACAATATTCTCAGGTCCTTTCTTGATAGTTAGATCAGTTAATGGCTTAGCAATTTCTGCAAAATTACAAATAAACTGTCTGTAAAATCCAAAAAATCAATCAATTAGTTAGCAAGTGTTAGGATTTTTGGGTTCAGCACCACTTCCTTTTACCAATGTACATAATCCAGGTTTGTCCGAAAATCTGTCTGCGTAACGATTCAGTACATCCAGTAACTGTTTCCGTTGTTCACTCGTTAAATGTCCAATTTGTTCATAATCCAGCTGAAGTGATTCCTGTTTCGTCTCTGAATAATCGTCTTTCAGCGGTATTTTTACCTCTGATCCGAATTCGTCGTCCTCTTCCTCGATAAGACCACACGATAATGTTCTTGTGATGAACTTTCTCATTTTGTTGGCATGAATAATTCGTCGACCATTTTCATTCATGTCCACGAGATATGAATATTTGGATCTTCTTTGTAGAACAGTATATGGACCATGCCATCGTGAGATCAATCTGTTGGTTGACGTTGGATGTAGTACGTCGACGCTTTCTCCAAGTTCGAATTCTTTATATTTTGCTTTCTTGTTATAATGGCTGGCATGCTGTTTTTGCTTCTCCAATTTCTTTGCATCTCCCACCTGTCTTTCATCATTCGTATTCTCCGTAAACAATTCTCTCATGCTCCCACCAATTTCCATATCGCTCTCCGAATCTTCACTATCATTTCGTTTACATGCAGCCATCTCTTCTTCGTTTTCATTGTTCTCGGATGTTGTTCCTTCTTTTTCTTGAATACTGTGTTCATCTTCGCTTTCAGTGTCATCGTCTAGCAAACTTTCATTTCGCTGATCCTCTTCCTCGTCTTCGACTTCTGTTCTCCGACTCTGTGCTCTTGTAGTCACGTTCGCTTGTAGTTCTCCTTGCAATACACTGACTGGTGGAACCTCTTTCAGTTCTGCAATTATCTCCGGATGTAGCAGGAACCTTTCTTTATTTTCTTTACACAATTCGGCTGGAATGCTGGCACACACCAACGTTGAATACGGCGCAATATTTATTTTCCTGTCCTTCACATCTTCTCCTACTGTCTGACCACTCATTCTCACATCAATCTTCACTAACTTAGCTGGAATAGGCTCACCAACCATACATTGCAAATGTACTCGGCCAATTTCTTCTACTATCGCTCCTTTCAGTAGTTCCTCGTTGATTACTGGTATCTCTGTCCCAGTGTCAATCAACGCGTTGACTTGTACAGGATGTCCACTGTTATTGTTTCCACGTATTTCTACCGTCACATGCTGTAATGCAATCTTCTTTATAAGAGAAAAGTCATCTTTACTTTGTATTATAAACCGTGGTGTACATTTCATCACCGACTTCACTTCTGTTTCTCGGTTGTCTTGTTCTTCCCAACCAGGAGGTGCATTTACCACTTGAATCTGGTTTACTCTCAAATTCTCTGCACTCCTACTAAAGTTGTTTCTCAGATTTGTCGCTCCTGGTGCTTGGCAATGTTTTATCAAATGCCGATCTGACTGACAGTTGTGGCAACGTTTCTTTACAAAACCTCTTTGCTCATTGTTCTCCCACTTGCC